>SJYT01062597.1:8345-20419 GCA_006410635.1 Cephalophus harveyi | reverse complement strand
ATAAGTTAAATAAGCAGGGTGACAATATACAGCCTTGACGTACTCCTTTCCCAATTTGGAACCAGTCTGTTGTTCCATGTCCAGTTCTAACTGTTGCCTCCTGACCTGCATACAGATTTCTCAAGAGGCAGGTCAGGTGGTATTCCCATCTCTTTCAAAATTTTCCAGAGTTTATTGTAATCTACACAGTCAAAAGCTTTTCGGAGAAGGCAATAGCAGCCCACTCCAGTACTCTTGCCTGGAGAATCCCAGGGACAGAGGAGCCTAGTGGGCTGCCATCTATGGGGTCACACAGAGTCGGACATGACTGAAGTGACACAGCAGCAGCAGCAGCAAAGGCTTTGGCATAGTCCATAAAGCAGAAATAGATGTTTTCCTGGAACTCTTTTGGTTTTTCGATGATCCAGCAGATGTTGGCAATTTGATCTCTGTTTCTGGTGCCTTTTCTAAAACCAGCTTGAACATCTGAAAGTTCACAGTTCGTGTATTGTTGAAGCCTGGCTTGGAGAATTTTGAGCATTACTTTGCTAGCGTGGACTTCCCTGGTGGCTCAGACCGTAAAGCGTCTGTCTGCAATACGGGAGACCTGGGTTTGATCCCTGGGTTGGGAAGATCCCCTGGAGAAGGAAATGGCAATCCACTCCAGTACTATTGCCTGGAAAATCCCATGGACAGAGGAGCCTGGTAGGCTACAGTCCATGGGGTAGCAAAGAGTCGGACACAACTGAGCAACTTCACTTTCCTTTCCTTTTGCTAGCATGTGAAATGAGTGCAATTGTGCGGTAGTTTGACCATTCTTTGTGCTTTGTAGGGGGTAGTTTGACCACCCCCGACTCCGGGACAATTACATCTGGATCTGTGCAATGCCTGGAGGAGGAAATGGCAACCCACCCCAGTATTCTCGCTGGGAGAATGCCATGGACAGAGGAGCCTGGCGGGCTACAGTCTGTGGGGTCACAAAGAGTCAGACATGACTGAGTGACCAACACTTTGACTTTTTACTATGGGGATGCAGCCTCAGCATCACCATTTCTGTTTTCTTTCCTCAAGTTACTTGAAGTTGCAATCAGAGTTCCAAAGGCTTGCACTTGATCCTTTTGTCACCTTTAAGAAAAGAGTGTTATTTTGTACACTTCACAGTTGAGGAAACGTCCACAGTGGTCCTGTGGCTCACCTCGGCAACACAACCGTAAATAGTCACACTTGAACTGCGGCTAGATTTTCTTCCTTCCAGTTCCCTGTCTGAGATGGCTTCCATACTGACTCCTGAGAAATACAGCCCTGGAGATGTGGGACTAAAAGAATACTGTCTTCAAGCTCCCACGTCGGCGGATGGGAGCTTTGTTGTTTTCCATTCTCTTTTCTCTTTCCACTTTACAGGTCTCCTTTGAGCCCTGAAAGTTCCCCTATTAATTCCAGCTAGAATTTTTGTTTCGAGATCTCTTGCTCAGTCATAAGAGTCACACATTGTTTTTCCTCCACACAATTTCTCCAGGGTACATAAACTCTTTAGGACATTTGGTTATTGATGTTAGGGAGTCTTCATGTTTTCACGGGCATGTGTTTAGATCTGTAAGGGAGTAAAAAAAAAAAAACGAAACCCTAGACTCTGTAGCTGGGACCCTGCAAACTAGAACTGCTGAAAGACAGACAGAGGAACCGGAGAGGAGTTAAGTTTATTTACATTTGCAGCACGTATACCTGCAGGAGAAGCTCAGTGATGAGTAACTCAAAGGGATGGTTAGAACTTGGGCTTAGACAACATTTTAAGAAAGAACAGTTCATTTGTAGAGAAGGACCAAGAAAGTGAAGTCACTCAGTCATGTCCCACTCTTTGTGACCCCATGGACTGTAGCCTGCCAGGCTCCTCCGTCCATGGGATTTTCCAGGCAAGAGTACTGGAGTGAGTTGCCATTTCCTTCTCCAGGGGATCTTCCTGGCCCAAGGATCGAACCCTGGCCTCCAGCATTATAGGCAGACGCTTTACCGTCTGAGCCATGACAGCAGACACGACAAATTTCAGTGAAATTCCAACTAATACCAAGGAAAATGGCTGTAGGCTTTTAGGGGCAGCAGGCTGTGGGAAGGTCCTTTAGCTGCAGAACTGATGGACGATATGGGTCGTCTAGTATGGTTTGTGTAGACTCCTCTCTGTGCCATTTTGCCTCCAGTGATCGAGTGCTTATCCACTGGTAGGGAATTCACAAGGGGAATTTTGGCGCTGCTTTCAGGCAGTTGGGGGAGGGCAGAGAGCTCAGCCGTGTTTCCTCTTTTCATGTGCTTTCAGTTCCAGTGATCTTTCTGCCCTTTTATTTTGTGGGTGGCATGCTCCAAACACCTTTAGGTCTGAAGTTAGGATTCTGCTTTTGTAAAAACTGGCATTAACCTCTCAGAGGAAGTCTGTTACCTCGGTCTTTGAATCTCCCAATGTTTGTCTCCTCAAGGAAAAGGGAATCACTTCCGTGAGGCTTTTGTAAACAGTGTGGAACCAACCTGTATAATGTTAAAATACAACAGTCCTTCTGTGTGATTACAGCTGATTTTTTTTAGAAGTTCATAGAATTTTACTTTATCGTTTTCACTATAGGGTGTAAGTTACCTCCAAACCTACACAGTTTCACCAGATCTTCTTTCTTTACTCTCCTAAGTTCCTTTGGCAGAGCTCTGAAGTCTCCAGGGACTATACAGTTCACCTGCCTCATGACAGAATTCCCCCAAATGTGCAGAACACACAAAGCAAATATATTTGTGTTTTCAAACGGTTTTAAAGAAAGCAGCTTGAGGCCCTCTGGGAGGAATTCTGTTTTGATATCTTTCTCCCTGAGGCTTCCCAGCACTGCCTATTGTGATGTAACAGTCTTTTAAAGAAGAACTCTGCACAGCCAACTAGAACTTCAAGTTTCACCAAGTGTGGTTTCATGTGACTTGCTTAGAGTGGTCTTCAAAACTATTCAGTGGTTAGAAAAGAGCACAGCATGTGAAACCCACATGTGATCAGTTCACGTCAGGGTTTGTCTTTTGGTTAGGGGCTTTTGGGGTGTGTTTTAGGGGGTAGCATTTTGTTCGTTTGTTTTTTATTTTGGTGTTTTCTTTTGTACCAGAATTTTGCAAACTGTGCAAATGAATGGAAGCACTCAAAATGGAAATTCCTTTATTCTCCAAGATCTAAAAATCTGAGTTGTCTTCCTCATTTTGTATCACCTTTGTCAGTGAGTTGTAACTATAGATAGAAAAATAGTAATCTGGTTTTGTTTTCTTTTAGTCAGTGAGAAAGCATTACGTTTTCTAAATTTATGGCCTTCCCTGTTGACTCAGACAGTAAAGAATCTGCCTGCAATGCGGGAGACCCAGGTTTGATCCCTGGGTCAGGAAGATCCCCTGGAGAAGGGAATGGCAACCCACTCCAGGATTCTTGCCTGGAGAATCCCATGGATAGAGGGATAGAGGAGCCTAGCAGGCTACAGTCCATGGGGTCACAAAGAGTCGGACACAAGGGAGCAACAGACATATGTATATGTATGCATGTCTTCTTCGTTTGGTATCAACTTTGTCAGTGAGTGTTGCAACTATAGATAGAAAAATAGTAACCGGTTTTTGTTTCCTTTTAGTCAATAAGAGAGCATTACATTTGCCAAGTATAGATAAGAGTTCTTTTACATCCTATGCTTATCTCCTGAAAAGAAAGGGGTTTTCTTTTAAAGCGCTCATGGGGTAAAGGCGCTCTCCTTTCCGTTAAAATCATTTTTACAAGGACAGCAAGTCCACAGGCCCCAGGATGGGAGGGTGTCTGACACAGACAGGGCACAGGCAGAGTCGGTCGGAGCTGAGGCACAGTAGGAGGAAGGGGATGAAGGATCCAGGAGACGCCAGGCTCATGAGGGCCCTGGAGAGTCATGATGAGGACTTTGAGATTTCTGCCAAGCTTGATAGGAAGCCGTGGTAGCTGAGGGTGGGTAGTGATGCAGTTCGAATGACCTCAGGAAGCATCTCTCTGGCTGCTGTGTGAAGGCAGATGAGGAGGGAAGCAAGGACAGAGGCAGGGGCCCCAGTGTCATTTAACTGGTTTCTAGCAAGAGTGCATGAAGACTGCACTCCTTGCTTCCTTACAGCTGATGGAGTCCTCAGTGATGGGACTGAGGACACGCTACCCCATCTGGCACTTTGGCATAGTGAATATTTTAAGCTGAAGGAATCAGAGAAATGGCAGGTGCAGGAAAGTCTCTTGCTTTTTGCCTGTAGAAAAATTTAATCAGATAGGTGAGAAAATGCAGAAGCAAAGGAGACACAATAATAATATTTTCAGTTCAGTTCAGTTGCTCAGTCATATCCAGCTCTCTGCGACCCCATGGACTGCAGCACACCAAGCTTCCCTGTCCATCACTAACTCCCAGAGCTTGCTCAAAATCAGGTCTATCGAGGTGGTGATTCCATCCAACGATAATAATAATAATTTAGTCATTAAGAAATGTCAAGGACCTTTAGTTCGTCCTCAAGAGCTCTAGGGGGACTTCCCTGGTGGCTCAGAGGTTAAAGCATCTGGCTCCAATGCGGGAGACCCGGGTTCAATCCCTGGGTCGGGAAGATCCCCTGGAGAAGGAAATGGCAATCCACTCCAGTATTCTTGCCTGGAGAATCCCATGGACGGAGAAACCTAGCAGGTTACAGTCCATGGGGTCGCAAAGAGTCGGACACGACTTAGCGACTTCACCTTCACCTTCACCTTCAAGAGCTCTAGATAATATTCTGAGCTATATCCTTTGAGTTGTTTCATAGATACTAAAACCCTCACCATGTGCAAGAATGTAACTATTCAATGACCAGGCTGTAGTCATGACATAAGCTGCCACGGTTCTGAGAACTGGCCTCAAAAAAAATGGGAACAAACCAACCTTGGGAGCTGAAGATTAACTGTACTTAAAACAATCAAGATTAACACTGATCGGACCACTGCATGATCAATTCCAAGACAGGACTGTCAGAGTTGACTATGTTGTTTCTACCTGTAGCCCCTCCCTCCATCTATACAGCCCTGCAACTCCCCTATGAGCGCTCTTGCCTACTGACTGTCAGTGAGGAGTCGGCCTGTGGACGTGAGTGCACCCTGTCCTCTGAAATAAAGCAAACTTCCTTCCCACCAATCTTGCCTCCCAAGGATTGACTTTTGAGTGGTGGGCAGTTGGACCTAACACGGGTGTGGGACTGTACTTAGTGACTGGTTTCTGATGAGAGATTATGGTGGGAGTGATGGAGAGTAACTTCTGAGATTAGGACATAGGAGGCATTATCATCTCCTCTTTGTTCTCTGTCTTTTGTAACTCTTGATATGTAGGAAGTCAGCTGACATCTCATAAGGACACTCAAGTAGCCTTATGGAGAGGTCCACAAGGCGAGGAGCCCATGGTGATGTGAGCACACCATCTTGAAAGAAGATCCTCCAGTTGGAGTCAAGCCTTTTGATGACTGCAGCCTTGGCCAACAACTCAACTGTAACCTGGTGAAAAACCCCAGGCCCCATTTAGGTACACTGCTCCTGCATTTTCCATTCACAGAAGCTGTGAGATAATAAATGTTGTTTTAAACCACTAAGCTTTGCAGTATTTTGTTGAATAGCAATAGATAACTGTAATATATGTGGGGACCAGAAATTGAACAAAGGGAAAACTTGAAGGACAAGGTGATGATCTTTATAAAGGTATTTGCTGCTTTGGTGTTTTGATTTTTAGTTTGTATTCATCAAATCTGAGATACTATGGACTATTATTATGTACACTAGGGGAAAAATGCTGCCAGGTAAGCTTAATTATTGCTCATTATCGTAAAAATTATTTTGTGCAATTGTGTGATAATTCTGAGCATGAATTGGTCATGATGGGGTTAAAATCAATGTATATCCCTTCTCCCACCCCTGCCCTATGCTGCAAGGCTTGTGGGATCTTAGTTCCCCGGCCACGGGTCAAACTGATTTCATCTTATTTCCCTGTGCCCTTGGCAATAGAAGCAAGGAGTCCTAACCACGAGACCACCAGGGAAATCCCAAATTTATGCTATTTTAAGCCACTAATTTTGTGGAAAATTGTGACAATGGCACGTCCTCAGCAGGGCACTGAGAAGAATCAATTCTCAAGCAGGATGTAGTTTGCAGGAAGCAGGCCTCTGTCCATGAATACATGAACTCAGTAATTCCTTTATCGCTCACATTATTGTAACTTGAACTCAATAGAAAAAAATGTATATTGCATAAATATAAGAAGGGAGTTGTTCCACACATCAAACTCAAGAACAGCAAAGTTAATAGCATATTTATCTTCTGTGTCCAAGGCAGAAAGGTACCAGTGTCAGGACCTGGAATGCTGGAGATGGAGTTCAGATCAGTAAGTGTTCTAGACTAACACCATGCAATAGAAATGTAATTCTAGCAGCCATATTGTTTTAACTGTGAAAGAAACAGGTGGAATTAATTTTAGTAATATATTTTATCTAATGCAGTATATCCACAACATTATCAACATGTATTCAATATGAAATGATTAATGAGATGCTTTATGTTCTTTGTTTATCAGAAAGTCTTCAAAATCCAATGTATATTTTGCAATCACAGCACATCACAACTTGGACTGGTTATGTTTCAAGTACTCAACAGCTACATGGGGCTAGTGACTACTGTATTTACTGTATTGGACAAAGCAGGTTGAGAGCATCTAAATAGTCCCAAAGCCCAAATGGCATTAAAACGCATGGGGGTCACATAGGGAAATAGTCAATATTTTGTAAGAACTCTGTATGGTGTGTCAGCTACAAAAATACTGAATCACTATGTTGTACACTTGAAAATAATACTGTGAGTCAATGATACTTAGAATATTAGTTTGAAGTAGCATGCAAGATAAAAGTAAAGAGTTTCTGCCAAATTCTGACACTGAAGATGAAAAAAAATTCATGCTGTTGAGGATTTATTCACTTGATGATTGTTAATTGACTGGACTTCCCTGGTGGCTCAGACGGTAAAGCGTCTGTCTACAACGCGGGAGACCCGGGGTTTGAGCCCTGGGTTGGGAAGATCCCCTGGAGAAGGAAATGGCAACCCACTCCAGTACTATTGCCTGGAAAATCCCATGGACAGAGCAGCCTGGTAGGCTACAGTTTATGGGGTCGCAAAGGGTCGGACACTAATTAGTAGTTAATTGACTACTAATACACTAATTACCATTTAAGAGGCATATAATCTTCTAGGTCACTGAAATTATGGTACGGTGTCTCAATTTAAAAATACAATGGGTGCTTATCTTCAAAATCCCTCTAAAGCAGTCAATTTTTACTAAAAGTCATAAAACCTCAGGAAATAACCAGTGGACACACTCTTGTGCTACAAGCACCTTGCTTTTCCTGTAAACGTGCTGTCTGTAACCTGGGGGCTGGAGGTGATTACACCTGGTCCCTGGGCAGTTCCTGAAAATCTGGGCGTGAGACGTTTCCAAGCATGTTGCACAGATAATGAGCATACCAGCTCGTGAAGCTGAGACCACAGACAGAAACCACAGTTCACATCTTTAAATTGCAGAATCTTGACGTCAAGCCTCCATTGTAATATTCTTAGGTTTACCTTGGGAGCTTTTTGACTGCTGATTTAATTTGGTGGCCCTCTGAAACTGAGGCTCCTGGAGGTCTGTTTGTCTACAGCTAGAACAACTATTTGTCTCATCTCCAAATAGCACTTGATGTTTCTTAAGTGGGCTTTCTAGCGATGCCAGAACCTCCAGCATTCCAGGAAATGTGATCATGAGGAAACTGCATCTCCTTACATTTTTATCACGAAAAGGAAATTGACACGTGCGATCATACATTCTAAGAACCGGGTCTGAAGCTTATTCTATTTGATCTTCAAAATCCCTTAATATTGTGACTGACGCTGATGAAAGATTTTTCCTGTAAGTCAAACAAAGATAGCTAGGCTCACCTTTAAAAAGCCCTTTCCAAACCAAGGCTCTCAGCCAACTCTCCACAGAAACTGTTGACTAAAAAAACTAATAGTCAGAGGTCCTCACTCAGCTGGAGACAACTGTGCAAAACCCCCAGCCCATATCAGTACTTTGGGCAGTGTCTGGACCCAGTTCTGATGGTCACAGTGTAGGGAAATTGCTACTGATCTAGTGTGCAGAGGTTACAGAGGCTGCTAAGAGTCCTACAGTACATAGGCCCGCTCTCTAACCACCCTGAACAAATAATCGTCCCGCCCAGCCCAACAGTGCTCAATAGTGCCACAGTAGAGAATGAAACTAGGGCATGCCTTGGAAAGCAAGAGGGCCAGGAACACTTTTTCAGAGTGATTCCCAAAAGGCTGTCCTCGGGCTTCCCTGGTGGCTCAAAAAGTAAAAGGTAAAGAACTCGCCTGCCAATGCAGGAGACACGGGTTTGATTCCTGGGTGAGGAAGACCCCCTGGAGAAGGAAATGGCAACCCACTCTGGTATTCTCACCAAGAACATTCCATGTACAGAGGAGCCTGTGGGGCTGCAGTCCATGGGGTGCAAACAGTCGGACAAGACTGAGCGATTAAACAACAGCAACAGCGCAGCACTGGGGAAGAGCAGGGACTCCAGGCCAGATGGCCTGGGTCTCAACGCTGGTGTCTTCATTTTCTGACTGTGCCTCTTGGGGCAAGCTACTGGACCTCTCTGTGCCTCGTTTTTCTCTTCTACAACACGGCCATTATAATAACAGTATCTTCCAGGCAGAGCCCTTACAGGCTGTAATGGGTCCATAACTCTCATGTGTTTAGGACAGTGCCAGGCCTACATGATGCACTATATGTGTCTATTTATCAGGTGGCTTTTCTGATCTCTGGAAAAATAAGTTTCAGGGCTTAGAAAAGTTTGTGAGAAGTAAAGAAACAGCTTCAGACGCTGAATTGCCAGGGCAAGAAGAGAGAGTCAATTTCATCTGACAATCCCGGCCTTTCTCTCCAGTTCAACGTTAATCATAAAGGCATTGAGTAGAGGGCCCCCCAGCCCCTCATGGCGGGCTCAGTAAACCCTCACCATGGATCGTCCTCTGGTTCTCTCCCTCCTTCCCCAGCAAAACTAGCCACTGACCATCAGTTGGCCCCCTTCCAATACGGTGGAAAACACAGGACGGCACAAGCACGGAACACAGCCCCCCACAGACACGCATGCCGGCCCACGTGGATGTCTGCAGCCCACCGAGTCCGCACGCACCGGTGGGTCCCTCTGCCTAAGGATGCAGCCCGGTGGGGCGCAGCAGATGCCAAGGAAGTTCTGCGAAGCCCACCAGAGGGGTGCGTGGGGGAGTCCGTAGGCGCACCCAGCCTGACATCCTCTTTGAATTCCGTCTCAACGCGCACAGATACACATGCCCACGGTTGCCTATTGCCTAGGGGGACTGGGGACAAAGAAAAGGGGCCAACGAGGGGAGGGGGGGGAGCTTATGGCCCGGGGCCAATCGTCAGCCAGACACTCACCTGGCTGCCTTCCCTACTCCACCTGCCACCCAGAAGAGCAGAAGCCGGAGCGCCAGAGCCTAGGGCTGCAGCATCTTCGCGGGGTCCTCCTTCCGTGCTTCCTGCTGCGCCGCCTCGGGAGGGCGCGGAACACCTGGCGCCCCGGGGCCACCGCCTCCGCTGCCCTCGGCTGCTCCGGGCCTCGGCTCCTCCCAGGGCTGGGTCCTCGAGCGCGTAAAGGGGACGCCGGGCAACTGCGGCGGGGGCGCTCGCTGCCCGGGAGAGGCTAGGGGCGCCCCGGCGAGGAGACTGTGGCTCCTCTCCTCCCACGCGAGGGAGGGAGGAGCAGGCCGTGCTCAAGTGGCTGGGAACCGCCTCCAGCACCACCCGCCGTCCTTCCCTCTCTCAGTAAGACACTTCTGCCTTACTTTCTGCATTTTCGTACTCTGCGAGGTTTTCTTCCCAGATGGCAAATCACCGCCGGCTAGAGCTGGAAGGTCACCAGGTCCTGGGCGACCCCCTCAGCTGACAAGTGATCTCTCCTGCTCATTTGCAACAGCTTTCCTGACGTGAGGGCCGCCAGAGGATATTGTAATATAATAACCAGTGCAGAAACCATGGTAGAAACACCAGTGCTATGTGAGCTCAGAGAATCCACGTGGGTATTTAGAGGTTCTCTGTTTTGACAACCTGTTATAATAGAATGAATGACTGGTCCCTCCTGCACCCCCTCCCTGCACCCACACCCTGTAGCTTCATGGTGGGCAGAGCTTCTGGTCCCACACTTTGGCTTTGGACGTGGCTGTGTGACTTGCTTTGACTAATGGCATAAGGACCAGTTCCAAGCCTAGACGTTAAGACCTGGGCCTCTGTTATGGAGGTAAGAAGACCATGCCCCAGCCAGCCTCTTGACTCAAAGAGAATGAGGATCCGGGGGAACAGAGCTACTTGGTCAACTGCAGACCTGTAGCAAGCCTAGTGTATACTAGCCAACCTGCAGATGCATGAATAAACTCAGTCACGGTCAGCAGCACCAGCCAAGCTACTGAGGCTTATTGGGATAATTTGTTACACAGCAGTAACAAACAGTCTGATACACCTGTGACCTGCTATCAGAAATAAAATGAAGAATATAGAGAAAGAGGAGATTTGTCTTGACTGTAAGCTTGAGTCCTGATTACATAATGGGCATATGCTTTAATACTAGGCAGTGAAATATGCAAAATGGGGATATGGCAGATGCCTGCTGCAGACCATGGACATCTGTACTGGTGTAAGCCATGCTCCACTGGATCTTCTGTTTCATGGATGAAGACATCTTAATGGACTCAGTATCCTTGGTTAGTAACCATTTAAGCCTTGAACTGTTCATAGCTAATAGTGACAAGCATTATCCTAAACACTTGACACACATCTTACTGAACACTCACAACTGTGTAGGTTAGGGTAAATAGCTCCCTCATGTTTGAAGCATCCAACTGAGAGGCAGAGAGGTGAAATGACCTGCCCCAGTTCACAAAGCTAACAAGTATAGCACCAGGACTGGAAACCAGCACCCATCTCCCCCTGGGCTGTGCCACTGCTATACTGACCCCTTTATTTCATCTTCTTACTCCTTGGTGACTTCAGATGTCAATGAGTCTCATGAACAAGGTAATAAGATGATCTCTTCAAGGCCATTACTAAAACCCTTTGAAATCTTCATATCATAACGAGCTCTATCAACCAAAAATATCAAAATTGAATGGAAAGAATATAAAGGTATGAATGGTATACCTACCTATGAATGAATGGTATCTTAAAGCAAATTCAAGATTAAAAATGTCTAAGTGTGGGTTTTCCCACAAGCAGATGCTGAGGCAAGGATTTGAGCGGAAGTAGATTGCTCTACAGGAGAAGGCAATAGCAACCCACTCCAGTGTTTTTGCCTTGAGAATCCCAGGGATGGGGGAGCCTGGTGGGCTGCCGTCTATGGGTCACACAGGGTTGGACACGACTGAAGCGACTTAGAAGCAGCAGCAGTAGATTGCTCTACAGGCGCACAAAACAGTAGTAGGGGAGTGAGGGAGTGAATGGCGAAGGGAGGAAAACAATAGCAGGAATGTATCAAGTTATCATGGGGCCACTGAAGCATCAGGCTGCCAGCATCATCCAGAGCCAGCCTAGATTGTGCATCACCACGTCATCTCGTGCAACAGGCGAGGGAGCTAGGGTATTTAGACACCATCTGAATTTAGAGATTGCCTAAAACATCTACTTCTGCTTTATTGACTATGCCAAAGCCTTTGACTGTGTGGATCACAATAAACTGTGGAAAATTCTGAAAGAGATGGGAATACCAGACCACCCGACCTGCCTCTTGAGAAATCTGTATGCAGGTCAGGAAGCAACAGTTAGAACTGGACATGGAATAACACACTGGTTCCAAATAGGAAAAGGAGTACATCAAGGCTGTATATTGTCACCCTGCTTATTTAACTTATATGCAGAGTACATCATGAGAAACACTGGACTGGAAGAAACACAAGCTGGAATCAAGATTGCCGGGAGAAATATCAATAACCTCAGATATGCAGATGACACCACCCTTATGGCAGAAAGTGAAGAGGAGCTAAAAAGCCT
>SJYT01062592.1:0-16303 GCA_006410635.1 Cephalophus harveyi | reverse complement strand
GAGGCCTGGCGTGCTGCGATTCATGGGGTCGCAAAGAGTCGGACACAACTGAGCGACTGAACTGAACTGAACTGAAGCATTTATTTTAGCAAGACTTTTAGAAAGGTTTAAATAACCAAATTAAACTTTTATGTACTGAGATATTTAAGTATCTATGGAGAGTAGGTGACGACAAATACCACAGTGCTGCTTGAATGTGCATGCAAACTGTACAAGTTCTTGCTGTCTTATAATCTCACAGAGGTGTAGAAGAATCAGGATGCGACTGTGCACGTCCTGGTTTCATCCTCTAGGTAAGGACCCTGACTCTGTTACACTGTCTCTCTTTAAACTTTTTACTGCAAGCATGAGAATGAGAACAGTCCTTAGTCTGAGGAATCAAAGGGTAAAGCTCAGGTGCCAAGCAGTCTGAGCTGCGTGTGTCAGCTATGCAGGGAGTTTTCTGGAACACCTGCTCTTTTGAACCTAATGCCCTTGCGGGGAGGTGAGTTTGGGTGTAACTTTTCCCACTTGAGGTGGAGACATCTCCATATCACACTATCAGACCCTCTGAACTCTATTTCCTCTGCTTCAGGTGCCAAGCAGTCTGAGCTGCGTGTGTCAGCTATGCAGGGAGTTTTCTGGAACACCTGCTCTTTTGAACCTAATGCCCTTGCGGGGAGGTGAGTTTGGGTGTAACTTTTCCCACTTGAGGTGGAGACATCTCCATATCACACTATCAGACCCTCTGAACTCTATTTCCTCTGCTTGTCATCCCACAGGGTAGCTCTTTCCAGAGGCAGAGGGGTGGCCTCTCCCATTTGAACAATTATATATAGTCTTCCAAATTGGATTGTTTATCACTTTATTTCTCCCATGCATAGAATCATTGTCCTCCAGACACTCTGCTTGTGGACAGAAAATATGCCACCGGTACCGGAAGTAGCCCAGCAGGAATCCTGAGCAGAGGATGAGGGCATTTCCTCCACCAGCGGCTCCGCCCACCTGCAGCCACTGCCCCAAAGACCCAGGCCCTTGTTCCTCTGCAAAGACTCCAACTAAAGCTCTGTGTGGACNAATCCTGAGCAGAGGATGAGGGCATTTCCTCCACCAGCGGCTCCGCCCACCTGCAGCCACTGCCCCAAAGACCCAGGCCCTTGTTCCTCTGCAAAGACTCCAACTAAAGCTCTGTGTGGACGTGGGAGAGAGGGCTGGCACATCCTTCTGGGGATCAACTAGCCAAGAAGTCCTCAAGGACTACCTCACCCTGTTTTTCTTCTTGCTGCTTTTCCCACACGGGGTAATACCAGGGAAAAAGTTCAGTCATCCTGGAGTGTGAAGTCAAGTGGGCCTCAGGAAGCATTACTACAAACAAAGCTAGTGGAAGTGATGGAATTCCAGCTGAGCTATTTAAAATCCTAAAAGATGATGCTGTTAAAGTGCTGCATTCAACACACCAGCAAATTTGGAAAACTCAGCAGTAGCTACAGGACTAGAAAAGGTCAGTTTTCATTCCAATCTCAAAGGAATGCCAAGGAACATGCCAAGGAATGTTCAACTACTAGGCAATTGTACTCATTTCACATGCTAGCAAGGTTAAACTCAAAATTCTTCAGGATAGGCTTTAACAGTGCATAACCGAGAACTTCCAAGATGTACAAGCTGGGTTTCAAAGAGGCAGAGGAACCAGAGATGAAATTGCCAGCATTTGTTGGATCATGGGAAAAGCAAGGGAGTTGCAGAAAAACACCTACTTTTGCTTCATTGATTACACTAAAGCTTTGACTGTGTGGATCACAACAAACTGGGGAAAATTCTTAAAGAGATGGGAATACCAGACCACCTTACCTGTCTCCTGAGAAACCTGTATGGAGACCAAGAAAGAACAGTTAGAACAGGACATGGAACAATTGACTGGTTCCAAACTGGGAAAGTAGCATGACAAGGCTGTATATTGTCACCCTGCTTAGTTAACTTCTGTGCAGAGTACGTCTAATGAAATGCCGGGCTGCATGATTCACAAGCTGGAATCAAGATTGCTGGGAGATTTATCAACAATCTTAGATATGCAGATGATAACACTTTAATGGCAGAAAGTGAGGAAGAACTAAAGAGTCTCTTGATGAGGGTGAAAGAGAAGAATGAAAAAGCTGGCTAAAAACTCAACTTCAAAAAACTAAGATCATGGCATCCAATCCCATCAATTCATGGGGGCAAATAGATGGGGAAACAATGGTAACAGTCACAGATTTCATTTTCTTGGGCTCTGAAATCACTGTGGCTTGTGATTGCAGCCATAAAATTAAAAGACACTTGCTTTTTGCAAGGAAAGCTATGACAAACCTAAACAGCATATTAAAAAGTAGAGACATTACTGTGCCAATAAAGATCCATATAGTCAAGCTATGGGTTTTCCAGTAGTCATGTATGGGTGTGAGAGTTGAACCATAAAGAAAGCNAAATCACTGTGGATTGTGATTGCAGCCATAAAATTAAAAGACACTTGCTTTTTGCAAGGAAAGCTATGACAAACCTAAACAGCATATTAAAAAGTAGAGACATTACTTTGCCAATAAAGATCCATATAGTCAAGCTATGGGTTTTCCAGTAGTCATGTATGGGTGTGAGAGTTGAACCATAAAGAAAGCTGAGCACCAAAGAATTGATGCTTTTGAACTGTGGTGCCAGAGAAGACTCTTGAGAGTCCCTTGGATAGCAAGGAGATCAAACCAGTCAATCCTAAAATAAAGCAACCCTGAATATTCATTGGAAGGACTAATGCTAAAGCTCCAATATGTTAGCCACCTGATGTGAAATGCCAACTCATTGGAAAAGACTGGATGCTGGGAAAGATTGAGGGCAAGAGGAAAAGCGGTGGCAGAGGATGAGATGGTTGGACATCATCACTGACTCAATGGACATGAATTTCAGCAAACTCTGGGAGACAGTGAAGGACAGGGAAGCCTGGCATACTGCAGTCCATGGGGTTGCAGAGAACTGGGCACAACTTAGCAACTGAACAACAGCAAAGAAACTTGAGTTGCTGAAGGTACAGGTAGTTGGCGTATCTGGTGCCTTTGCGAGGGGAGCAGACTACAGGACCATCTAACTCTAAACACAGACAAAGAGAAACAGGAAGATCTTGAAGATGTGCTACAAGGCCTTGTCCTTTATTTGGTTATGTCCTATGTCATAATGTAATAGTCATGAAACAGTGCAGGACGCTATGGTCTTTACCTCCCCACCATGTCCTTTACCTGCCTGTTATCTGTGGAAAACTTTAGTCAAAAAAAAAAAAAAAAGTAATCAGAGAAGTGAGAAATGCAAAAACAAAGGAGAACAGTCAAAGGAGACAGAATATCAGTGATGAGGTCATGAAGCATAGTCAGGGGCCTTTGGTTCTTTCTCAAGGGCATAGAGAATAGTTTGAGCCGTAGCCTATCAATGGTCTTGCGTATTAGAACACCAGGGTGAAGAAGCTGACCGCACCATGACCAGACGGGACCCACGACATAAGCTGCCACACTTCTGAGAACTGGCCTCAAAGAAATGGGAACAAACAGACCCTGGACCTGAAGACTAACTGTACCTTAAACAATCAAGATGATGCTGGTCAGACCACCACCAACCAATCTGAAGATGACTGTCAGAGCTGACTGGCTATTTCTGCAGGGAGCCCCCTCTGTCTGTCTATAAAAGCTTAAAAAAAAAAAAAAAAAAATGTAATCAGAGAAGTGAGAAATGCAAAAACAAAGGAGAACAGTCAAAGGAGAGAGAATATCAGTGATGAGGTCATGAAGCATAGTCAGGGGCCTTTGTTCTTTCTCAAGGGCATAGAGAATAGTTTGAGCCGTAGCCTATCAATGGTCTTGCATATTAGAACACCAGGGTGAAGAAGCTGACCGCACGATGACCAGACGGGACCCACGACATAAGCTGCCACACTTCTGAGAACTGGCCTCAAAGAAATGGGAACAGACAGATCCTGGAACTGAAGACTAACTGTACCTTAAACAATCAAGATGATGCTGGTCAGACCACCAACAACCAACCTGAAGATGACTCAGAGCTGACTGGCTATTTCTGCAGGGAGCCCCCTCCGTCTGTCTATAAAAGTTCTTGTCACTCTGGACGCCAGTTGGGAGAGAGGAGGCCTTTGGACAGATGTCTGCCATCCACCCACCCCAGTTGCCGGCATCTGAAATAAAGCACACTTTCTTTTCCACCAACCTGACTTGTCTCGCGGCTTTTGAGTGGCAAGCAGCTGGACCCCACCTCTCTCTTTCAGTTAACAGCTGGTATTTCAAAATGAATTCCTGACTTACTGCCAAATCCCCTGTCCCCTGGGGCAGAGGAGAATTAATTCCTATTTCTCTTCTCAACGTTGGCACCACTGATATTTTAGACAGCAGCAGTGTTAGTTTCTCAGTTGTATCTGACTTTTTGTGACCCCGTGGACTGTAGCCTATGAGGCTCCTCTGTCCGTGGGATTCTCCAGGCCAGAATACTGTATTGGATTGCCTTTCCCTTCTCCAGGGGATGTTCCCAACCCAGGGATCGAAGCTGGGTCTCCTGCACTGCAGGCAGATTCTTTACTGTATCAGCTACAGGGAAGTCCCCGTATTTTAGATAGATAATTGTTCATTGTTGTGGCTGTGCTGTGTGTTGTCAAGTGTTCAGTGAGTGTGAGCATAGACTCTGACAGCCTGGATATATGGAAGGTCAGATCATGTATAAAAATGGAACTCTGACACACATCCTGCAGCAACTAGCAGAGGAAGTCAAACCACAACCTCTGTTAATCACCTACCCCAAACTGTCAGAACTTAATCGATAACCCCCAGCTTTTCTGATTCATGCCTGGCTTCCAATTTGGGAGCAACCAGAGAAAGCCAACTATGCTCCGCTGTCCATCCACAGGCTGCCTCCAGTTTATCCAAGATGACAGCGTCGAATCAGGGCACACCCTTTCTTCACCATAAAGCTGCCCACTCCCCTGCCTTCCTTTGTCATTACGGTTGTTCAGCCGCTAAGGCTCCCCTGTTCTTCACCATCTCCTGGAACTCGCTCAAACTCATGTCCATTGAGTCGGTGATTCCATCCCACCATCTCATCCTCTGTCACCCGCTTCTCCTCCTGCCCTCAGGCTTTCCCAGCATTAGGGTCTTTTTCCAATGAGTCAGCTCTTCGCAACAGGTGGGCAAAGTATTTGAGCTTCAGCTTCAGCATCAGTCCTTCCAGTGAATATTCAGAGTTGATTTCCTATAGGAGTCTCTGGTTTGATCTCCTTGCTGTCCAGGAGATTATCAAGAGTCTTCTCTAGCACCACAATTCGAAAGCATTAGTTCTTCAGCACTCAGTCTTCTTTATGGTCCAACTCACATCTGTATATGACTACTGGAAAAACTGTAGCTTTCGCTGTGTGGACTTTGTTGGCAAAGTGATGTCTCTGCTTTTTAATACGTTGTCTAGTCTTGTCATAGCTTTTCTTGCAAGGAACAAGTGTCTTTTAATTTGATGGTTGCAGTCACCATCTGCATTGATTTTGAAATTCAAGAAAATGAAATCTGTCCCTGTTTCCACTTTTCCCGGTCTATTTGCATGAAGTGATGCCTGCCTTTGAGTCTCTGCCAAATGCAGTGATGGTGGTTGACCCTCTTGCTGTAGTGAATTCTGAATAAATTAGCCTGTGATGTAATAAAGTTTGGGTTTTTGTCCCCATTTCCCGACACGCAGCTCCTAAGTCTTTTAAGCCAGATACCTTCTCTATGCTAATGGGCCTACCTTGTGGCTCAGGAGTAAAGAATCTGCCTGCCACTGCAGGAGACATTGGTTCAATCCCTGGGTCAGGAAGATCCCCTGGAGAAGGAAATAGCAACCCACTCCAGCGTATTCTGACTTAGGAAATCCCGTGGACAGAGGAGCCTAGCAGGCTACAATCCATGGAGTGGCAAAAGAGTCATGACTTGGTGACTGAAAGCAAACAATGAAATGACTGGTAGCTGGAGCTCTCAGGGAGCCACTGGATGGGGACTGGTTGCCAGGGAAACCAACCAGGCGATAGTTGTAACTTTCAGTCCCACTCCCTGACCTCCAGGGAGAGGAAGGGCTGGAGGTTGAGTTAATCACCAATCATGCCTAAGTAATGAAGCCTCCATAAAACAGTCCAAGTCAAGGAGTTCAGAGAGCTTCTAGTTGCTGGGAGGATGACTTACTCAGAGGGCATGAAAGTTCTGTGTCCCTTTCACCCACCTTAGCTTATGTATCTCTTCCTTCTGCCAATACTGAGGCTCTTCTGTCCATGGGATTCTCCAGGCAAGAATGCTGGAGTGGGTAGCCATTCCCTTCTCCAGGGGATCTTCCTGACCCAGGAACCAAACCCAGGTCTCCTGCACTGTAGGCAGATTCTTTACCATCTGAACCAGCAGGGAAGCCCATCCTTTCTGATAACCTGGAATCTAGTAAGTGATCTGTTTTCCCAGGTTATGTTAGCTGTTCTAGAAAATCACTGGACCCAAAGAAGAGGTGGTGGGAACCTCCAATTTATATGCCGTCAACTAGAAGCACAGGTGACAACTTGGACTTGCTTTTGGCATCTGAAGTGGGAGCAGTCTTGTGGGACCGAGTCCTTAAACTGTGGGTCCTCTGTTGTCTCTGGGCAGATACTGTCAGAATTGAACAGAATTTTAGGACACCCATTCGGAATCTGCATAAACTGGAGAATTACTTGGTGTAGAAAAAACCTGCACACATCTGATGTCAGCAGTGAAATGAGTACAGAAAAGTGTAGCTAACTTTTACAGAATTTGCATGTGGTTCCATCACTTTTGCCCAACAAATAATTCTAATGAGCTAGAAAACATGACCTTTAGGGAGTGGACACAGAATAGCTAAATTCTGACTGTATAGCAGTGGTGAGGTCAAAAAGAATAGGGCATTGTGGCCTATTATAATTGGGGGGCATTTTTAGTTGCTGGCAGGGCTGGAGGGAGGAGAAAGAGATTGAGTATATAGAAACTATTTCACATTGTTTCCAAGATGCAAACATGACTATTAAAAATAAGAATCCTTACTATATTTTCCACCAGCATATATAAACTAGTTTATATCAAATGCCTCATTTGACCCTCACAAAATTTTGTGGGTAGTCACAACAGAAGTTTTTTTTATTACTGTTATTATTACTGGTCTTTGCTGTGATAAGCGGGCTTCTATACTTGTGGCCCATGGGCTTAGTTGCTCTACAGCACGTGGGATCTTATTAATAGTTCCCTGACCAGCAATCGAACCTGCATCCCTGGCATTAGAAGCTCAGAGTCTTAACAACTTGACCACTATGGAAATGTCACAACAGAGGGGCTTATTTTTGAAATTATTTTGCTTTGCAATATTGTGATGGTTTTTGCCATACATCAGTATGGATTGGCCATAGGCACACATGTGTCCCCCACATCCTGGACCCCCCACTCCCTCACCTCCCTCCTCATCCAATCTCTCCAGGTTGTCACAGAGCAGCTGCTTTGGGTGTCCGGCATCCTACATCACACTTCCACTGGTTATCTATTTTACATATGGTAATATAATGTAATTCTGATTTTGAATACGATTTTATCCCTAATCTAGGAGACCAGGGCAGAGGAGTTAGGATACCTTCACGGGGTTGCATGGTGTGTTAGTTTCTCAGTTGTGTCTGACTTTTTGTGACCCCGTGGACTGTAGCCTATGAGGCTCCTCTGTCCGTGGGATTCTCCAGGCCAGAATACTGTATTGGATTGCCTTTCCCTTCTCCAGGGGATGTTCCCAACCCAGGGATCGAAGCTGGGTCTCCTGCACTGCAGGCAGATTCTTTACTGTATGAGCTACAGGGAAGTCCCCGTATTTTAGATAGATAATTGTTCATTGTTGTGGCTGCGCTGTGTGTTGTCAAGTGTTCAGCGAGTGTGAGCATAGACTCTGACAGCCTGGACATATGGAAGGTCAGATCATGTATAAAAATGGAACTCTGACACACATCCTGCAGCAAGTAGCAGAGGAAGTCAAACCACAACCGCTGTTAATCACCTACCCCAAACTGTCAGAACTTAATCGATAACCCCCAGCTTTTCTGATTCATGCCTGGCTTCCAATTTGGGAGCAACCAGAGAAAGCCAACTATGCTCCGCTGTCCATCCACAGGCTGCCTCCAGTTTATCCAAGATGACAGCGTCGAATCAGGGCACACCCTTTCTTCACCATAAAGCTGCCCACTCCCCTGCCTTCCTTTGTCATTACGGTTGTTCAGCCGCTAAGGCTCCTCTGTTCTTCACCATCTCCTGGAACTCGCTCAAACTCATGTCCATTGAGTCGGTGATTCCATCCCACCATCTCATCCTCTGTCACCCGCTTCTCCTCCTGCCCTCAGGCTTTCCCAGCATTAGGGTCTTTTTCCAATGAGTCAGCTCTTCACAACAGGTGGTCAAAGTATTTGAGCTTCAGCTTCAGCATCAGTCCTTCCAGTGAATATTCAGAGTTGATTTCCTATAGGAGTCTCTGGTTTGATCTCCTTGCTGTCCAGGAGATTATCAAGAGTCTTCTCTAGCACCACAATTCGAAAGCATTAGTTCTTCAGCACTCAGTCTTCTTTATGGTCCAACTCACATCTGTATATGACTACTGGAAAAACTGTAGCTTTCACTGTGTGGACTTTGTTGGCAAAGTGATGTCTCTGCTTTTTAATACGTTGTCTAGTCTTGTCATAGCTTTTCTTGCAAGGAACAAGTGTCTTTTAATTTGATGGTTGCAGTCACCATCTGCATTGATTTTGAAATTCAAGAAAATGAAATCTGTCCCTGTTTCCACTTTTCCCGGTCTATTTGCATGAAGTGATGCCTGCCTTTGAGTCTCTGCCAAATGCAGTGATGGTGGTTGACCCTCTTGCTGTAGTGAACTCTGAATAAATTAGCCTGTGATGTAATAAAGTTTGGGTTTTTGTCCCCATTTCCCGACACGCAGCTCCTAAGTCTTTTAAGCCAGATACCTTCTCTATGCTAATGGGCCTACCTTGTGGCTCAGGAGTAAAGAATCTGCCTGCCACTGCAGGAGACATTGGTTCAATCCCTGGGTCAGGAAGATCCCCTGGAGAAGGAAATAGCAACCCACTCCAGCGTATTCTGACTTAGGAAATCCCGTGGACAGAGGAGCCTAGCAGGCTACAATCCATGGAGTGGCAAAAGAGTCATGACTTGGTGACTGAAAGCAAACAATGAAATGACTGGTAGCTGGAGCTCTCAGGGAGCCACTGGATGGGGACTGGTTGCCAGGGAAACCAACCAGGCGATAGTTGTAACTTTCAGTCCCACTCCCTGACCTCCAGGGAGAGGAAGGGCTGGAGGTTGAGTTAATCACCAATCATGCCTAAGTAATGAAGCCTCCATAAAACAGTCCAAGTCAAGGAGTTCAGAGAGCTTCTAGTTGCTGGGAGGATGACTTACTCAGAGGGCATGAAAGTTCTGTGTCCCTTTCACCCACCTTAGCTTATGTATCTCTTCCTTCTGCCAATACTGAGGCTCTTCTGTCCATGGGATTCTCCAGGCAAGAATGCTGGAGTGGGTAGCCATTCCCTTCTCCAGGGGATCTTCCTGACCCAGGAACCAAACCCAGGTCTCCTGCACTGTAGGCAGATTCTTTACCATCTGAACCAGCAGGGAAGCCCATCCTTTCTGATAACCTGGAATCTAGTAAGTGATCTGTTTTCCCAGGTTATGTTAGCTGTTCTAGAAAATCACTGGACCCAAAGAAGAGGTGGTGGGAACCTCCAATTTATATGCCGTCAACTAGAAGCACAGGTGACAACTTGGACTTGCTTTTGGCATCTGAAGTGGGAGCAGTCTTGTGGGACCGAGTCCTTAAACTGTGGGTCCTCTGTTGTCTCTGGGCAGATACTGTCAGAATTGAACAGAATTTTAGGACACCCATTCGGAATCTGCATAAACTGGAGAATTACTTGGTGTAGAAAAAACCTGCACACATCTGATGTCAGCAGTGAAATGAGTACAGAAAAGTGTAGCTAACTTTTACAGAATTTGCATGTGGTTCCATCACTTTTGCCCAACAAATAATTCTAATGAGCTAGAAAACATGACCTTTAGGGAGTGGACACAGAATAGCTAAATTCTGACTGTATAGCAGTGGTGAGGTCAAAAAGAATAGGGCATTGTGGCCTATTATAATTGGGGGGCATTTTTAGTTGCTGGCAGGGCTGGAGGGAGGAGAAAGAGATTGAGTATATAGAAACTATTTCACATTGTTTCCAAGATGCAAACATGACTATTAAAAATAAGAATCCTTACTATATTTTCCACCAGCATATATAAACTAGTTTATATCAAATGCCTCATTTGACCCTCACAAAATTTTGTGGGTAGTCACAACAGAAGTTTTTTTTATTACTGTTATTATTACTGGTCTTTGCTGTGATAAGCGGGCTTCTATACTTGTGGCCCATGGGCTTAGTTGCTCTACAGCACGTGGGATCTTATTAATAGTTCCCTGACCAGCAATCGAACCTGCATCCCTGGCATTAGAAGCTCAGAGTCTTAACAACTTGACCACTATGGAAATGTCACAACAGAGGGGCTTATTTTTGAAATTATTTTGCTTTGCAATATTGTGATGGTTTTTGCCATACATCAGTATGGATTGGCCATAGGCACACATGTGTCCCCCACATCCTGGACCCCCCACTCCCTCACCTCCCTCCTCATCCAATCTCTCCAGGTTGTCACAGAGCAGCTGCTTTGGGTGTCCGGCATCCTACATCACACTTCCACTGGTTATCTATTTTACATATGGTAATATAATGTAATTCTGATTTTGAATACGATTTTATCCCTAATCTAGGAGACCAGGGCAGAGGAGTTAGGATACCTTCACGGGGTTGCATGGGAGTCCCCGTGAATGGTCCAGGCTTCCCTGTCCTCCCCAGCATTTGACTCAGCACCCAGCCACTCCCAGCATCACCGCAATCCTGTACTAAGGGCCCTGTTCCTGGATATCAGTGCCAGCAAAGTCTCATACCTTGATGCGTCGAGCAAATGACCGTGAGCTCCTGGCTTATGTCTCCAGACCGTCTTATAGGAATCAAAAGCTCTCCAGCATCCTCCTCTATTTTGTATTCTGCCTCTGGAATATAAACTGTTGATTCTAGAAAAGAGGATAGATAACTTTTTAGCAAGACTTAAGTTTGATTGGTGATACTGGTGATATTTCAACCTGAGTGGAAATGTACATAAACTTGACCTCTATATATTCCAGCTCTACAGAATATAGTAAGAATAGGAAACATCTCTCATTAAGTGGAGCTGGAGAGGTTGTGAAATTAAATTTAGGAGGTTCCTTTTGAAATGTTAAAAGGGTTATCTAGCACTGAAATGGGAAGGAATATCAGCAATTTGGTTTCTTTTTTGGAGGTCACATTTTAGGTTTTCTAAATAAAAGATCACAGATTTCCATACTTTAATGTTTATTTTTTTTAATGCTTTTAACAATTAGGTCATCTATTCATGAGTGTAAAGTAATGTTTTCTGCTTTATTCAACAAACATTTGATTCAACACTTATCAAGCAGACACCATGGGTAAGACACAGGGCTGAGAAAAATAAGCTACTCATACTGCTCTGAATTCTTAAAATAATATTCCCATTGAAATTTTCTGAGCTGGATGTGTGTGTGTGCACATCTGTTACATTACCGTTCTCTGTCATGCAGTTTGGGATGTAAAAACACACATATAGGCATTATCAGAACAGTTGCTGCAATATGAGTATGAATACTGGTCATTTCTTGATGCTTATATTTTTCTTGGGGTTTTTCAATGTTTTCCAAGGCTTCTCATTATGAATGCAACGTATAGTTGAAATACATGTGTTTGTTTTAAAAAAGTAAAAATTTGAAATGGATTGTTTCCACTTATAGAGTCAAGTGGCGAACTGAAGTGACTTTCTGAATCAAACCACATTTAATAGACTGAAATCTCTCCTCTGTATGAGATATACATATATATTTATGTTGTATATATATATATTTACATATACGCAAACAGTGCTCAGTCCGCTCAGTCATCTCCGACTCTTAGCGACCCCATGGACTGTAGCCCAAGAGGCACTTCTGTCCATAGGATTCTCCAGGCAAGAGCACTGGAGAGGGTTGCCGCGCCCTCCTCCAGGGGATCTTCCTGACTCCGGGATCGAACCTGTGTCTCTTGGCAGGTGGACTCTTTACCACTGCACCATACGCACATACACAAATTCTTCCTCTTGACAATGGAAGCATGAGGAAAAATACTGTAGTTCATCATCCATTCTTCTTTTGAAAATACTGCTAAGAGTTTGGGCTTCCCTTGTGGCTCAGGTAAAGAATCCGCCTGCAATGCGGGAGACCTGAGTTCAGTCCCTGGGTTGGGAAGATCCCCCACCCACTCGAGTATTCTGGCCTGGAGAATTCCACAGACTGTATAGTCCATGGGGTCGCAAAGAGTCGGACAGGACTGGGTGACTTTCAATTCACTTCACTTCACTACAAGTTTACCCAGAATTCAATGTTGAATTGTCTAGTTATCATAGGTTAGTTTTTTTCTCCTTTATTTTCCTGCCTATAATGATCTCAACACATACTGGTATCAGTCTTTAGAAAACACTGGTCCCGATTACAGAGGGAAAAGACCAGTGATCATTTTCATTCTGCCATTTTAAACCCTGTGGTATTCCACTGTCTGGACATCTCTTGATTCAAAAGATTGTCATCATGGAAGAAGCTAAAAGTAATGATATTAATTTTAAGTGAAAAAAACTGATACACTGCTGCTGCTACCGCTAAGTCACTTCAGTCGTGTCCGACTCTGTGCGACCCCACAGACGGCAGCCCACTGGGCTCCTCTGTTCCTGGGATTCTCCAGGCAAGAACACTGGAGTAGGTTGCCATTTCCTTCTCCAATGCATGAAAGTGAAAAGTGAAAGTGAAGTCGCTCAGTCATGTTTGACTCAGCGACCCCGTGGACTGCAGCCCACCAGGCTCCTCCGTCCATGGGAGTTTCCAGGCAAGAGTACTGGAGTGGGGTGCCATTGCCTTCTCCGAACTGATACACTGGGACTCAGTTATCTAGTCATGTTCTCTATTTTCCCATTCTGAAATGCCTGCTCCTATCCATCTATGAATCCAAATCCCATTTTATTCTTCAAGCCTCAGCTGGAATCCTGCCTACTACAAAAAGCTTAATAGTTTGAAATGATGGTGATCTTTCTACTTTCTTAGCTCAGAACACTGGTTTTGGCATGTACCCTCACATGTAGCTTTCTTAATCGATTAATGTGTTTAAGCGTTTTTATCACAAAACTAATGAAATACCTCTTCATTGGGTGGTAAGGTCAGTGTTTTCTATTTTCGTCTACTGGAGTGCCAAGCACGTGAAAAACAGTGTTTCTCAAATTGTGTTTCAAGAAAACTAGAACTTAAAGATTTCAAAAGATATTTCTTGGGTACAACAAATTAAAAAAATATATCTATAATCTAATTTGAGAAAACTGGTTAAACAAAGTTAAACAGATTTCTCTCTCTTTTTTTTAACTGAGATATAATTGATTTACAATGTTGCCTTAAACAGATTTCTTTGTAGAAGAGTTTTTTTAGGAATCTAATAAGCTAGTGTGAATTATGATGCTTCAAAGGAGATATTTGAAAAGCTTCCTAGACTCTTTGGTCCATGGAAAGTTTACTGACCATATTGTATAAATTGGACTATATTTTCTGCTCTGCAGTTTGGGACATGCTGATATGGGGGATTCTTCAATGATTCTTATGGCATTTAACTAAGGCTTTCTTCCTGATAGTTAAGTCACCCACTTCTGGGGGATATGCAAATTCTTTCACTTCTCATGATAATCGATATGTCTAATTAACATTCAGATGTGAATACTAAAATCCTCTTTTAGGGCCTATTCTTCTACTTTCACAAAAAGGAGCAGGAAAAATGTCACAATCATTGGCTAATTACTTTTCTTTTTTAATTTCTCTGGGGAGATATTTGCTGAATGAATGAACCAATAATGAACTGATGAATTCAAGACTGTTATGCAGAGCTATAACAGAACTTTGTGGAATGCATGCTAAAGTGAACCAGTTGGCTGAGTCCCAGAAGCCGCATCTAGAGTGAGGGATATATGAGGTCCCCACCTTATCTGGTGGGGAGCTCCCAGAAAATTGTGAGAAGATGGAGCAAGCCCTGAGGATTAGCCATTTGGGGTCAAAGTTGTGCCATACTGAGTATGCAGAGTACTGAGAGTGAGGACTTGGGCATTTGTTAAAGTAAGCTTGGCAAAGTCCTGTCTGTTTCACTCTCCTATATCCCTGAATATGCAAAGATCCTAAAAACAAAGAAAAATTACTGCATTGAGGTGGTTGACTTAATTTGAAATCCAAAGTGATATGAATGTAACTGATACACTGGGACTCAGTTATCTAGTCATGTTCTCTATTTTCCCATTCTGAAATGCCTGCTCCTATCCATCTATGAATCCAAATCCCATTTTATTCTTCAAGCCTCAGCTGGAATCCTGCCTACTACAAAAAGCTTAATAGTTTGAAATGATGGTGATCTTTCTACTTTCTTAGCTCAGAACACTGGTTTTGGCATGTACTCTCACATGTAGCTTTCTTAATCGATTAATGTGTTTAAGCGTTTTTATCACAAAACTAATGAAATACCTCTTCATGGGTGGTGCTGCTGCTGCTGCTAAGTCGCTTCAGTCGTGTCCGACTCTGTGTGACCCCATAGACGGCAGCCCACCAGGCTTCCCCGTCCCTGGGATTCTCCAGGCAAGAATACTAGAGTGGGTTGCCATTTCCTTCTCCAATGCATGAAAATGAAAAGTAAAAGTGAAGTCGCTTAGTCGTGTCCAACTCCTAGTGACCCCATGGACTGCAGCCCACCAGGCCCCTCCGTCCATGGGATTTTCCAGGCAAGAGTACTGGAGTGGGGTGCCATTGCCTTCTCCTCATTGGGTGGTAAGGTCAGTGTTTTCTATTTTTGTCTACTGGTGTGCCAAGCATGTGAAAACAGTGTTTCTCAAATTGTGTTTCAAGAAAACTAGAACTTAAAGATTTCAAAAGATATTTCTTGGGTACAAATTAAAAAAAATATCTATAATCTAATTCGAGAAAACTGGTTAAACAAAGTTAAACAGATTTCTCTCTCTTTTTTAAATTGAGATATAATTGATTTACAATGTTGCCTTAGTTTAAACAGATTTCTTTGTAGAAGAGTTTTTTCAGGAACCTAATAAGCTAGTGTGAATTATGATGCTTCAAAGGAGATATTTGAAAAGCTTCCTAGACTTCTTTGGTCCATGGAAATTTTACTGACCATATTGTATAAATTGGATTATATTTTCTGCTCTGCAGTTTGGGACATGCTGATATGGGGGATTCGTCAATGATTCTTATGGCATTTAACTAAGGCTTCCTTCCTGATAGTTAAGTCACCCACTTCTAGGGGATATGCAAATTATTTTAGTTCTCATGATAATCGATATGTCTAATTAACATTCAGATGTGAATACTAAAATCCTCTTTTAGGGCCTATTCCTCTTTCACAAAAAGGAGCAGGAAAAAAGTCACAATCATTGGCTAATTACTTTTCTTTTTTATTTTCTCTGGGGAGATATTTGCTGAATGAATGAACCAATAATGAACTGATGAATTCAAGACTGTTATGCAGAGCTATAACAGAACTTTGTGGAATGCACGCTAAAGTGAACCAGTTGGCTGATTCCCAGCAGCCGCATCTAGAGTGACGGATATATGAGGTCCCCACCTGATCTGGTGGGGAGCTCCCAGAAAATTGTGAGAAGATGGAGCAAGCCCTGAGGATTAGCTATTTGGGGTCAAAGTTGTGCCATACTGAGTATGCAGAGTACTGAGAGTGAGGACTTGGGCATTTGTTAAAGTAAGCTTGGCAAAGTCCTGTCTGTTTCACTCTCCTATATCCCTGAATATGCAGAGATCCTAAAAACAAAGAAAAGTTACTGCATTGAGGTGGTTGATTTAATTTGAAATCCAAAATGATATGAATGTGTCCAGTGGCTTATGGAGCTTGGTGGAGGTATAAATACCTGAAATGAACCCAGGAACCCATTAATAGATTGTACCAATAGGAATCACATACCGTCTTCAGGGTCCACAATTTCAACAGTTGCCATTTCTGGAAACTCCAGTACAGCCCTGACAGGGTTTGTCAGAATGATCTGGAAGGTCTCTGAAGCCTCATATTCATTGTCTGATAGAATTCTCACTT
>SJYT01062584.1:0-105610 GCA_006410635.1 Cephalophus harveyi | reverse complement strand
AATTTAATTGGGTTCTAGAAAGATCCTTGGGCAGCCACGTGGCAGCTAGATGAGAGATGGGCAAGGTCCTGGGAAGAGAGAGTTAGGGATGCTGCCATGTTCAGACGGTTGATAAAGCCATGGTCCTGCTTGGAGAAAAGAGGACAGGAGGACCACAGGCACACGGAGAAAACAGAATCCACTGTGAGGGGTACCCGACAGAGACAATAAGGATGCCCTGGGTGACCTCACTAGGACAAGGTATACAAGGAGGAGAGGTAAGACAGGGGCATGGACTGAACGTCACAGAGGCCATTCTGAGTGAGAGGTACCCTTGGGACATGCAGGTACGGGTGACCGCAACCAAGAAGGTTAAGAACAGTAAGCAGAATAAAGGCTCCTCAGAGATGTCCACGTCCTGATCCCAAAACTCACATGGCAAAGGGGACTTAAGGATTTTGAGATGGAGAGAGTATCCTGGATTACCCAGGTGGGCCCAATCTAATTACACATACCCACCTAAGCAGATAGTCTTTCCCAGGTGTAGTCAAAGGGAGACGTGACAAAGGAAGAAAGGTCAGAGAGATGCAATGTTGCTGGCTTTAAGACAGGGGAAAGGGGCCATAGCCAAGGATGTGGGGAGCCTCTAGAAGATGGAAAAAGCAAGGCAATGGATTCTCCCCTGGGGCCTCCAGGCAGGAACGTAGCCCCGCTAACACCTTTGCTGTAGTCCTGTGAGACCTGTATTGGAGTTCTGACCTTCAGATTGGCAAGATAATAAATTTGGGTTATTGAAAGCCATTAAGTTTGTGGTAATTTGTTGCAGCAACAATAAGAGACTAAGACATGGCTGTCAGATCCAGGTACTTAGCCTGCACACCCGCCACCCACCCCTGCCACACACACACACCCATGGACCACTGTCTGCAGCCTTACCCTGGTGATGCCCAGTGCGCCCACATTCTCGCTGTAGGAGGTGGTGCCATTCCCCGTCCCCCAGGCCCCTGCCAGCAGGCAGCCCAGGCCCTCGATGCCGATGCCTCGGTTGATGGCGTGCTTCGGAGGGGGTGGGGCCCCCACCAGGCGGGCACAGGCATTTCACTAGGACAAGGTATACAAGGAGGAGAGGTAAGACAGGGGCATGGACTGAACGTCACAGAGGCCATGCTGAGTGAGAGGTACCCTTGGGACATGCAGGTACGGGTGACCGCAACCAAGAAGGTTAAGAACAGTAAGCAGAATAAAGGCTCCTCAGAGATGTCCACGTCCTGATCCCAAAACTCACATGGCAAAGGGGACTTAAGGATTTTGAGATGGAGAGAGTATCCTGGATTACCCAGGTGGGCCCAATCTAATTACACATACCCACCTAAGCAGATAGTCTTTCCTAGGTGTAGTCAAAGGGAGACGTGACAAAGGAAGAAAGGTCAGAGAGATGCAATGTTGCTGGCTTTAAGATAGGGGAAAGGGGCCATAGCCAAGGATGTGGGGAGCCTCTAGAAGATGGAAAAAGCAAGGCAATGGATTCTCCCCTGGGGCCTCCAGGCAGGAACGTAGCCCCGCTAACACCTTTGCTGTAGTCCTGTGAGACCTGTATTGGAGTTCTGACCTTCAGATTGGCAAGATAATAAATTTGGGTTATTGAAAGCCATTAAGTTTGTGGTAATTTGTTGCAGCAACAATAAGAGACTAAGACATGGCTGTCAGATCCAGGTACTTAGCCTGCACACCCGCCACCCACCCCTGCCACACACACACACCCATGGACCACTGTCTGCAGCCTTACCCTGGTGATGCCCAGTGCGCCCACATTCTCGCTGTAGGAGGTGGTGCCATTCCCCGTCCCCCAGGCCCCTGCCAGCAGGCAGCCCAGGCCCTCGATGCCGATGCCTCGGTTGATGGCGTGCTTCGGAGGGGGTGGGGCCCCCACCAGGCGGGCACAGGCATAATAATCGCCTATTGACTCCACCATTGAGGAGATTACCCCTGCGATGATCCCAAAGACCCCAGCCAGGCTGACGGTGGGGAGGCCCCACTGTCCTGAAAATGCAATGCAGAGGGAATATTAACCCAGAAGACAAGAGGTTACTGGACCCCAAATAATTTCTTTCTGAGAGGATTCTCCGGGAAGGCTTTAAACACTGGGCAACACGTTTTCCAGCCCCACAACTGTCCTGAGACTTTGTCTTGAACCCCTGCCTTACCCGTGCCTCCCTGGGGGTAGGTCAGATGCCCTGACCTTGAGGTCACAGTGCGCACAAAGAACCAGCAACCCGGCGTTTTCCCAGGAAGGCCCTGAAGCATTCTGAAGTCAAGATACTTACTCAGGGAGGCCGTAGCTCCCTAGCCCATGAGGCCACCCCTGCCTATCACCACTGAAACGTGCTTATTCACACAACCTGAGCCAAGAACTGCAGGGAAAGGAGACCAGAAGAGGCCTAAGGGATGGCCTTGACCTCCAACCCAGAAATGTTCTCATTCATTCCCGAGCCTCCCTTGTGTGGGACCCACCAAGTCCAGGAGGAGACCCAGATGCTGGCTAGAGGTCGAGGTTCCTCTGTGCTTTTCCCCACCACAGGCTGTTGTCAGATCCCCTGGAGAAGATTCTGCCCCCCACCCCCTGGCTCTATTCACCACCCGCTCTGGTGCCCTGAGCCACATGGACAGACCTAGGAAGCATGTGTCCCAGGCGATAAGGGCCCAGTCTTCTCATTACCTGGGTAAGGGAAGCGAAACCACGGAGCCTGGCTCAGGACGCTGCTTTTGGTGTCAGTGCGGGCCAGGTACCCGTAGGCTGTGGGTGCTGAAGGGAGGGCTTCGGTGATTGTGAGCACAAAGCAGAGCAACCATGAGATGCAGAGTCCCAGCAGTACCTGCAGAAGGGAGGTGCCCTTCACACCTGGTCCCACTCCCTGCCCCTGTCCACACCTCCCAGCAGGGTAGGGCAAAAGAATTCAGGAAAGCTCTTCAAAGTCAGGAAGTGTTGGATTAGGAACCCTTCCAGTGACAACAGAAATCTGCGTGTCAGTGGATAAGTAACGCAGTGAAGGAAGAGACAATAAACCATTGGGAGACCTTATGCCAGGTAGAGGCAGAAACGTCTAGGAAAGTAGACAAGGCCTGGGCCAGAAGGACTGCAAGCTGACTCCCTTTCTACTGTTTGCTGGTCACATGACTTGCTTCAAACTCCTTGAGCCTCAGTTTGCTCATCTGTACAATGGAATTTCAGCCATTGCTCTGCAGAGCCTGAAGCAGGATTTCTTAACGTGGGGTCCTCAGATGTTATTGATTTATACTCTCTGGTGGTAGAACTCCAGACATCTGTATTTTTAGCAATGTTCCCAAGTGAATCTTATGCACGCTGAACTCTTGAACCACTGGCCTACAGGGTTGGGGAAGGATCAATGAGATCATCATATGGAAGTATCTTTTTTATAATGCAGAATGTAGTTCATAGGTGAATCAAACCTGAAAACACCTTTATGGGGTTGGCAACTGCGCCTGCTTGACAGACTGGAACAAATTCAACAGAGAAGGCTCTGAAAAAGGAGGCACCGTCTGAATCATCCAGGAACCAATGAGAAAGAACCTAAGCATCTTGGCCCTTCGTTTTGCACCCGGAGTGGTGATCCTGGCTATCTCCCCCAGGGCCATGCTCTAGGGACATCCCGGGAAACATGAGGAAGCTGTCCCACGCTGGCGACCACTGTAGCAACCTGGGGCAAGCTCTCTGCTCCCGCAGGAGAGAAGCATTGCAGGAGGAGCTGTAGGGCACCAAGCCAATGCTCCCACCCCCACGGGCTGGGTGGGGAGGAGCAGTTAGGGGAGGCCGAGGAGGAGAGGCCCTGCAGGTAGAGAGCATTTGACCTGAGGCCCATCTGGGTGAGCAAGAGGCTGCCCCTCACTCTCCAGGTGAGTCAGCTAGGATGGCGGCGGGTGGGGAGTGCTTCTTACAGGAAAGACCTGAAACAGGTAGAACTTAGAGGTGTGACACTTCTTCTCTCGTCCATAAACAGGCACGGGCACTGCGAAGTTTTTCAGGTACTGAGAAAACAGCACGATGAGGATGATGGTCCTGAAACAGAAACAAACCACACTCAACCTGGCGAGCTGGGGCTCATCCAGAGCGAGGATCCAGGAAGCTGGGCCACCATGTGCCTCTGGGTCTGGGGAGCAGGGGCTGTGCTAGGAAGGTCCTCATCTAGGCCCTGCTCTGCATCCTGCCAGCTGGGAACAGGTGGGCGGGCCCCTTTCAGAGGCTGCCAGTGGCTGAAGAGGAAGAGTGGGCAGAGGACTACTATTCCTTGGGACCTGAGAAATCAGCATGACAGCTGCATAGATCCAGACTGGAGCCAATGAGGCCAGGCTCAAAGCCCATCTTTTCTCCCAGGAGGTCCTGCAGGCCCTTGAGGTCAGAGTGAATGAACACATCCATCTGTTGTTGCCAAATTCCTCCTGCCCTCTGTTTAAATGTTGAGGGCCTCTTCCCCACCCAACTCCTAAGCCTTCCTGACACTCTTCTCTCTCCTCTCCATCCCCCACAAGCTGGCAGTGGCTGAAGAGGAAGAGTGGGCAGAGGACTACTATTCCTTGGGACCTGAGAAATCAGCATGACAGCTGCATAGATCCAGACTGGAGCCAATGAGGCCAGGCTCAAAGCCCATCTTTTCTCCCAGGAGGTCCTGCAGGCCCTTGAGGTCAGAGTGAATGAACACATCCATCTGTTGTTGCCAAATTCCTCCTGCCCTCTGTTTAAATGTTGAGGGCCTCTTCCCCACCCAACTCCTAAGCCTTCCTGACACTCTTCTCTCTCCTCTCCATCCCCCACAAGCTGGCCATCATCGCCCCATTCCCTGAACAAACTTGACATTCTAGGTCCCTCATCACTGTCTCCTGGTATCACAGGTACTTGGACTCAAGTCTTAACCCTCCGCTAAACTACCAAATGCATGAGAGCTGGGCTATGTCTCTGTACCTTTCCCAGGAGCTGGAGGTGTACAAATATTTGCTCAGTGAAAACCTAGGAGGCAAGGGACAGGTAGCATCAGCCATCTGTGAACCCTGCACTAAGTATGTTTAGACACTGCCTGTGATGAACTCATTGTCTGTGAGGACTAATAACAAATAAATAGTAATAATACATTCTAAATAGCCATTTCACTGCTTTATAAGCTATTATAATGTACATGATCTAGAGAGCCTCTTGATGAGGGTGAAAGAGGAGAGTAAAAAAGTCAGCTTAAAACTCAATATTAAAAAAATTAAGATCATGTCATCTGGTCCCATCACTTCATGGCAAACAGAAGGGAGAAATTTGGAAGCAGATATAAGCTATTATAATGTACATGATCTAGAGAGCCTCTTGATGAGGGTGAAAGAGGAGAGTAAAAAAGTCAGCTTAAAACTCAACATTAAAAAAATTAAGATCATGTCATCTGGTCCCATCACTTCATGGCAAATAGAAGGGGGAAATTTGGAAGCAATGACAGATTTCCTCTTCTTGGGCTCTAAAATCACTTCAGATGGTGACTGTAGCCATGAAATTAGAAGACAATTGCTTCTTGGCAGGAGAGCTATGACAAAACTAGACAGTGTGTTAAAAAGCAAAGACATCACTTTGATGACAAAGGTCCATCTAATCAAAGCTATGGTCTTTCCAGTAGTTATGTATGGGTGTGAGAGCTGGACAATAAAGAAGGCAGAGTGCTGAAGAATTGATGCTTTCAAACTGTGGTGTTGGAGAAGACTCCACTTGGGCTCTAAAATCACTTCAGATGGTGACTGTAGCCATGAAATTAGAAGACAATTGCTTCTTGGCAGGAGAGCTATGATAAAACTAGACAGTGTGTTAAAAAGCAAAGACATCATTTTGATGACAAAGGTCCATCTAATCAAAGCTATGGTCTTTTCAATAGTCATGTATGGGTATGAGAGCTGGACAATAAAGAAGGCAGAGTGCTCAAGAATTGATGCTTTCGAACTGTGGTGTTGGAGAAGACTCTTGAGAGTCCCTTGGAAAGCAAGATCAAACCAGTCAATCTTAAAGGAAATCAACCTTGAATACTCTTTGGAAGGACTGATGCTGAAGCTGAAGCTCCAGTACTTTGGCCACCTGATGCGAACAGCTGACTCATTGGAAAAGACCCTGACAACTGGGAAAGATTGAAGGCAGAAGGAGAAGAGGGTAACAGAGGATGACATGGTTGGATGGCATCATCTATTCAGTGGACATGACCTCGGGCAAACTCCAGGAGATGGTGAGATATACAGGGAAGCCTGGCATGTTGCAGTCCATGGGGTCACGAAGAGTCCGACACGACTTGGCCACTGAACAACAACAAATGTTCGTGAAAGTACTTGTAAACCGCCTGAGCGTGCCAATATCCAGGACTCACTCTTTTAACTGGGCAACCTTCCTCTAGAGGGAACTCAAATGGCCCTTGCACCACGGAGGGTACTTACGTGGCAGCAATCCCCCAGTGGATCCCGGGGTCGTCACCCGCGGAATCGAAGAGAGGCAGGGCCACCAGGGAGATTGTGGGAGCAATGGTCAAGGGGCCGATGAAGCGCATGAGGAAGCCAATGAGGCCTGAGAAGCCCACCAGCATCTGGACACAGGAGGCAACCATAACGGCTCCCTGCAGCTGAAGAGCAAGAGTGGGGCTCATTGACTGAGAGCCCGTGGCGGGACGGGGCCTGCGGCGGGGCGGGGCCTCAGCCCAGCCCAGCCCACCGGAATCGGTGGTACCTTCAGAGGCCCGGCAGGGGGCAAAGCTGGACCCTAAAGGAAACAACGGAAGGCGAGCTCTGACCTCGCTCCTCTCTCCAGTCCTCTATTGCCAACTGTCTGTTGGACATTTTCACCTTATGTGAAGTTTTTCAGAAAGGAGACTTCAAGGTTATCATGGTGATAATGCCGATGACTTGTAACACTGGTGTTACCCAGCAGTGTATTGACCGTCTTGCTGCTTTACTTTTCTCTGGTTTCCTACTTTCTGTCTCAGAGGCTGGCAAAGGGGACAGAGAGTGAATTGTTGAGGTTTTGTGGGCTGTCAGGCTCAGTCAAAACTTTTCCAGACAAGATGGGAACAAATGAGCTTGCCCATGTTCTAATAAAACTCCATGGACAGGGCCTGAAATTTGTATTTTGTACAATTTGGACTTGTCATAAAATATTCCTCTTTCGATTTTTTTCAACCATTTAAAATATAAAGCCATTTTTAGCTTGCGGGCCATTCAAAAAACAAACAGAAGACAGGCAACCGGCCAGATTTGGCTCATAGGCTGTAGTTTGCCAACCCCTGAGCTATGGGACTCATTGAGTTTATTTCTGTTTTTTTACTTTACTTATTTGGGTGTTATACTTTCTTTTTTATCCCTTGCTTTGAAGTCTGATTTCCCAGAAAAGAAAGAAGTCTGATTCCTGCTTTCTTTTGATTAGTGTTAATATAGTATATTCCTCTCCATCTATTTACTTTTAATCTACATGTATCTTTATATTTAAAGTAGGTTTCTAGAGAAAGACAAATATAATATGATATCACTTATATATAGATCTTTTTTTAAAGGTAAATGAACTTATTCACAAAAAAGAAATATAGAGTCACAGATGTAGCAGACAAACTTACGGTTATCAGAGGATAAGAGATCCCCTGATAGGGAAGGGGTAAATTAGAAGACTGAGGATGACATATACACACTACTATATATAAAGCAGATAACTAATAAAGACCTGCTGCATAGCATGGGAAACACGACTCAGTACTCTGTAATGGTCTATACATAAGGAGTGGATATATGTATATGTATAACTGATTCACTTTGATGTACATGTGAAACTAACACAACATTGTAAATCAACCCTATTCCAATAAAATTTTTTAATAATCATAGTAGGTTTCATCTGGACGACATATGGTGGGGTCTTATTTTTTGATCCACTATGACAATCTCTGGTCTTTTAATTAGTGCCTTTAGAGCAATGATGTTCAAAGTAACTATTGATCTAGTTGGATTAATATCCACCATATCCATTACTATTTTCTATTTGTTGCCCTTGGTCTTCATTTCTTTTTTTGTCTTCTACTCTTTTTCTGCCTTTGGTGGTTTTAACTGATATTTTTATATGACTCCATTTTCTCTCCTTTCTTAGCATAACTATTACCCATTGTTTTCCCTTTAGTGGTTGCCCTAGAGTTTGCAATAAACATTTACAGTGAACTCAAGTCCACTTTCAAATAACACTATACCACTTCCTAAGTCGCATGAATAACTTATAGTAACAAAAGAATCATAATTTCTCCCACCTAGCCATTTTATCATTGCTGTCATTCATTTCACTTACCATAATACCAGAAGGTGAAGTTTAAATTGGTCTAATGTGTTCCCTGGTGGCTCAGAAGTTAAAGTGTCTGCCTCCAATGCAGGAGACCTGGGTTCGATCCCTGGGTCGGGAAGATCCCCTGGAGAAGGAAATGGCAATCCACTCCAGTATTCTTGCCTGGAGAATCCCACGGACGGAGAAGCCTAGTAGGTTACAGTCCACGGGGTCGCAAAGAGTCGGACACGACTGAGCGACTGAACTGAATGTGTTGAAACCTGAGCTCGCCATCTCTTCCCTACCACCATTTTCTTACAACATAATGACTATTTACCTGTCCTCTCTATTACTTCTTATCTCCCAGAGAGAAATGACATGACTATTGATTCTGTATTTGCCTCACTTTCACTTGTGGCTACTATTGTGATGTAGAGTTGGACTGCTAACCATTGGTGGTTTCAAGACTTGCTGCTGCTGCTGCTAAGTCACTTCAGTCGTGTCCGACTCTTCGCGACCCCATAGACGGCAGCCCACCAGGCTTCCCTGTCCCTGGGATTCTCCAGGCAAGAACACTGGAGTGGGTTGCCATTTCCTTCTCCAATGCATGAAAGTGAAAAGTGAAAGTGAAGTTGATCAGGCATGTCTGACTCTTAGCAACTCCATGGACTGCAGCCTACCAGGCTCCTCCATCCATGGGATTTTCCAGGCAAGAGTACTGGAGTGGGGTGCCATTGCCTTCTCCTTCAAGACTTGAGATGTGTGTAAATAAATATAACCCAGTGAAACATGGAAAAATCTACCTTGAATTCCAATAGGCTAGCTCAGTGAATTAAATCAATCCATTGATCAGTGAAAGGAAGTTGAAACTTGTAAAAACTTTCCCATGTTTATATCACTGGTGAAAAACCCTGGACCAGCAGATGGAGCTAAAATACCACAGCTAAGACTCTGGGTTTGTGCTCATTCTCAGACACTTGGAAGTGATGTGGGAAAGAAATAGTGGAGGCTACTGTTCTGGATCTGGGCAAGAGGAACCCCTACCCTGGACCCTGTGCTTTAGAGCAGGGGTTGGCAAACTTTTTCTGTAACTGGTCAGATAGTAAACATTTCAGGTTTTGTAGGCCACATGTAGTTTCTGTCACATAATCTTTTTTTTTAATTTTAAACAACTTAAAAATGTAAAAATCAGGACTTCCCTCGTGGTCCAGTGGTTACAACTCCACCCTTCCATGTCAGGGGGCAAAGGTTCAATACCACACACCCAGTAGCATGGTGTGGCCAATAATAAATAAATAAATAAAATGTAAAAACTATTCTTAATTGGTAAGGAGTAAAAAACAGATTGGATAACTTCCCTGGTAACTCAGCTGGTAAAGAAACCACTTGCAATGCAGGAGACCCCAGTTTGATTCCTGGGTCAGGAAGAGCCCCTGGACAAGGGATAGGCTACCCACTCCAGCACTCTTGGACTTCCCTGGTGGCTCAGACAGTAAAGAATCCACCTGCAATGCAGGAGAACTGGGTTCGATCCCTGGGCTGGGAAGATCCCCTGGAGAAGGGCATAGCAACCCACTCTAATATTCTCGCCGGGAGAATCCCCATGGACAGAGGAGCCTGGTGGGCCACAGTCCACAGGGTTGCAAGGGGTTGGACAGGACTGAGCACAGCACAAAACAGATTACAGGCTAGATTGGGTCCAAGAGCCACAGTTTGCTGACTCTTGCTTTAGAGCACTCAGAAACACAAGAATGGTGAAGCTACAAAAGAAAACACAATTATGTCTGTCACTTGGGATCCTGAGCTCGGTGCAGGCTCAGCATGACCCACATCCCTAAACATCCTCTCACTACTAGTACTGCGTCCTCAAAACAAGGTAACTGCTTCTGACTATTACAGTATTAGAGCAGCCATGTCATTAGAACACAGGAAGGATTTGAGCAACAGAAGAGCTCAGGCAGGAGAGGAGACAAATTAACTTGTTGGCTCTTTCTTCTCAGATAGTATGAAGACAAGAGATTCTTGCATAAGAAATTTTACTTCTTGTGGCTTCCCTGGTCACTCAGTGATGAAGAATCCACTTGCCAATGCAGGACACATGGGTTCCATCCCTGATCCCGGAAGATCCCACATGCCGCAGAGCAACTAAGCCCATGGGCCACCACTATTGAACCTGTGCTCTAGAGCCTGGGAGCCACAACTACTGATCCCACATGCCTCAGCTACTGAAGCCCAGGTACCCTGGAGTCCACGCTCTGCAACAAGAGAAACCACTGAAATGAGAAGCCCATGCACCACAACTAGAGAGTAGCCCCCGCTTGCCCATGCGCAGCAACAAAGGCCCAGCCCAGCCAAAAATAAATTTTTAAAAAAGGAATTATAGTTTTCAGTAAGTCTAAGTGAAAGGGAAATTGTGCCCCTGGCATCTAGCAGATCAGGGTAAAGAAACTGATGAAATAAAATTCATATTTTAAGGCAGACAAGAAAAAAAATTAAATATAAAAGATGATTGCTCCTTGGAAGAAAAGCTATAACAAACCTAGAAAGCATATTAAAAAAGCAGAGACATTACTTTGCCAACAAAGGTCTCCGTATAGTCAAAGCTGTGGTTTTTCCAGTCATCATGTATGGATGTGAGAGCTGGACCATAAAGAAGGCTCAGTACCAAAGAATTGATACTTTTGAATTGTGGTGCTGGAAAAGACTCCTGAGAGTCCCTTGGACTGCAAAGAGATCAAACCAGTCAATCCTAAAAGAAATAAATCCTGAATAGTCATTGGAAGGGCTGATGCTGAGGCTGAAGCTCCAGTCTTTTGGTCACCTGATGAGAAGAGCTAACTCATTGGAAAAGACCCTGATGTTGGGAAAGATTGAGGGCAGGAGGAGAAGGGGACGACAGAGGATGAGATGGTTGGATGGCATCACCAACTCGATGGACATGAGTTTGAGCAAACTCTGGGTGATGGTGAAGGACAGGGAAGCCAGCATGCTGCAGTCCATGGGGTCACAAAGAGTCAGACACGACTGAGAGACTGAACAACAACAACAAAGGAAGACAAGAAAAAAAATTAAATATTAAATTCCTTCTGTTTGTTTGGGCCTCCTCCCTCCCTAAAATGCAGTGTGCATCCACATTACACATTAACCAGAGCTCTTCAAAGATGGAAGGACCAGGTAAACTGTAAAGCAGTTTTTTTCCCTTTCTTCTGATGCTAACAATGTAACTTCTTTTATTTATTTATCTTTTAATTGAAGGATTAGTGCATTACAGAATTGTGTTGGTTTCTGCCAAACATCAACATGAATCAGCCATAGGTATACATATGTTCCTTCCCTCTTGAACCTCTCTCCCATCTTCCTCCCCATCCCACCCCTCTAGGTTGTAGCAATGTAACTTCTTGAAAGAATAGTGTTCATTCTCAGCTCTGTTGGGAGTCATGGCGACCTGCTGCTCCCGTCTATGTGCTTACCTGGACAATGTATGCCTGGTGAACTTTACATGAAATATCAGTATGTCATTTTAACATATGATCCTTTTTCTCAAAAATATATATGACTATGCCTTTGACTTCTAACAGGTGAAACAGTTCCCAGAACTTCCTGACAATCTGCTCCCTGGGTTATAATCCTCAGTTTGGCTCGAATAAAATCCACCCCCCACTTTTTTTTCTTGATAGTTAATTAAAATTTCCACTTCTTATTCTTTGCTTAGTTTTAATTTGCATTTACCAAAGCCAAGTATTGCCTCCCTGGGGGAGAGCAGAAACAAAACCAAACCTCAAACCACATGTGTTTTGTGACTCATGCTATTGATGATATAATACAAATAGGCTGCACTGAAGAAGAAATACACCCTGCTTTGAAAAAAGTGGTTCGACAAATGGCATTTGAAGGTTAGCCAATTGACCTGGCAAAAATCTAGGCCCCACCAGCTTGACAAGTGAAATCCTTAGGTATGCCTTGGTCTAGAGCTACATGGAAAAGTCTATTAAATATTAAAAAACCCTGTTAAATCTAAGTCCACCTTGAGAAAAGAAAGGAAGCACAAGGACTTGATAGATCACTGAAGTACCATCCGCATCTGGTGTGCTCTTGGACTGCACATCAGAGCACAGACATGTGCAGAAAGGCTGTTTTTGAAAGGGAAGAACAGCAGAAAAATCTGGCTGAAATTCACAAGTTATGGCTCAGACTGGTCTCAGACCAGCATCCCAACCAGCACAGCGCTCCTGAGATAACAGAAGTATTGGTGGTTGAGTCCACGCTGAATGAGGGCTGACCCTGGCAGATGCCAGATGCTTCAGCTCTTAGTGGGGCATTTGGTGCAGAGGTGGCCCAAAGGAACTACTCAGCCACCCTCCCNCATGCACCACAACTAGAGAGTAGCCCCCGCTTGCCCATGTGCAGCAACGAAGGCCCAGCCCAGCCAAAAATAAATTTTTAAAAAAGGAATTATAGTTTTCAGTAAGTCTAAGTGAAAGGGAAATTGTGCCCCTGGCATCTAGCAGATCAGGGTGAAGAAACTGATGAAATAAAATTCATATTTTAAGGCAGACAAGAAAAAAAATTAAATATAAAAGATGATTGCTCCTTGGAAGAAAAGCTATAACAAACCTAGAAAGCATATTAAAAAAGCAGAGACATTACTTTGCCAACAAAGGTCTCCGTATAGTCAAAGCTGTGGTTTTTCCAGTCATCATGTATGGATGTGAGAGCTGGACCATAAAGAAGGCTCAGTACCAAAGAATTGATACTTTTGAATTGTGGTGCTGGAAAAGACTCCTGAGAGTCCCTTGGACTGCAAAGAGATCAAACCAGTCAATCCTAAAAGAAATAAATCCTGAATAGTCATTGGAAGGGCTGATGCTGAGGCTGAAGCTCCAGTCTTTTGGTCACCTGATGAGAAGAGCTAACTCATTGGAAAAGACCCTGATGTTGGGAAAGATTGAGGGCAGGAGGAGAAGGGGACGACAGAGGATGAGATGGTTGGATGGCATCACCAACTCGATGGACATGAGTTTGAGCAAACTCTGGGTGATGGTGAAGGACAGGGAAGCCAGCATGCTGCAGTCCATGGGGTCACAAAGAGTCAGACACGACTGAGCGACTGAACAACAACAACAAAGGAAGACAAGAAAAAAAATTAAATATTAAATTCCTTCTGTTTGTTTGGGCCTCCTCCCTCCCTAAAATGCAGTGTGCATCCACATTACACATTAACCAGAGCTCTTCAAAGATGAAAGGACCAGGTAAACTGTAAAGCAGTTTTTTTCCCTTTCTTCTGATGCTAACAATGTAACTTCTTTTATTTATTTATCTTTTAATTGAAGGATTAGTGCATTACAGAATTGTGTTGGTTTCTGCCAAACATCAACATGAATCAGCCATAGGTATACATATGTTCCTTCCCTCTTGAACCTCTCTCCCATCTTCCTCCCCATCCCACCCCTCTAGGTTGTAGCAATGTAACTTCTTGAAAGAATAGTGTTCATTCTCAGCTCTGTTGGGAGTCATGGCGACCTGCTGCTCCCGTCTATGTGCTTACCTGGACAATGTATGCCTGGTGAACTTTACATGAAATATCAGTATGTCATTTTAACATATGATCCTTTTTCTCAAAAATATATATGACTATGCCTTTGACTTCTAACAGGTGAAACAGTTCCCAGAACTTCCTGACAATCTGCTCCCTGGGTTATAATCCTCAGTTTGGCTCAAATAAAATCCACCCCCCACTTTTTTTTTCTTGATAGTTAATTAAAATTTCCACTTCTTATTCTTTGCTTAGTTTTAATTTGCATTTACCAAAGCCAAGTATTGCCTCCCTGGGGGAGAGCAGAAACAAAACCAAACCTCAAATCACATGTGTTTTGTGACTCATGCTATTGATGATATAATACAAATAGGCTGCACTGAAGAAGAAATACACCCTGCTTTGAAAAAAGTGGTTTGACAAATGGCATTTGAAGGTTAGCCAATTGACCTGGCAAAAATCTAGGGCCCACTAGCTTGACAAGTGAAATCCTTAGGTATGTCTTGGTCTAGAGCTACATGGAAAAGTCTATTAAATATTAAAAACCCCTGTTAAATCTAAGTCCACCTTGAGAAAAGAAAGGAAGCACAAGGACTTGATAGATCACTGAAGTACATCCGCATCTGGTGTGCTCTTGGACTGCACATCAGAGCACAGACATGTGCAGAAAGGCTGTTTTTGAAAGGGAAGAACAGCAGAAAAATCTGGCTGAAATTCACAAGTTATGGCTCAGACTGGTCTCAGACCAGCATCCCAACCAGCACAGCGCTCCTGAGATAACAGAAGTATTGGTGGTTGAGTCCACGCTGAATGAGGGCTGACCCTGGCAGATGCCAGATGCTTCAGCTCTTAGTGGGGCATTTGGTGCAGAGGTGGCCCAAAGGAACTACTCAGCCACCCTCCCTCTGAAAGGCGATTCCTAACTAGTCTGCTACTCGGCACTGTTTAGAATTAGAGCACTACTGACTGGCACCAAATAACTCTAAGATCAGAAATCTCAATGATATCTTGAATGCTGTCAGAAAGACATTCAAATAAGGAAGGGGCAAGCGTGCATGCTAAGTCTCATCAACATAACTTGCTGATTAAAAGGAAATAGTTACATTCAGGAGAAGAAAACACAGTTACACAAGGAGGAGTTCATAGGATCCATGAAAAAGTGACAGTCCCTGCCTTCCCTGGGTGGACACTACTTCACAAGATAATCGAACTCTAGCAACCAAGATTCGGATCTCACTATGTGGGTCTTTGTATTCAGCAAGACCTCGAGTCTTGATGAAGGTGCTGCTCATCCACCTGAGAAAGACTGAGACTCAGTAGAAGGGTTTTGATGGAGGAAGGAAGGCAAGTCTAAGTCCAGCCAATGAACAATGTGTGTGATGTGCCACTGGACACGAAATTACCCAGAATCATCCCTTTAGAATTTTAGGTTCTCAAGCTGTGGCCAGTGGAATGACTAGCAGTCTGGTCCGGCAAGTCAGTCATAGAGGCTGTACTGAAATTTCACCTTTTATGGGACAGGACTTAATAGTCAAATCTCAGGTACTGGTGGTTCATATTGAGAGAGTCATTTCCTAGGCAGGTTGATAAGAAGTCTAGGGGTCCCCAAGGAGAGAGGGGTCTGGAATTCTCAAGGAGGAAGAAAGGACAAACTTTTTTTCCTTTTCTGCATTCCTTAGGATTATATAACAACAATGTATTATGCCTGAGGACAGTCTCTGGATTAAACCTTCTAGCTAATTCTGTAAATTATGAGAGTAGACCTGCTCTTTACAAGGATTATATAACAACAATGTATTCTGCCTGAGGACAGTCTCTGGATTAAACCTTCTGGCTAATTCTGTTATCTTAAAATGTAAATTATGGGAGTAGGTATGGTGAGGTCTTTACAACCTCCAGACATTCTTTGGATTCATTGGAGAGTATATAACTTCATTGTTAATACTAACAAGCGGGTACTCTTTCTGCCCCCTTCTGATGCCTATGTCAGAAGCTTTCTCTATCTCCTTTATACTTTAATAAAACTTTATTACACAAAAGCTCTGAGCGATCAAGCCTCGTCTCTGGCCCTGGATGGAACTCTTCTCCTCCGGGGGCCAAGAATCCCGGCGTCGTGATTCAACAACAACCTTTCCATATCAATGTCCCTGTGTCTTAAAAAAGAGGAGGGAAGTATGACTTTGAATGTAGTCACTAGGGTCCAGGAGATGACACCTCGGGTCACAAGCCATGCACACGTGGGCTCACAAACTGCACAATCTCCATCTCTATCTGACATTGCTTGTGTTTCCCAGGATGATCCAGATTGACGACAATGATTGACTGATTGATGACAGTGGTGGGCACAGGTGCTTCTGGTGGCAGAACATGAGAATAAATGGCCCATCACAGAGCTGGTAGGCTGCCCGAACCGAACAGTCCACAGAGTAGGGAAGGTTTTTAACACTCTTTAAAAACCTGGTGGTTCTGGAGAACTGTGGTGCTGGAGAAGACTCTTGAGAGTCCCTTGGACAGCAAGGAGATCAAACCAGTCAATAAAGGAAATCAACCCTGAATATTCACTGGAAACTGAAACTCTAATACTTTGGCCACCTGATGTGAAGAGCATACTCATTGGAAAAGATCCCAATGCTGAGAAAAAATTGAGGACAGGAGGAGAAGTGGGTGACAGAGGATGAGATGGTTGGATGGCATCACCAACTCAGTGGACATGAGTTTGAGCAGACTCCAGGAGACGGTGAAGGACAGGGAAGCCTGGCCTGCTGCAGTCCATGGGGTCGCAGAGTCAGACATGACTTACTGACTGAACAAGAACAAGACAAACCTGGTATGGACAGTGTTTCTGATTTGAACATTGCCTATCCTATCACTGAGGCCCCGGCCCAGTCTACAATACAGAGACTAGCAGCCCAGACTGAAATCACCATGAAGTCAGCTTATATATTAAACACTTTTCACAGCATGAACGTGACAGGAATGGACCAAGAAATAACAATATCAATTGATCTTTTCATATTTCATGACACTGTACTTCAAAGCAGTAAAATTACTGCAAAATTAGAATATGTGCTAGAAGCAATAAAATGTGGGTGACAAAGGCAGGAAGGGCAGGCTTTGCAGGGTAACACAGTGGAAGCTCAAGATCAAGCTGAAAATGGGGCACAAAAGTGAGTCGCCAGTGGAGCAGCTGGAGCAGAGGGTAAAGAAATCTTATTTTCCCAGGACTAGAGCTTTGGTTGGAGAAGGCAATGGCACCCCACTCCAGTACTCTTGCCTGGAAAATCCCATAGACGGGGGAGCCTGGTAGGCTGCGGTCCATGGGGTCGCTGAGGGTCGGACACGACTGAGTGACTTCACTTTCACTTTTCACTTTCATGCATTGGAGAAGGAAATGGCAACCCACTCCAGTGTTCTTGCCTGGAGAATCCCAGGGACGAGGGAGCCTGGTGGGCTGCCGTCTATGGGGTCACAGAGTCGGACACGACTGAAGTGACTTAGCAGCAGCAGCAGCAGAGCTTTGGTTGTGTTCCTTAAGATGGAATACTAGAACCAATCTAACTTGACTTGCTGGTATTCTGATGGTATTTATGGGCTGGATTGGAAAGTCTGGTGTTTTTCAGGGTGCATCCTACCCAGTGGAAAGAATCCAGTGACAATATATTTATTAAATCATGTGAAAGTACCTTGGGAAAGGATACACAGAGGAAGATTTAGCAATGTTATTTTTTCTGCCCACTATTAAAAGTTAGGGGAGAAAAACTCAAAACGCCCTCTAGGAGCAAGAAAATGGGTTGAGAAGGGCTCATCATGGGAAAAAAAAGATGGCGGAAGAAAGAATTGAAGTCACCAAATCTTGCATCAAATAATGCTGCTTTTGCCCATTGTGTTTAAAATGGGAATAAGAAAATGATTTCTTAGTCATACTTGTAGATACATCTTCAATCTGGGATGAGGGGTGCTGGCATCATAGCTGATTCTATGAAACTGAGCACATCTAATGAAGCTAGACCCAAAGTATACTGGGCTGTACTGAATGGACAACGAGAAATAAACACTGTGAAAGTAGCAAGTACCTACAGTGACGCTGGCACATTTTTGACGTGGTCTGAACTTTAAGATTAAAAGGTCATAGACATGTCATAGACTAACTATGAGCTCACAGGTGATTTACATGATACTGCAGATGGTGACTGCAGTCATGAAATTAAAAGACACTCCTTGGAAGGAAAGTTATGACCAACCTAGATAGCATATTCAAAAGCAGAGACATTAATTTGCCGACTAAGGTCCATCTAGCCAAGGCTATGGTTTTTCCTGTGGTCATGTATTGGATGTGAGAGTTGGACTGTGAAGAAGGGTGAGTGCCAAAGAATTGATGCTTTTGAACTGTGGTATTGGAGAAGACTCTTGAGAGTCCCTTGGACTGCAAGGAGATCCAACCAGTCCATTCTGAAGGAGATCAGCTCTGGGTGTTCTTTGGAAGGAATGATGCTAAAGCTGAATCTCCAGTACTTTGGCCACCTCATGTGAAGAGTTGACTCATTGGAAAAGACTCTGATGCTGGGAGGGATTGGGGGCAGGAGGAGTAGGGGACGACCGAGGATGAGATGGCTGGATGGCATCACTGACTCGATGGACGTGAGTGAGTGAACTTCGGGAGTTGGTGATGGACAGGGAGGCCTGGCGTGCTGCGATTCATGGAGTCACAAAGAGTTGGACACGACTGAGCGACTGAACTGAACTGAACTGATGAAATGAAAGTCACAGAAATAATGATAAATAACAAAATCTATATTGGGATATTGAACTCTAGTCACCGGTTAAAGGGCTTCCCAGGTGGCGCAGTAGTAAAGAATCTGCCTGCCAATGAAGGATATGCAAGAGACTCGGGTTTGATCTCTAGGTCAGGAAGATCTGCTGGTTTAGGAAATGGCAACATACTCCAGTATTCTTGCCTGGAACATTTCATGCACAGAGGAGGCTGGCAGGCTACAGTCCATGGGGTCACAAAGAATCATACATGACTGAGCATACACATACATACACACACACACACACACACACACACACACACACAAACACGCCTGTTAATGTGGCAAGCATAGGAGCAAAAATGAGTCCAGGTGTTCAAATAGACCTATAAGATGAGGACAATTACAGTTAACTCTGTATCATTCAATAGCATCATGAAAGAATGATACAAGTTTACCATAATGTACTCAGTAGAGTGGCTAACATGAAAAAGCTAGAAAATGTTGGTGAGATTGTGGAGTAACTGGGACTCACATATGATGTTGGCAGGAAGGTAAATTGGAACATCCATTTCAGAAATGTATTTGCTAGGGTTTACTAAAGTGGAACATATACACAATGTGATGGTGAATTTTATATGTCAACTTGACTAAAGGATGCCCAGACAGCTGATAAAACATCATTTCTGCAGTGTTTCCAGAAGAGATTAGTATTTGAATTGGTGAACTGAATGAAGCAGACGGCCCTACCCAAAATGAGTATCTCTCTCTGCTAAATCACTTCAGTCATGTCAGACTTTTTGTGACTCAATAGACAGTAGTCCTCCAGGCTCCTCTGTCCACGGGATTCTCCTGGCAAGAATATTGGAGCTGGTTTGTACCGGTTATATTCCAGGCAAGGATACTGGCGTGCTCTTCTCCAGGGGATCTTCTTGGCCCAGGGGTTGGAGCCATGTCTCTTATGTCTCCTGCACTGGCAGTCGGGTTCTTTACCATTAGTGGCACCTGGGAAGCCCACCCAGTGTGAATGCGTGCCATCCAATCCTTTGAGGGACTCAACAGAACCAAAAGGCAGAGGAAGAACATTTTTGCTTGCTGCTTGAGCTGGGACATCTGTCTTCTCCTGCCCCTAGACATCAGCACTCCTGGTTCTCAGGCCTTTGGAATCTGATCAGGACTTACATCATTGTCTCTCCGCCCCACTCCCCATTGGAGTGTTTTGTCAATTCTATTCCCTCTCATTGGTCGAATTGGGTAAGAATAGGAATCGTGTCAGGAATGTGTCTCCTCTGTATTACCTCTTCCTTCATCTGTCACGTTCTGAGGATGTGACCCTTATTGCAGCCGTGAGGCTGCGGAACTTGGACTGGGTGGGATGCTGGATGGACCCTGGCTTCACTAAGGCTTGTCAGCTAGACTCCCAGGGATATCTACTAACAGACTCTGCTCTAGGACCATAGCCCTGAGTTTTGGAATGCCTTTGGTCCAGTCCTAGTGAGCTTGGGGGAGGCACATTAAGACAATAAGTGAGGGCTGGAGTAATGCCTGAGCAAACTGCCTTGTACTAGAAAGAATGGAAAAGATCAGTTTTCATTTTAATCCCAAAGAAGGGCAATGCTAAAGAATGTTCAAACTACCCCACAATTGCACTCATTTTACATGCTAGTAAGGTAATGCTCAAAATCCTTCAAGTCAGGCTTCAACAGTACATGAACCATGAACTTCCAGATGTTCAAGCTGGATTTAGAAAAGGCATAGGAACCAGAGATCATATTGCCAATATTAGATAGATCATAGAGAAAGCAAGGGAATTCCAGAAAAACATCTGCTTCATTGACTACGCTAAAACCTTTGACTGTGTGGATCACAACAAACTGTGGAAAATTCTTCACGGGATGGGAATACCAGACCACCTTACCTGCCTCCTGAGAAACCTGTATGCAGGTCAAGAAGCAACAGTTAGAACTGGACACAGAACAATGGATGGGTTCCTAATTGGGAAAGGAGTACGTCAAGGCTGTATTTTGTCACCCTGCTTATTTAACTTACATGCAGAGTACATGTTGTGAAATGCCAGGTTGGATGAAGCACAAATGGAATCAAGATTGCCAGGAGAAATATTAATAACCTCAGATATGCAGATGACATCACACTTATGGCAGAAAGAGAAGAGAAACTAAAGAGCCTCTTGATGAAAGTGAAAGAGGAGAGTGAAAAAGATGGCTTAAAACTCAACATTCAGAAAACTAAGATCATGTTATCTGGTCCCATCACTTCATGGGAAATAGATGGGGAGACAATGGAAACAGTGACAGACTTTATTTTCTTGGGCTCCCAAATCACTGCAGATGGTGACTGCAGCCATGAAATTAAAAGTCCTTGCTCCTTGGAAGAAAAGCTATAACCAACCTAAACAGCATATTAAAAAGCAGAGACATGACTTTGCCAACAAAGGTCTGTCTAGTCAAAGCTATGGCTTTTCCAGTAGTCATACATGAATGTAAGAGTTGGACCATAACAAAGGCTGAGTGTCGAAGAACTAATGCCTTCGAACTGTGGTGTTGAAGAAGACTCTTGAGAGTCCCTTGGACTGCAAGGAGATCCAACCAATCCATCCTAAAGGAAATCAACCCTGAATATTCTTTGGAAGGACTGATGCTGAAGCTGAAACTCCAATACTATGGCCACCTGATGTGAAGAACTGACTGATTTGAAAAGACCCTGATGCTGGGAAAGATTGAAGGTGGGAGGAGAAGGGGATGACACAGGATGAGATGGTTGGATGGCATCACTGACTCAATGGACATGAGTTTGAGTAAACTCTGGGAGTTGGTGATGGATGGGGAGGCCTGGCGTGCTGCAGTCCATGGGGTAACAAAGTGTCAGACATGACTATGTGACTGAACAACAACAAGAAGAACCCCACACCATATAGTGTTTGTGTAACTCTGCCCCTGCTCCAGAGGAGGTGGGCCTTTGAGTTGCTCCAGGCTTACGTATTTAAAGTCAAGCTGGGAGGGAGATGACTGGACTTCCTAGAAATCTCAGGCGACCTTCACTCTCATATATTATTCCACCCATGAGCCATCCTTGACACCTCACCTCCGAGGCCAGGTAAGGATGTTAGAGTCTGGAAGCTATGAGGCCTGCTGTCCCTGAGGGTGTGGCTGGGCTTTCTGCTGGCAATCCTGTGTGCTGGCTTCCTAATCTGTCATTTAGATAAGCCAACCTGGAGCACGGGCATCCTGGTGACTCAGAGTGTAAAGAATCTGCCTGCAGTGCAGATCAGGATTCCATCCCTAGGTTGGGAAGATTCCCTGGAGGAAGGCATGGCTACCCACTCCAGTATTCTTGCCTGGGGGATTCCATGGAAAGAGGAGCCTGGTGGGCTACAGTCCATGGGGTGGCAAAGAATCGGACATGACTGAGGGACTAACACTCACTCAGCTCAACTTATCCTGGAGCATGGCCAAACTTCAAAGCCTGCTTCAAGGCCACCAGTTTCTTTCCCTGAATGACACAACTGAATTAAACAAGGACCAAGTGTCTTAAAGTTTGTGATCTTGCCTAGCAGTGAGCTGAGAAAATGAGTCAACTCCAAAGCCCCTTTTGAGGACCACCCCATTCCTCGCACCCCACCCCTCAACCCATTACCTCTCGGATCCGCTTCTGCCATTCCTCAGTGAATTCAGGTGAGCTGGTGTTCACCTGGCTGGCATTGAGTGTCCACGTGGGGCATGTCCAGGTGGGAAGAGACAGCATGGCCAGGGAAGGTCCCAAGAAAGCAAATGTCCCTCCCTGGAGAATGGGCAGTCTGGAGGAGGGGAAAGGAGACAGTTACCCATTAGCCCCTTTAACACTGGCCTGTCACTGGCCCCAGCAGAGGCCTTTTCATCCAAGTTCTACCTTGGTTTCAGGGCAACACATGACTCCTGCAGTTCTCAGTTATAGGGAACTGCTGCTGCTTCTGCTGCTGCTAAGTCGCTTCAGTCGTGTCCAACTCTGTGCGACTCCATGGACTGCAGCCTACCAGGCTCCTCTGTCCATGGGATTTTCCAGGCAAGAGTACTGGAGTGGGGTGCCATTGCCTTCTCCCAGGGAACTCCTATCAATCTCCAAGTCAGATCCACGAACTGTGCCAAACTTTGGACAGGTAGGAGAGGTGGGGAGGATAAGACCAGCAGACCTAACCCCAGTCCTGGAGAGGCGAGCCCGGGAGCAGAAAGTCATGTACTGGGAAACGATCCGGGGCAGCACAGAGCTCAGGGAACACAGTCTGGTGGGTGCCACTGTCTTCCTCAGGCCCAGAGAAACTTCCCCAGACCCCAGGATCAAAGCACAGTTCACACACGTCAAGTTTCCCCACTGACAAGAGATGTGCAGCCTAGAATCTGGGTGGCCAGATTCCTGTGCGCCTTCAAAAATGGAAGGCAATTCCGACCTCTACCTCCAAGCTCCTTTTTATCACATGGACTGAACAAGTTTGAGGTCCATTATCAGGGTGTGTGCCCTACACAGGCCTTTCTTCTTCCTGGTCAGCGTCACACTCTGGCCTCTGTAAGGACTTCCAACAGTGTCCACCTGACTTGTCTCCCTTCAAGGTGAACACAGCCTGATAAGTCAACCTCCAATCACCCTGTCTCACTAGAAGGTCAGAAGCTGTTAAGGCTGACCTAGTCTCCCCACCCTGAGTATTATAACAGAACTGGTGTGGAGGGAGGGTGGAACAGAGAATCTTAGCCTCTTGCTTGCATTTGTCATAGTATAGCATACCCAGTTTAGATACTTGTTCTTAACAGTACTAAAAGAGTACTTTTGAAATCAGGATTCCATGAAGATAGCTTAAAGAGTCTTCTTGAGAACGAACAATTTTATTTAATGAAAATATAAAGTATACGAAAGAGTTTTACTGCCTACCTGGATTTTGTCCTGGCTGAACATAGGAACTAGCAACGCCTGAGCATCAGCCTCAGATGAGTTCACAGGCCGGTCAAGAGGGTGCACCCAGGCATGGAAAGAGCTTAGACCTCTGGTGATTCTAACATCAGCCAGGGTTGAGAACAACTGATCTAGATTCATAAATCTAGACCCATAAGGCTCCAAAATAGATTGGAATATATGACACACACAGGGCAGGAAACATGGGTAATGGAATGGGTATGTATGAATGATTTTTTAGTTAAAAAATTTATGGTGGGGAGAGATAAATTAGGATTTTGGGATTAACATGCATACACTAATATATATATAAAATAAGTAAACAACAAGGACCTTCTGTATAGCACAGGGAACTATAATCTATTTTATAATAATCTATAATGAAAAAGAATCTATATATATAATATATATTTACATATATATAACTTAATCAATTTGCTGTATACTTGAAACTAACACAACATTGTAAGTTAACTATACTTCAAATAAAAATTCATAGAAATTATGAAGCTAAGTATCTTGACAGAGAAGGGAAACACACTATACTTATATCATTGCAAAATCCCTTTTGAGCTTTTAAAATGAACATAGACATCTTTGCATATCATAGGTACAGACAGTATGTAATATAAGATTTCTGTTTCAGTTTTTTGCTGTAATCCCATATGCACATTTCATTCATTCAACAAATATTTACTGAGAGCTTGCTCTGTGGGAGGCACTGATTGTCAGGTATTGGAAATACCACAGTGAGTGAGACAAAATTCCCACTTACATTCTAGTTACGTATTTCCTGGTTAGCCCTTATACTAACAAACTAATCATTTACAGTAATGCACTCTCAGGGATTCTTTAAACAGTTTACAGTTATACTTATAAACAATCCATCATTGCCATACCACCATGGCCTCAGCCATTTCAGTATTACTGGGTTCCATGAGGGCAGAGAAGTCTATTTTTCTTTTCTATCCCTCCAGCACTGAGGTTAGTATTACAAAATCTATCAACATTGGGTTTTCTCATTTCATTTTTTTAGTTTAATAGGCATATAATGAAATCCTGACAAATGTGAATTTGCATTTCATTAAGTCACAAAAGGTGTGATTTTATGTCTGTTTTTCCTTGTCTATAAACTGTTTTACTCATTATATAGAAATTAGATACTGCAAAAATATGTTAAAACAGTTTTAATGATGGTGAGATTTGTTTTCACTTAAAAAATATTTTCTGTTATTATATCCCTAACTTGGAACTTATTTAAGGGATATTTCAAATTTTTCAAGTAGTTCAGCATTTTTCTAACTCTGTTCATGTTATTTTTCTTCAAGATTATTACATGTAGTTGGGATAATGCACTAACATGATAGTTGCACTTTTTACCTTTTGTTTTGGCTGAAGAATCTCTCAGCTCGCAGAATCTTAGTTCACCCACCAAGGGAACTTGCATCAAAAGCACTGAGTCCTCACCAGTGAACCACCAGGGAATTCCCTCTACATTTTTGAAACTACTAAATACATTTTATGTTCAAGAGCAAGATGAATTGTTTCCATTAATTTACTAGAGTGTATTCCTATGTCCTACAGTTAGATTCACACAACATATTCATAAATTCTTCCTTCCCTCTCCTATACTCAGATCTTCCAATCCCATTTTCTATCCATTCCTGTCCCCCTCCCCACCTTGTTTTATGAGCATTACCACCTTGCTCATAACTTCTTATTGATACTCTTTTGACAGAGATCTATGTGTATTTCTTGTATTTCTACTAGTTTTTCTTTTATGCACTTTCTTGGTACATGTTTAAGATCTCCGCATTCAGTATTACTACAAGGCTTTCATTGTTCTATATACATTTTACCTTTTATGGTGACTTTAATATGTATCTTAGAGCTGCTTTTAATTTCACAATTAATTTCATCTTATTTTAAAATTTTTACCTTGAATATGATTCACTATTATTATACATGTGCCTCCTAATTCTTTTGTCAACCACAGATTGTTGATTTTTAAAATTCAACATTTTAGAAATAGAAGGGCCATTTGAAGCATATCCAACCTGGCCTTATCACTTTATAAATAACTGATCTGGAGCCCAAGGTCATAGAGTTAACCAGGATGTCTTGGGTTTTTTCACCACGGTGCTATAATGCCAGTTAAGAGCATGGTATAGACCAAAGGCAAGTTTGAATATGACTTTGCCTTATCAGATGTGTGACCAAGCCATGTTGCCCAACTTCTGCAAGCCTCAGTGTCCTCTTTGACAAAATATAGTAGTAATCTCCCAAGGAGTAACTGTGAAGATAAAATATATGTAAATGATTAGCACGATGCCTAGGGAAGAGCTCACTAAATAGAATAATTTTCATTATTATTCCCTCTGAAATGTGTGGTTACTTCTGGAAAGGGTTAGTCAGTCAGTTCAGTCACTCAATCATGTCAACTCTTTGTGACCCCATTGACTGCAGCACACGAGGCTTCCCTGTCCATCACCAATTCCCGGAACTTGCTCAAACTCATGTCCACTGAGTCAGTGATGCCATCCAACCATCTCATCCTCTGTCATCCCCTTCTCCTGCCTTCAGTCTTTCCCAGCATCAGGGTCTTTTCTAATGAGTCGGCTCTTCGGATCAGGTGCCCAAAGTACTGGAGCTTCATTTCAAGCATCAGTCCTTCCAAAGAATATTCAGGGTTGATTTGCTTTAGGATGGACTGGTTTGACCTCCTTGTAGTCCAAGGGACTCTCAAGAGTCTTCTCCAACACCACAGTTCAAAGGCATTAGTTCTTCGACACTCAGCCTTCTTTATGGTCCAACTCTCACATCCATACATGACTACTGGAAAAACCATAGCTTTACTATATGGACCTTTGTCAGCAAAGTCATGTCTCTGCTTTTTAATATGCTATCTAGGTTGGTCATAACTTTTCTTCCAAGTAGCAAGTGTCTTTTAATTTCATGGCTGCAAGTCACCATCTGCAGAAAACAAAGTCCGCCACTGTTTCCACTGTTTTCCCATCTATTTGCCATGAAGTGATGGGACCAGATGCCACGATCTTAGTTTTTTGAATGTTGAGCTTTAAGCCAGCTTTTTCACTCTCCTCTTTCACTTTCATCAAGAGACTCTTTAGTTCCTCTACACTTTCTGCAATAAAGGTGGTGTCATCTGCATATCTGAGGGTATTGATATTTCTCCTGGCAATCTTGATTCCAGCTTGTGATTCATCCAACCTGGCATTTCACATCATGTACTTTGCATACAAGTTAAATAAGCTGGGTGATAGTATACAGCCTTCGCGTACTCCTTTCCCAATTTGGAACCAGCCCATTGCTCCATATCCTGTTCTAACTGTTACTTCTTGACCTGCATACATGTTTCTCAGGAGGCAGGTAAGGTGGTCTGTTATTCCCATCTCTTGAAGAGTTTTCCACAGTTTGTTGTGATCCACACCGTCAAAGGCTTTAGTGTAGTCAATGAAGCAGAAGTAGATGTTTTTCTGGAATTCCCTTGCTTTCTCTACGATCCATCTAATATTGGCAATATGGTCTCTGGTTCCTCTGCTTTTTATAAATCCAGTTTGAACATCTGAAAGTTCAGGGTTCACGTACTGTTGAAGCCTGTCATATGAGGACTTCCCTCATAGCTCAGTTGGTAAAGAATCCACCTGCAATGCCGGAGACCCTGGTTTGATTCCTGAGTCAGGAAGGTCTGCTGGAGAAGGGATAGACTACCTACTCCAATATTCTTGGGCTTCCCTTGTGGCTAGCTGGTAAAAAATCCGCCTGCAATGCAGGAGACCTGAGTCTGATCCCTAGGTTGGGAAGATCCCAAGGGTGGAGAAGGGAAAGTCTACCCACTCCAGTATTGTGGCCTGGAGAATTCTATGGACTATAACGGGGTTGCAAAGAATTGGAAAAAGTATGTATACCAAAACATTTTCTTAATATTTCCTTAAATAACAGATGTTATAATATGGGCTTTTTGTTTTGTTTCTAAAGCTGTTTTCTGGCATTCCCATTTCTTGAAGGTTGGTTCTCTAAGATGTGCTTCCTAAGACTTTCCCTGTCCATTCTCCCCTTCCCTTCACTCTGTACTATCTCATCTGTATGTTCAAGTCTGAAGAACATTCCCCACCATTTTCCTTTACAACAACTTGCAAAATCTACAGTCTCAGGAACAGTCCTTAGAAATTTGATGGGATTGGTATTTTAAGCGGTCAAAGCCACAGATATATGTCCGTGGGGGTACTATCAACATCTAAGCTTATATAGTGTTTTAAAGTTACACAGCATTTTCTCATCCTTATCTCAAGAGTATTGCAGGGTGTGTAGCACAATGCTGCTTTGTCTCTGTATGAGGAAACTGATACTGGGGGAGATGCCAGTGGCAGGGTTCAACTGGGAAGTGCAGAGCCCTGATCAGAAAGTATGAGTCACGGGGCCAAATTGTGACCCAGTATGTTTGTTATAAGAACAATTGATAAGAGGACATGAGGTAAGAACAAACTTCTAAACAGTTTATGGTAATGATTATGTGAGTAATTTTTCTCATCTCTTAGCATATATGAATACTTCCATTTGGGCCCATAAAGTAGGAACAGCTAGCCTTTTGGAAGTATTGGGAAGTTAAGCTTCACTCCTTCTCTCTGAGTTCTCATGCACTTCATAAAAATAGTATACATGACACTTGTTAAAGACATTGAGGCAGGCTTTACTACAAGGGGGCTACTACAATGGGGTTTTGTAATAGGGGAGAGAGATCAGGCTTAACTCCCAATATGACAAGGAAAGGTGAGAATTTATAGCCAAGGAGGAGGGTGGTGTTCGGTGGATAGAAAATTACTAAGAGGAAGCATCAGGGTAAGGAGAGGATTCATGATGAAGATAGGACAGGTGATCAGACATCACCTGGGGATGATGGAGAATGAGGAACCCAATCAGAGAATCAGGGTGGATATTCTGGCTACAGGCATTGAGCAAGATTCTTGCTAAAATTGGACCTTGCAGAGGCCAACGTGGATGCTCAAAAGTCAAGCCTAGTTGAACAGTTGTTTATTGGATGTAGCCGTAGGATGATCATAGTCAATCTTGTATGTTAGACACTATGACTAAATGGATCTCTTCCAGTTAAATAGACTCAGCACAACTTAGGCCTGTACAAAATACTGCAGCAGAAGGGGGAAGGTTGCCTAAGACTCTGGAGTTCCTAAAACTATACTGGAAACTAGAAGGCAAGGGAACAGTGATTTCAAAATTCTGAAAATTTTTTTTCCAACCAAAAATTCTATATCCAGCCAAGTTATCAATCAAGTATGAGAATAGGATCAAGATATTTTCACATATGGAGAGTCTTACAAAATTTATCTCCCACATGGTCTCTCAGGAAACTACTGTGTAATCATGTTCCACCAAAAAGAAGAGAAAGGCATGGGATCAAGGGATCTAGACTTAAAAACTGACATGAAGAGAATTGCCAGGATAAGGGTAAAAAGGCATCTCAAGATGACACATCTAATATACACCAGGCACACAGAGCGACTGTTCCAGACTATTCCAGACTACAGCAAGTCAGAGAGCCCCAGGGGGTAGTTCATCAAGAAGATGAAGCTGATAGCTACCTGATGCGAGGAAATTTTCAAGAAGAGATTTATACAACAGGCAGGGAGCTTATCGTTGAAGTGAAAATAAACAGAAACTTTAAAATATTTTTTTAAAGATATTAATTTTAGAGAAAATACACAGGCTTCCCTAGTGGCTCAGTGGTAAAAAATCCACCTGCCAAGACGGGAGCCATGGGTCCAATTCCTGGTTTGGGAATATCCCCTGGAAGGAAATGGCAACCCCTTCCAGTATTCTTGCCTGGAAAATCCTATGGACAGAGGAGCCTGGTGGGCTACAGTCCACAAGGTCTCAAAAGAGTCAGGCATTACTAAACAACAACATTATAATGCGAACACTCAATGTTGACCTATGCTGGGAGGATGTGATTATAGGAAGATTGAAAATATGCTTATATGTGGTAGGAGTGAGGGGCTGTGAAAGAAAATGAAATCAGTCATCCAAATTGGCCCTTCAGTCACTAGGGCATAAGACAGAAGTGTATTAATTAGAGACTCCAGGGAAAATAGCTAAATAATCAGCTTGGAGGGATGAGAGTGCTTGCCTCTGCCTAGAAGAAAGAGGAGGCAGATAGATCTCCTTCTCTGGTAGGAGAAGCCTGTTTGTCTGTCTTCTTTAAACCCATCACTACCTACTGCCTTGGGAGTGCCTTTGACAGCCACCCACATTGCTCCAGTCCTCCTTTCTAATCTGCCCCAAAGATTTGCACACCTATTCTTTTCTTTTTCCTTTTAAGGGCTTCAATGCTGACCACCACAGGGAAACAGATTGGGAAAACAGAGATAAAAGCAGGTGAATAGACAAAGGTTGCAGAATCTGAGAGGTTGTCTCAAGTCTGGAGCCTTGAGCCATATCTCCCAGCCCCACTTCCAAGATGGTAATGGGAAGTCTACTGGACTTTTGCTCTCAGGCAAAGTACATCATGTGAAATGCTGGGCTGGATGAAGCACAAGCTGGAATCAAGATTGCCAGGAGAAATATCAAAAACCTCAGATATGCAGATGACACCACCCTTATGGCAGAAAGTGAAGAACTAAAGAGCCTCCTGATGAAAGTGAAAGAGGAGAATGAAAAAGTTGGCTTAAAACTCAACATTCAGAAAACTAAGATCATGGTATCCGGTCCCATCACTCCATGGCAAATAGATGCGGAAACAGTGGAAACAGTGACAGACTTTATTTTGGGGGGCTCCAAAATCACTGCAGATGGTGTCTGCAGCCGTGAAATTAAAAGACACTTGCTCTTTGGAAGAATAGCTATGACCAACCTAGACAGCATATTAAAAAGCAAAGACATTACTTTGCCAACAAACTCTGTCTAGTTAAAGCTATGGTTTTTCTGGTAGTCATGTATGGATGTGAAAGTTAGAGTATAAAGAAAGTTGAGCGCTGAAGAATAGATGCTTTTGAACTATCGTGCTGGAAAAGACTCTTGAGAGTCCCTTGGACTGCAAGGAGATCCAACCAGTCCATCCTAAAGGAAATCAGTCCTGAGTATTCATTAGAAGGACTGATGCTGAAGTTGAAACACCAATATATTGGCCACCTGATGAGACTGTCTCTTATACACATCTAGATGTGTATAAGAGACAGCTCCCAATATGTAAAGGAAAGGTGAGAATTTATAGCCAAGGAGGAGGGTGGTGTTCGGTGGATAGAAAATTACTAAGAGGAAGCATCAGGGTAAGGAGAGGATTCATGATGAAGATAGGACAGGTGATCAGACATCACCTGGGGATGATGGAGAATGAGGAACCCAATCAGAGAATCAGGGTGGATATTCTGGCTACAGGCATTGAGCAAGATTCTTGCTAAAATTGGACCTTGCAGAGGCCAACGTGGATGCTCAAAAGTCAAGCCTAGTTGAACAGTTGTTTATTGGATGTAGCTGTAGGATGATCATAGTCAATCTTGTATGTTAGACACTATGACTAAATGGATCTCTTCCAGTTAANTGGACAAGGAAGCCTGGTGTGCTGCAGTCTATGGGATCACAAAGAGTCGAACACGACTGAGTGACTGAACTGAACTGAACTGAAAGATTCAAAGGGTGTGGGGCTCATGAATCATTTCCTGATACTTTTCTAAGAAAAAGTTTTAAATGCTTCTTATTTCTCCCAGTTATAAAGCAACACACGGACTCTGCAGAAAAATTAATGGTAAATAAAAATACAAAGCATAAGTCACCATAATTCCACAACCCAGAAATAATTATTAACATTTTGTTCTAATCATTTTTTTAAGCCTTGAGTAGATAAACTTTATCAGCACACATATAATATTGGTACATACCTTTCATATATAATGTATATCACTCAGAAATAACCTTTAACATTTCTTTGATTCCTTTTGCTATCTTTAACTAGATAAATGATTATCAGTATACATAAGGTGTATTTCTCTCATGGGCTTCCTTGGTGGCTCAGCAGTACAGAATCTGCCTGCAATGCAGAAGACCCAAGTTTGATCCCGGGGCTTGGAAAATCTCCTGGAGAAGGGCATGGCAACCCACTTCAGTATTCTTGCCTGGAGAATCCCATGGACAGAGGAGCCTAGCAGGCTACAGTCCATAAGGTCACAATGGGACATGACTAAAGTGACTTAGCAAGCATTCACAGACTTCCAATGGCACATCTGGTGGCTTGTGCGATTTGTCATCGAGGTAAGGGCAAGGTGGCTGCAGACCTCTGGCTATGGGCATGGACTTTCTGCAGAACCTAGCAACAGATACAGAGCTTGGGCAGATCAGGGCCCAGCTGCAGGCAAGTCCATGGAAGAAAAGGACCCAGGCTGATTTGGGCAAGACTATATAGAAGCCAGGTCTGAATGTACTTTGGACAGAAATACCACTTGAGACACTCCCAGGAAAATAAAAAGGGAGATATATCACTTGGAACCACTCCAGAAAAAGAAAATCCCAGGTAAAAATGAATAATTCCAGAAATGGAATTATTCCGGAAATGGAATTAAGACCCAGAATTACACAGTCAATATTTCATTTCCTTTAGTGATTGCATTTAAACTTATTGCTTTCTTTTGAAATGAACGGTTACATAAATTCAGAACTGAGCACCTCAGTGGGAAGGCCCTTGGGGGATAGACCCAAGACCCCTAAAGTCACACCAGGGAGGCAGCCATCCCTCTGTCAAGCGTTGCAGCTGCCTGCCCCACGATAGGCACTGCACTCTTCAGCTCTTATCAGGGAAGCTGTTTTTTGCCTCTTATCATTCCCTTTGACTATTTAACATGGTTTTAATCATTAACATATTCTGAAATCTTATTGCAGTATCAGCATTTTCGTTTGCAGTCTAAAAAGTACACATTAAATACTGTTTATCCAATAACCTGCAATCAAATCTACCAGACCTTTGATTCACAGGCTATCAGCTAGTTTTATAATTTCTAATGTCTCTAATGAGCAACTGTACTTGTTAGTCTCTGAACAGGAAGCCTATTTCAGGGAAATAATCTCAAGTGTATTCCTGTCCCCACCTTAGTCTAAGACATTAGCATGGCTTTATTTCTTAATTTTATTTCCCTCTTTCTCTGCATGTTTAATTAGGCTGCAGATTCTTTTAACTCTGTCTTCCGATTTTGTTTTGTCTCTCACAGGGTTTACCAGAAGGCAAGCCCCACAAGCACCCTCAGTACTGAGATTCCAGTTGGCACATAGTACTGCATCATCTTCTCTGTCAACAACACAGGTGTCCACATATTAGAGATGGAAGGACTTATAGATATGACACACTTCAACTCCCTCATTTTACAGACGAGAACACTGGGTTTTAGAGAGGGTGAGTGGCTTGTGCAGCTTCCCACAACACAGAAGCCAGAACTAGAATTCAGGCCCCCAGCTTCCAAGAGCAACGTTTTTCCATTATTATAGTGAACACCATCTCAGTTTAAGGCAAGGAGCTTCCCCATCCAGAAGAGCCTTGTGTATGTAACTCTCCGTGGGGCGGCTCAGGGGTGGGGGCTCCTGGGTGTCCAGGCAGGTGGCTGCAAGGCCTCTCTACTGCAGCACCTGTCACTCCAGGACTGATCCTGGAAAGGCAGGAGGGGTCCTGGATATCAGAGACTTGAGAAACAGACCAGACCAAACCTTAAACCTCTCTCAGTGCTTGGTGGGGGATTGGGAAAAAATTTGGCTCTCAAAGATGATGACAGAGGAAGGAAGAGAGAGCAGGGAAATAATTTGACAAAGATGTAGGCTCTAAACCCCTCTCCTCAACAAACAATGGGAGGCCTTAAGCACCGACATATCTCCTGTAAATGACTTGCAAAAGCAGCACTTTGGAAAGAGCCTTTGATTTGATTTAGGCAAGAAGGTTAGGTTAGGAAGGAATACTCTATAGATACTCTCTACAAGCAGCTTATCTTGGAAATAATCAGCCACCTTGTAACAGCCCTCACCTGTAGTTTGATTCAGATAATTGATAAAGGACAAAAGTTCTCATTAAAAAGAAATTTTTTTCCTGTTTCTTTAATTTTGTATCTATGTGAGATGATGGATGTTCATTAAATTTACTGTGCTAATCATTTCTTGATGTATGTAAGGCAAATTATTATGCTGTACACTTATACAGTGTTGTCTTTCAATTATATCTCAATGAAACTGGAAGGAAAAAAATTTTTCCTCTCAAGTCATTTTTCTCATAAGACAGGTTGGGCAGAAGCACATCATAGGGAATGTTTTCCATTTTCCTCTGCATCTCCGAAACTGGGCACAGACTTGGCACAGATTAGGTCACAAGCAAGCTTACAGTGAGGATTCCCTCTCTTGCACTGCTCCTTCTGAAGTCCAGGGAGGAGTCCCCACAGCGTGTTCACTAGCCACAAGCCTTGTAGAACTTGCAAAGGTAAAAGGTTTCAAGCATGGCCATCTGTGGCTATTTGTATTACTTTAATGAAGAACTCTGGCTAATGTAGATAGTAAATGTTGGCACTGGGACTTCAACTTATGTGCTTACTTCTGATCCTGTGCTCCCTCCATCATGTCACACCAGCTTTCTAACTCATCTCAGGCTACAAGCCAAGCAAACCTTATTGCTACCCTGGGAGATAAAAGTTAGAATCCACGGAGAGGAGTTTTACCTACCTGATTCCTAAAAATACTTGCAGGAGAGTGCAGATGCCAGAGACGAAGAAAATGGTGCTGATGAGGTAGCTCTGGGTCAGGGGATCATGCTGCAAACACAGGCCTTTAGCCAGGATGAGCGGCACTGCCACAAGCCCCCCTAGCGCCGTGAGGAAGTGCTGTAGGCAGAGCAGAAAGAGGAGACAAACTTAGCGATGCCGTGGCTGCCCACTCCATCTAATCCTATTCCTTCCACTGGAGCCTCAACCTTCAGTCTCAGAGGAGATCCAGGCAAGTGGCAAGAACTAGGAAGGCCTGGCAGCAAGAAGCAGGGACACAACCAGAAGGTCTGGGGTTCAAAGGCAGGACCCCAGGGCTGAGAACTGCTGTTCTAGGTAAGAAACCAAGGTAGGGACGCAGTGCATGAGGACATAACAGGAACCAAGGAGGTGGCCTTAAGAATAGGAATAAGACAAGAGGCTCATTATTAAAATAAGGCACAAGGTGAGGGCAAGACCATTGACCAGGCCTGAGCACATTCTTCAAGACTGATTATACATTAGGTCACAAAACAGCATCAGCACATTTAAGAAGACTGAAATCAAACCAACAATCTTTTTTGTCTGCAATGGTCTGAAACTGGAAATCAATAAGAGGAAGGACATTGGACATAAGCTGGTGGAAATTAAGAAACACACTCCTGAACAACCAATGGGTCAAAGAAGAAATCAAAAGGGAAATAAAAAATGACTTAAGACAAATGAAAATGGAACTACAACATACCAAAACTAATGGGATGCAGCAAAAGCAGTTCTAAGAGGACAGTTTATAACAATATATGCTTGCATTAAGAAAGAAAAAAGGTCTCCAATAAACAACTTAACTTGATTTCTCAAAGAACTAGAAAAGGAAGAACAAGCTGAGTCTCAAGTTAGAAGAGAGGAAAAATACAGATCAGAACAGAAATAAATGAAATGAAAAACAATAGGAAAAAAATCAACAAAACGAGAGCTTTTTAAAGATAAACAAACCCTTAGCTAAACTCAGAAAAAAGAGAGGACTGAAATAAAATGAGACATGACACAACAGAAATACAAAGTACCATAAAACAATAGTGACATTACACACCAAGAAATTGGATAACCTAGAAGAAATGGATAGATTACTAGAAACGTGCAATTTACCAAGACTGAATCATGAAGAAATAGAAAATATGAACAGACCAATGACTAGTGAGGAGACTAAAACAGTAATCAAAATTTCCCAGCAAAGAAAAGCCCAAGACCAGATGGTTTCACTGGCAAATTCTATCAACTATCTAAAGAAGATTTAACACCAAGCCTTCCCAAAGTCCTCCAAAAATTGAAGAGGAGGGAACACTCCCAAACTCATTTTACAATCCAGCATAACCCTGATGGGGTTGTGGCTCAGACGGTAAGGGAGCTGCCCGCCATGCAGGAGACTCAGGTTTGATCCTTGGGTTGGGAGGATCTCCTGGAGAAGGAATTGGCAAGCGACTCCAGTATTCTTGCCTGGAAAATCCCATGGACAGAGGAGCCTAGCAGGTTACAGTCCATGGGATCGCAAGGAGTCAGACACAACTGAGCGACTTTCACATAACCCTGATACCACAGCAAAATAAAGACCCTACAGGCCAATATCCTTCATGGATATAGATGCAAAACTGCTCAATTAAATTCTAGCAAACAGCATTCTGCAGTACATTAAAAGGGCCATATGCCATGATTAAGTAGGATTTTTATCCCTGGAATGTTACATATATACAAATCAATAAATATGATACACCATACTAATAAAATGAAAAATAAAAATCCTATCACCCCAATGGATGCAGAAAAAATCATTTGACAAAACTCAACACGCTTTCATAATGAAGTATCTACATTATCCATTTTATTGGCTCACAATAATATTTTTAAAAATAGTAAGACACTTGCTTCTCTTCTTTTGTGGAAAAGCACAAGGAAGCAAACAAAAAAGTATATCCCACCCCTGATATTCCACATTGAACATTTTGGGATTAAAATGAAAATGAATCCATCTATGAGAATAAAGATTCAAGCTACAAAAAGTTACAAAGCAAATAGTGAAAGTTGAAAGCTACTTTCCTTTTTCTAGTTCTTCAACCCAAGGTTAAATACCTCTATTAGTTTCTTATGATTCCTTCAAGACATGCAAAAATAACTACATATACTTATTTCTGCTGTTCTATCTCTCTTTTTGTTTGTTAGTCTTTAACGTAAAAAAAGATCACACTATACACAATTATTTACTTGATTTTTTTCACTTAATCTATGTTGGTGACCATTTTTTAACTGCAAGGTAAATATATCTTTCTCTTTCTAATAGCTACATTAAAAAATTATTTGTTAAAATATGCCATAGTTCTCTAAGATGGATATTTTGGGAGTGTTTCTGTGTTTTGTTTGTTGTTGTGTATTTATGATTAATCAATAGAACATCTTTGTACTTATCTTAACAAGTCTTGCCAGCATATCTAGAGAGAAATTCTTAAAAAAAATTTTTTTTAATTTGGCCATGCCATGCGATTTGTGGGAACTTAGTTCCCCCACCAGGGATTGAACCCGTGCCTTGGCAGTGAAATGATGGACTTCTAACCACTGGACCACTGGGGAATTCTCTACAGAGAAATTCTTAAGCATTAGGGCCTGGATTAAATAATATGTGTTTTACCAGTTAATAGAACATTCCAATAGGTAACATTCCAATAAGTATTTGACAATGCTTGTTTTCCAATATTCCCCAAGCACTGGTTATCAAACATATTATAACTATATATATATATGTATATATAAAATATTATATATAAATATAAATAAAATTATATACAAATATAATATTATATATAACACATGGAAGAACTCTACAAAAAAGATCTTCATGACCCAGATAATCATGATGATGTGATCACTAATCTAGAGCCAGACATCTTGGAATGTGAAGTCAAGTGGGCCTTAGAAAGCATCACTATGAACAAAGCTAGTGGAGGTGATAGAATTCCAGTTGAGTTGTTTCAAATCCTGAAAGATGATGCTGTGAAAGTGCTGCACTCAATCTGCCAGGAAATTTGGAAAACTCAGCAGTGGCCACAGGACTGGAAAAGGTCAGTTTTCATTCCAATCTCAAAGAAAGGCAATGCCAAAGAATGCTCAAACTACTGCACAATTGCACTCATCTCACACGCTAGTAAAGTAATGCTCAAAATTCTCCAAGCCAGGCTTCAACAATACGTGAACCGTGAACTCCCTGATGATCAAGCTGGTTTTAGAAAAGGCAGAGGAACCAGAGATCAAATTGCCAACATCCGCTGGATCATGGAAAAAGCAAGAGAGTTCCAGAAAAACATCTACTTCTGCTTTATTGACTATGCCAAAGCCTTTGACTGTGTGGATCACAACANCACAATTGCACTCATCTCACACGCTAGTAAAGTAATGCTCAAAATCCTCCAAGCCAGGCTTCAGCAATATGTGAACTGTGAACTTCCAGATGTTCAAGCTGGTTTTAGAAAAGGCAGAGGAACCAGAGATCAAATTGCCAACATGGATGTGACAGTTGGACTGTGAAGAAAGCTGAGCACCAAAGAATTGATGCTTTTGAACTGTGGTGTTGGAGAAGACTTTTGAGAGTCCCTTGGACTGCAAGGAGATCCAACCAGTCCATCCTAAAGGAGATCAGTCCTGGGTTTTCATTGGAAGGACTGATGTCAAGAGCTGACTCATTTGAAAAGACCCTGATGCTGGGAAGGATTGAGGGCAGGTGGAGAAAGAGACGCCAGAGGATGAGATGGTTGGATGGCATCGCCAACTCAATGGACATGGGTTTGGGTGAACTCTGGGAGTCGGTGATGGACAGGGAGGCTTGGAGTGCTGCGGTTCATGGGGTCACAAAGAGTTGGACATGACTGAGCGACTGAACTGAACTCACAAAGGAAACACCAGAATATTAAACCAATTATGGAATCCTAGTAAGTGAACAGCCCTGGGTGACTGTATTGGTCATATGCCCATGAGGTTGATGATGGTCCTATGCTTATTTTTCTTGGGCTAACTTGAACTAATTATTGTGATTCCCAGAAGTGTACCATGAACTGATTGGCTTATTTGAATTATTGTTCTTTCTTGGACTAATTCTTCCTTTTTTTTTTGAAAAAAATTATTTTTTGTTTTATATTGGAGTATAGTTGATTTATAATATGGTGTTAGTTTCAGGGGTACAGCACAGTGATTCAGTTATACTTATACATATATCTGCTCTTTTTCAGATTATTTTCCCATATAGATTATTATATAATATTGAGTAGAGTTCTCTGTGGTTATAGTAGGTCCTTGTTGATTATCTATTTTATATATAGTAGTGTACAGATGTTAATCCCAAACTCCTAATTTATCACCTGCATACCCTGGTTCCCCTTTGGTAACCGTAAGTTTTGTTTTCAAAGTCTATGAGCCTGTTTATATTTTGTAAATAAATGCATTTATATCATTTTTTAAGATCACATATAACAGATATATATATATCTACATATAAGAGATAGCGTATGATATTTGCCTTTCTGGTCTGATTTACTTCACTTAGTACGATAATCTCTAGGTCCATCCATATTGCTACAAATGGCATTGCTGCTGCTAAGTCTCTCCAGTCGTGTCCGACTCTGTGCGACCCCACAGATGGCAGCCCACTGGGCTCCGCCATCCCTGGGATTCTCCAGGCAATATTTCACTCTTTTTTATGGGTGGATAATATTCCATTGTTTATATGTGGTACATCCTCTTTATCCATTCCCCTGTCAATGGATATTTAGGTTGCTTCCATGTCTCGGCTATTGTAAATAGTGCTGCAGTGAACATTGGGGTGCAAGTGTTTTTTTGAATTATTGTTTTCTCTGGATATATACCCAGGAGTGGGATTGCTGGATCATATGTTAGCTCTATTTTTAGTTTTTTAAAGATCTTCCCTACTGTACTCCATAGGGGCTGTACCAATTTACGTTCTCACCAACAGTGTAGGAGGTTTTTCTTCAGACCCTCTTCAGCATGTATTGTTTGTAGACTTTTTATAATGGCCATTCTGACTGGTGTGAAGTGATACTTCACTGTAGTTTTGATTTGCATTTCTCCAATAGTTAGTGATGCTCAGCATTTTTTCATGTGCTTTTTGGTCATCTGTATGTCTTCTTTGGAGAAATGTCTATTTAGATCTTCTGCCCATTTTTGATTGGGTTGTTTGTTTTGTTGATACTGAGCTGTATGAGCTCTCTGTATCCATATATTTTGGAGATTAATTCCTATCAGTCCTTTCATTACAAATATTTCCTCTCATTCTGTAGGTTGTCTTTTTGTTTTGTTTATGGTTTCCTTTGCTGGACCCATTCCTATGATAAGTTGGATGGAATTATCTGATTAGCTTAGACCAATCAGGACTCAGCTTTGAAGTTCAGGTTGGGTCATGCTCTACCCAAATTACAAGTGCTGCAAAACAAAGATGGCAGAGTGATGCATTGTTGGCTCTGTGCATGGCTTCATAATGCATGGATTAGACAGTACCTCCCAGCCAGAAGAGCATCTGGAGTTGGCTCCCATTTCAAGAAGTAGCCTTGCTGTGTTCTCCTTCCTCTTGTTCAGAGCAAATCATGCTTCCCTCTGGTGAGCGGAGGTGATCATAGATATCAGGCAGTGTGGAGTTAGGGAAAGCACTCTTGAATTTGCACTTCTGGTATCTGTTCAAAGGAATGAAATCAGGATCTTGAAGAGTTATCTGCATGCCCATTCTCATCGCAGCATTGTTCACAATAGCCAAGTTATGGAGACAACCATGCAGTGTCTGTCAAGAGATGAATGGATCAAGAAAATGAATATATTTATAATGGCCCCCTGATGCGAAGTACTGGCTCATTAGAAAAGACCCTGGTGCTGGGCAAGATTGAAGGCAGGAGGAGAAGGGGGTGACAGAGGATAAGATTGTTGGATGGCACGATTCGATGGGCATGAGTTTGAGCAAGCTCTGGGAGGTGGTGATGGACAGGGAAGCCTGGTGTGCTGCACTCCTTAGGGTCACAAAGAGTTGGACATGACTGAGTGACTGAACTGAACTGATTATTCAGCTTTAAAAAAGATGGAACATCTGCCATTTGCAATAATGTGGATGAGCTATTTCTCTAGTTCTACATTTTTAGAGTTCTCATGTATGTGATACTATGCACTCTTTGTCTTTCTGTGTCTGGATTATCTCACTAAGCATAATGGACAGAGGAGCCTGGCAGAGGCTCCAGCCAGCTGCAAAGAGCTGGACACGACTGAGTGGGTAACCGCACAAAGAAATCGAGAGCAAGATGGTGGTTTTCAGGGGCTGGGGGGTGGAGTGGGGAAAATGGGGCTCCTGCGGCCCTTTGGTTTAAGGGCATAAATTTCAGTTATAAGATGAGTAAATTCTGGGATGCTAATGTAAAGCATGGTGACTATGAAAAGAAAGTTAGTCACTCAGTGCTGTCCGACTCTTTGCCACCCCATGAACTGTAGCCTGCCAGGCTCCTCTGTCCATTGGATTCTCCAGGCAAGAACACTGGAGTGGGTTGCCATTCCCTTCTCCAGGGGATCTTCCCGACCCAGCGATCGAACTCAGGTCTCCTGCATTGCTGGTAGATTCTTTACCATGTGAGTCACCAGGGAAGCCCTCTAATATTGTACTGTATACTTAAAATTTGCTGGAAGAATAATAGGTCTTAAGTGTTGTCACCAAACACAGTACACACATGCAAGAATGGTAACATGTGAAGGGATGGATATGTTTAATAGCTTAATTGTAGTAATTATTAGACATCTACTTCTATCAAAACACTATACTGTACACCTTAAATATATTCCTTTTTTTTTTTGTCAATCATACCTCAGTAAAGTTGGGGGAGAAAGATGATTCTGTGTGAGCTACTTGCAAGCAGATTTAAGATCAGTGCTGTTGCAGTAAATGAATGTAACCACCACACTGTAAAACTAATGAATAGTGTTTAAACATATGTGTATGAAAGATATTTTTAATTCTTAAAAAATCACATTGAGGCTAACCTCTCTGCTTGATTCCTCACCAGGTACATTATCTTGAACATATAACCTTATTTCACTATTACTGTTTCCTAACTTTGAAGAAAAACAAGGCCAGCCTTACCCTTTTCACAGGCTGATGTGACAATCAGATGAGACTGTATAAGCGAAAATGCTTTTCAATCTGGTCAGGACAATATGCATGAAAAAGATAGCTGCTATGTAAAGTCTGTGGGCTTCAACATCTTGAAGGCTTAACATGCAAATCTTTCCCAGGTTTTAAATAGGAAATAGGGGAATAGGAAGTGGAAAGAAAGATAAATTGGGCAGGGTAATTCAGGAAGGTCATGAAAAAAGGCTCTTGAGCTTTAAAAATGAGGAGAAAGGTGATGGGTATTAAAGGTAGAATAGAGAATAGAATTTCTTGTCCAAAGCAGTAATTCCAAAGGCAAATCGTTCTAGTTTCTTACTGACATAAAATCACCTCTTGGTCTCCCCCACTGGGTCCCCTACCAACTCCTCTCTGATCTCCTTCCCCTCTCCTTTACCTAACCCCCCACTCCCCACAAATAATTCCTAAGCTTCTCCTACTATCTTTCCCATCACTTTTCTGGTGCCTTGACTCCATGTCCTCTAGGCAACTTGGAAAGGATCACCAGTCATCGGTCCTTAATAGTCCAGAGAAAAAAGAATAGAATTATGTTCCAACAGGTTCCTAGGGCTCAGGCCTCTGGTTCATGCCTCCCTCCAACCTGAGATTCCAGCATCCATCATTCTTGACAGTTGCTTGCATGGGGAGGCCTCTTCCAAGTCTGTAAATCCCAGGTGCTGCTCCAACAGGGAGGGCAACTTGCCTGCAGCCTATCAACACATCTAGATGGCTATCTTGACGTAAACACCTGCAACACTGAGGCACATTTGCGCGTAAATTAGATGTGACCCAGCCAGCCTAAAGGTGGTTGTTGCAACAGTTCACCGCATCGTGTCCCCTTCTGCCTCACCACCACCACGCCAGAAATGCCACAGCCTGATTTTGTACTATGGCACATAAAATGATATACTGAAGGACAAAATCAACCCTTCCAGGCCACCTTGATTGTCCTGAAACTGATTCTTATAGATGTGGAAACAACTAAAGATGTTCCCTTGCTCATTCTTCTATTTCTAGGCAAATCTATCCATTCAGATCGTCTCAGGAAGGGGTTTTATAGGCCTTTCCCTAGAAATGACCATAGAAGGTGCTGTAGTGTCCTTGGGTCGCCTGTTCTAGTCCTTTTCAACCTGACATTTTGGTGAAACTTCATGATTATGAGAACACGTGTATCAGCTGCTCAAGATCCATTTTCTCTTTTTTTTTCTGAAAACACCACCCTGATTTCACAGGGTGGAATTACCTGTGGGTGCAGTGTGTGTGTGTTCACTCAGTCGTATCTGACTCTTTCTGACCCCATGGATTGGCCAGCCAGGCTCCTCTGTCCATGGAATTTCCCAGGCAAAAATACTAGAGTGGGTTGCCATTTCCTCCTCCAGAGGATCTTCTTGATCCAGGGATTGAGCCTGTATCTCTTGCATCTCCTGCATGGACAGGTGGATTCTTTATCAACTGTGCCACCTAGGAGGTGGGTGCAGACTTGGTCTCAGTAAAGTCCTGCCCTGGTCTAACCAAGAGGTGGGTCCATGGCCCAGGCTAGTGGACTTTCTCTCCTGAGACTTAGTGGAGATTAGTGAGCCGGATGAGCCATGCTGGTAGAGCCCATTCCAGGGGGGGCTCCTGGCGCACTGGGCTTCTTCGCTGCCCCACACTTGCCCTGACTCACTCTGGACCCAGCCTTCCTGAACCTGGCCTCCAGTTTTTCCTCTGATCTTGGTAGCCACTTATGTCAGCCCCCAATGTAATCCCCAATCCCCAGGTGAGTTATCTTTATGCAGTTCAGGTGCAGCTGGACGGGAACTGGGTACCCTCTCCTTGAACCCAATAGCTGTACCGTCCCCTTAGGTGGCTTGAGCTCCTGGCCTTGCTCTGTGTTCTTGGAGCCTTGGGCAGCCATCCAGCTCTCAGGTGTAAATACACACACTTTTCAGATTTTCAGCCTTTGTTCATTGCCAAGGCCATTTCTACCTAGAGTTCGGGGTGACACCCACATAAACCCTGAGTCCCTTCTCTCCTGCCACCTGCCACTTTACCAGCAGGAGTCATCACAGGATGATAGTGTTAGCCTTGGATCAGATTTTAGCGAGAGATTATCTGACCTGGTTTTCTCATTTTCCAGATGAAGGAATGGAGGCCTAAGAAAGATCACGGAGTTAGCAGTGATTTGTCTTTTTCGGAAAACTGAAGAAATGAATCAGGAATCCTGGAGAACACTGGCAGGTAGGTTTGTGTTATTTTGATGAAAGGCTTTGGCCCCAGTGGCCACGAGAGACAGCAGAATGGGTCCTTGGGATATTATGGCTTGGCTATCAACCAGGCCGTACATACTATGATAATTCAGGACATCTGTCCAGCACGGGATGGACATTTCCAGAGATGCTTGTGTAATGTCTTTCCAAGAGTCTGTTAATGGAACAGGTTCTTTGGGAAACCAGGGAGGTGTGGTCAGATGGGGGTTGGAGGGTTGCCAGATGGTGAGACAGTGGGAGGGATTTACTTGTGGATGGGGGAGGGAGATGAGAAAATCCCTGAAGTCCCCACAAACCTCCAGATTCTACAAATGTCGCTTAGCTGGGACTCAACCCAGGCCAGGAGTTGTTTTATTTGCTTATTTGATTTTCAGCTAGGGCATGCTGCCTCTGCCCAGACCATTAGGGTCATCAAAGGTCACCATGGTCATACTTCCACCTCTTCACTCCTGCAAAGCTGACCAAAGTTCTATCATGATGGGAAATACCCCAGGGAGGCAAATTCATTCTCTCTGGACCCCATGCTTTGGTTTCACATGCTTTCAGTTCAGTTCAGTTCAGTCGCTCAGTAATGTCCGACTCTTTGCGACCCCATGAATCACAGCACGCCAGGCCTCCCTGTCCATCACCATCTCCCGGAGTGCACTCAGACTCACGTCCATCGCGTTGGTGATACCATCCAGCCATCTCATCCTCGGTCGTCCCCTTTTCATCCTGCCCCCAATCCCTCCCAGCATCAGAGTCTTTTCCAATGAGTCAACTCTTCGCATGAGGTGGCCAAAGTACTGGGGTTTCAGCTTTAGCACCATTCCTTCCAAAGAAATCCCAGGGTTGATCTCCTTCAGAATGGACTGGTTGGATCTCCTTGCAGTCCAAGGGACTCTCAAGAGTCTTCTCCAACACCACAGTTCAAAAGCATCAATTCTTCGGCGCTCAGCCTTCTTCACAGTCCAACTCTCACATCCATACATGACCACAGGAAAAACCATAGCCTTGACTAAACGGACCTTAGTCGGCAAAGTAATGTCTCTGCTTTTGAATATGCTATCTAGGTTGGTCATAACTTTTCTTCCAAGGAGTAAGCGTCTTTTAATTTCATGGCTGCAGTCACCATCTGCAGTGATTTTGTTAGGAAGTTCCTCCCAGTGTTATCCCTGGGTGTGGATTTCATTCTTCCCTTCTTTGCCGGTCATTTGAGAAAATGAAAATCATATTAACTAATTCGTGAAACATTCACTGAGCCCTATGACATAGCACTGTGCTAAACTAAAGTGATTCGAGATGGACGAGTCAGAGTTCATATGTTCTTCAGCTCCAACTGCCCACATACTGCCTGCCCAGGATGCCAGGTTTCAGATTCAGGTCCTGGCCTACCCCCCGCCGCACCCCCCAATACAGGATTCAGTTACAGCCATGGCCCCTGCAGGGTTTGCTTATATTGGGGATTACCGTCCCGCCAGTTCCCTTTTTTTCTGGGAGCTGTTCTTTGGAGCACAGTTAGTCCAGGTGTTGGTGGGCAGTGAGATGCCTTCAGAGTCTGAGGCATTTTCCCCTCTTTTCTCACAACTGCTAATGAGAGATCACACTCCTTCCATTTATGAATTTGCTGCTCATTGAAATGTCAATCTTTCTAAAGAGAGGATTCAGATATGCTCTGATCAGTTGCAACTGATGTCTATATAACTGGTGATGAAATAAGATGTTTTTTTATTTTCATATAATTAAAAAGTTACCCCCGATCACTAGAGAAAAACTGGAATATAGAGGTGAGGTGAGGTGAAGTAGCTCAGTCGTGTCCGACTCTTTGCGACCCCGTGGACTATAACCCACTAGGCTTCTCTGTCCATGGGATTCTCCAGGCAAGAATACTGGAGTGGGTTGCCATTTCCTTCTCCAGGGGATCTTCCCGACCCAGGGATCGAACCCAGGTCTCCTGCATTGGAGGCAGACGCTTTAACCTCTGAGCCACCAGGGAAGCCCCATGGTGGAATATAGAGAAAATGCATAAATAAAGAAACAAAAATCACCCATGTTCTTAAAACCCAGAGACAACTGTGGTTGAAGTTTTATTCTAGTTTCTAGCAGGTATATTGCTTAGCTTACTGAGAGGATAAAAGCAAAATCTCTCAGCAAGATGTTAGGCCAGTTACTATCTTTGTGTTCTTCTACAAATGACTAAAAATTTTTTTGCCTCAGTTATCTCATCTGTAAAATGGGGATAATTGTGGTGGCTATGCTACAAGGCTGTGATGAAGATTTAGTGAGTTGATACATGTAAAGTACTTAGAGTACTGCCTGGTGTAGAGAAAGTGTTCAAAAAATGATAATTGTTAGTAGTATTATTATTATGGCTGTTGGGCTTCCCAGGAGGCGCTAGTGGTAGAGAACCCACAGGGGTTTGATCCCTGGGTCAGGAAATCCCCTGGAGGAGGGCACAGCAAACCACTCCAGTATTCTTGCCTGGAGAAACCCATGGACAGAGGAGCCTGGTGGGCTATGGTCCGTAGGGTGACAAAGAGTCGGACACGACTGAAGCGACAGCATGCATTATGGATGTTTTGGTTTTGTAACTCAGGCATAGCTAAGCCTCCCTGGGTTGCCTTCACGGGTGTTGTTCTGTGCTCTCTGGAGGCCAGTTCTTGCGGTCCCCAGTCCTATCTAATGCCAGCTCCTAAATCATTGCTGAGCGAAGTAGATTGCTCCAGAATATCTACAGAAATGACGGAGGTGTTTACATCACACTCTGCAGCAAATTCTGCCCCTTTCTGTAGACTTTAAACATCTGTGAGCTTTCTCCAAAGTTTAATCCTGGTGGAAACTGTCCCATTTTCTCATCTCTCTCTTTCCCAAGAAACTCATCTTCAGCCTCTCCCGCCACCTGGCACTTAATCCTCCCACCACCCCCTCAAAGTCTCACCAGCTTACAAAGCTAGCAGCTGCAGTCAATAGAACTGAAGAGCCAAATCCTGACCACGCACACCCCCGGGGCCTCATTTCATCCAGCCCTGTGTGGGTCAACTTAACACATGGATACATTTAGAGCGAAGAGTCTAGGTAGACCCCCAAACAGGAGTCTTCCTTACACTGTTTGGTGTCTTTTTCTTTTTCTCTTCACTTGCTAATGTATTGTGAGCACTTCCTATTACATCATGATACATCCGTGGGGCAAAAGATTAGATGGTCATTAAAAATATTCTTAGAAGTACTTTTATGCAGGTTGCTTGTTTTTTTTTAAATAGAGAGGAGGCTGGAGGCTGCAGGTGCTGAAGGTAAGAGGCTAGCCGATAAGGCCGCCAGCAGTGAGGCTCTGTGCCCACGTTCACAGCCTTCTTGCTTGCTTGCTCACTCTCTCAGTAGCTTCAGTCGTATCTGACTCTTTGCGACCCTATGGACTGTAGCCCACCAGGCTCCTCTGTCCATGGGGATTCTCCAGGCAAGAATACTGGAGTGGGTTGCCATGCCCTCCTCCAGGGGATCTTCCCGACCCAAGGCTTGAACCCACATCTCTTTATGTCTCCTGCACTGGCAGGCAGGTTCTTTACCACTAGTGCCCCTGGGGAAGCCCTGTAAGCTGGCTTAATCACACCTGCTTCGTCATCATTAATCCCTTCCTGAATGCACTCAAGACCATGGATTGGAACATGTTTTGGTAGCTTTCTGGCAACTTCTCTTCCTTATCCTCTGCCTGTCTTTCCACTTCTACCCACCCTTAAAAATGGCAGTCCTCGGGATTCTCCCTGGGCTGTCTTTCATCTCCTGCCTGTGCGGGCCCCCCAGGGCACCTTCCCTATTACAGAGCCTTCAGTCGTCATTCACTCTCCTCGGATCTTTTCCCTCAGCCCCAAATCTCTGCACTGGGTCCTGACCTCTCTACTTGGCTTTCTCCCAGACCCCAGTCAATGTATTCAAAGTGGAATTCATCATTTCTGCCCCAAACTTGCCCCTGTCTGGTTCTCCGTTTCAGTCCACGCCATTCTGTTCACCTGCTCCTCAAGCTAGAGACCATCTGTGTCTTCTCTTTCTGCTTTCCTTCCAATCATTGTAGTCAGTGTTTCATACATTTTTTTGTAATCAATCCAAACTACTACTCTGTACTCCAAATTGTGTTCATATTCTGTCTTTAATATCAAAATGCTTAGAAAAAAAATGAAGCATGGTAGATGGCAGCGGTTTTTGTCTGTTGGTGTGTTCTCCGTATCAGTGATGGAGTTGCTGTTCATTGCTACTGAAACCCAGACTCTTTCCTTTTTTCTAACAGAATTCAGTTTTGTTCAGATTTTCACTTCATCTCCTGCTTCAGAGGGCAATTCCAAATAGTCCAAGGCACCAATTCTCCAAGTCCCTGAGACCCTTCCAGGGGGTCTGGGAGGTCAAACCTATTTTTATTCTAAGCCATTATTTGCCTTTTCACTCTCATTCTTTTATGAGTATACACTAGAGAAGGAAAGGGCAACCCACTCCAGTATCCTTGCCTGGAAAATCTCATGGACAGGCTGCAGTCCATGGGGTCGCAAAGAGTCGGGCACGACTGAGCAACTAACACATAACACTAGACTTTTCCAGAGGCTGTCATATGATATTGCAATAGATTGAATGCAGAAACAGATATGAGAACTCAGCTGTCTTCTATTAACTAGAAATTAAAGGGATTTGCAAAAATGTGGAACACTGCCACACTTCTCACTAAGCTTTAACAAGAAGTTTTTTTTTTAAATAACAAATATGTTATGTTCACATGTAACGAGTTTATTATTGTTGTTTTAAAATAAGCTGACAAATGTTTTAAAAACTTTCCAGTGTTAATTTATAATACAATACACATCAATACCTTTAATCCACCTAAACACAAGCTCTCTGGTGACCAGTTTTAGAATATTAAAGGGGTCCCAAGTGGAAAAAAATTTGAGAACCACTGTTCTAACTTGATGACAGCTATTGGTTATGTAAGTGACCAAATTAGCCCAATCAGATTAGATCATGGAAAGATTTATATTCCATGTCTGGGGCAGAGATTTCTCTGCTTCCTCTTGTTGGGTGTGAAAATTTTTAGTCTCCATTGCCACTGGTAGGGTGTTGCAAGGCTGCTGACGTGACCTTGTCTGAAGCCATGTTCTGCTCTTCCTGTGATATGAGAAGCTAAATCTCCATACTGCTGGATCCACTTTGAGATGGATTCTCCATTATTTGCCTCTGAAAGCCTGTTCACTGATATAGCACTTACCAATGATCCCAATTCTACATCCCGTTCTGGTGTGTGTGTGTGTGTGTGTGTGTGTGTGTCTTTCTTCCAATACCACCAATTAACTAAATTCTGATACTACTTGGAGAGATTAATAGCATCACATCCCACAGGTTAAGGATTCAATCGCACGAAACTGTCCTCCTCGGAGCACTCCCCACCCCTACTTCAGATGCCAGTGTACCTGTGCTTCTGAGTGATGGGCTATGATTGAAGGTTCCAGTGGCTCCTCCCTGGGTTCCATTAATTTGCCAGGGTGACTCACAGAACTCAGAGAAACATTTTACTTACTAGAACACTGGTTTCTTACAGAAAAATACCAGAAGAAGCCAGGTGGAGAATGCGCACAGGGCAAGGTGTGCGGAAGTAACCTGGAGCTTCCATGTCCTTTCCTTGTGGTCCTCTCCCTGCAGCAACACGTGTTCACCATCCTCAAAGCTCTCTGAACACTGTTCTTCTGCGTTTCTATGGAGGCTTCATTATGTAGGCGTGATTGATTACATCACTAGCCATTGGTGAGTGATTCAGCTTCCAGCCTCTCTCAATTCCCCTGAGGCCAAGGAGGTGGGACTAAAAGTTTCCACCTTCTAATCACGCTTGGCTCTCTAGGCAACCCGCCCCCAAGCTTGAGTGCTGTCCAGAAGTCACTGAAGACATCTTTATGGCTTTTATCTCTCGGGAAATGTCAAGGGTTTAGGGGGTCTGTGCCAGAAACATGGACAAAGACCAAATATGTATTTATTATCAGAAATCACAATGTCATAGTTAGAAATTGAGGAGTTGGCACCGCCTCCTCCCTCTCCCCCATTGGTCTTAAACTTTGGAAGACATTTTACTGTCCTATATAATCTATAAAGAGTTTCCCAGGGGGCGCTAGTGGTAAAGAACCCATCTGTCAATGCAGGAGACGTAAGAGACGCGGGTTCCTGGGTCGGGAAGATCCCTGGAGGAGGGCATGGCAACTCACTTCAATATTCTTGCCCGGAGAATCCCAACGGACAGAGGAGCCTGGTGGGCGATAGTCCATGGGGGTCACAAAGAGTCGGACACGACTGAAGTCACTTAGCATGCTCGTATAACCTATAAATTGCCGTATTAGATGAACACAGAGGTTTCTCCAAATGTGAGAAACCACCTAGAAGGAAGGTGCTCAGAAGGATGGGATAGCAGAGAATCGAAGCTGTACAACATAGGAGGTTCACTGCACACAGATGTCCCAGTGCACAGGGAGAGACAGGTCAGAAGTAGGGATGGCATAGAAATTGCAGACTTGGTGTGTCCTTTGAAAGCCAGACTCCTCAAAGCTGCATCCCTTTCCCTTCCCCACTCGTAGCCCTGACACCTCCCACCCCTAGCTCTCTGCTTTGTAAACCACATTGTCAACATCTGTTTGGCTGAACTGACTCGGGGTGACAGCTGTGAAGGTTTACGCCATCGCCTGGCGAGGGGTGGACAACCTCACAGCTCTGGGACAGAGGAGCGTTTTCTACCCCCAGTGACATCCACACCCCAAACTGAAAACAAAGAGGGCTGGGTGGGGCCCGAGTCACCTGTGGCAGCTTGGTGACTGTCCCCGGTACCTTGCCTTCTATTGGCAGCTGTGCTAGTCTCTATGTCGCCGCTTTATTCAGGACTTTCAAAGGATCTTGCAGATGAGTTTGGGTGCAATGGCTGGGATGCAAACATGGTAGAGACATTGTTTCCATACCTTTGAAAAGAGCATTCTTGCCTGTTTAAAATTAGCTTGGTGTCATGGGGCAATAACTGATACCTTTCTTTCTTTCTTTTTTTCTTCTGGTTTACAGCTTTTTTGAACTTTTTATTTTATATTGGAGTATAGCCAGTTAGCAATGTTGTGATAGCCTCAGGTGGACAGCAAANAAAGAGCATTCTTGCCTGTTTAAAATTAGCTTGGTGTCATGGGGCAATAACTGATACCTTTCTTTCTTTCTTTTTTTCTTCTGGTTTACAGCTTTTTTGAACTTTTTATTTTATATTGGAGTATAGCCAGTTAGCAATGTTGTGATAGCCTCAGGTGGATAGCAAAAGGACTCAGCCATACGTATAAATGTATCCATCCATTCTCCCCCAAACTCCCCTCCGATCTACGATGCCACGTAACGTTGCCACGTAACGTTGAGCAGAGTTCCCTGTGCTATACAGGAGGACCTTGTTGGTTATACATATTTTAAATATGGCAGTGTGTGCATGTCCATCCCAAACTTCCTAACTATCCCTTCTCCCCATTCTTCCCCTCTGACAGGTGGAAGTACATGTATTAGTCTCTCAATCGTGTGCAACTCTTTGCCACCCCATGGACAGTAGTCCAGCAAGCTCCTCTGTCTATGGAATTCTCCAGACGAGAGTACTGGAGTGGGTAGCCATTCTCCTTCTCCAAGGGATCTTCCCAATCCAGGGATCAAACCCAGGTCTCTGCATTACAGGCAGATTCTATACCGTCTGAGCTACCAGGGAAGCCCATAAATTCATTCTCTAAGCCTGTAAGTCTGTTTCTGTTTTGTAAATAAATTCATTTGTATCATGTCTTTTTAGATTCCTTTCTTAACAGGACACTTTTTAGCCACAGCAGATATTTCCTGGCAGTGCGGGAGTGACTATCTGCAGATTTACAGGTATTTCTTGGGTTGGAAATCTCAAAGTGAAGTTGTAGAGAAGCTGAAAAACATTTGTTTGACTTAATCTTCTTTTTGGTGGGCAGCAGAGTGGGAAAGGAAGCAGAAAAAGAGCTTGGGGGCCTAAAAGGACAAACTGGACTTTTCTCAAATAAATTGCAAGTAGGATACTAAAAGTCTTTCTTGTTACAAAGAGATTAAAGCTGGATAGAAGGCCCTTGAACTTTTTTTTTGGCTACAAAATAAAAAACTGCTAGGAAGACACAAAGCACACTAGGGTTGGGATAAGCCCTGGGGAGACTTTATGTCCAAGTTAGGATAATCAAAAAGAGTTTAATTTACTCAATTCTGGAGTAAAACCAAGGCTGCATTCAGCAATATTTGAAGCCAGTTAAAGGTCAGCGAATGAGATGCCCAGTTGTGTTTAAATGTTTGCTTCTATTTATCCATGTCTTACTTTGTATTCTAAATCACATACTTTCTTTTTTAACTAAAAAAAAAGAAAAAAAAAAGATAATCATCATGCCTAATTGTTTTATCGTAGCTTTTAATTTTTAAAAATCACAAGGAATGAAAAAAGCATTTCCTAATCTTCACTATTTACTTTTTTACTCTCGGGGGGTCCTCAAAGCCAAAGAGAGTGTCTGCTAGTGAATTAGAATAAAACCACAGGATAATTACTTTCTGGGCTACCAACGCAACATGAGTTGCTTTCCGTTGTGAGAATGCTGAAAAGTTGCCACAAAATTAAACCAATTAGGATAATAAGGGGAGAAGGAGAAGATTAAATTTATTTCCATCTGATTTAACTTATTAATTTCTCAAGGGAGAAAGATTCCCTGCCGTTAACCTCTAGGGTTTAACCCATGAACCCCTTTTGTTCTCAAGATGTACCTGGGATTTAATTCATACCCCAGAGCCTGGGCCCTTTCAGTTGAATCAAAAGGCTCTGTTTTGTTTTGTTATTTTTCCTTCTTGGTTGCGCCCCACAGCATATAGGAACTTCGTTCCCCAACCAGGGATTGAACCTGTATCCTCTGCAGTGGGAGCACAGAGTCTTAACTACTGGACCACTAGGGAATTCCCCCTCTGATCTTTAGGAAGTAGGTGTGAGGGATGAAGAGTCAGTGAACAGTCAGTCAGCAAATTTGTTTTGGAGCTCCTACTGTGTGCCAAGCATGTTTTACAGTCTGGATACTCAGCATGAACAAGTCAGAACTCCTGACCTCCATAGTCTTACACTCTAATGGGGGAAAACACATAATAAACACACAAATAAAGCAATAAAGTAACTGATGAGAGCTACAAAAAGATAGAATAGGGAAATATGATAGCAAGTCACTTCCAGAAGCTAGGACAGCAAGTGCAAAGGTCCTGGGGTGTGGATACACTTGATGTGTTTGAGGGAAAGAAGTCCTGCATGACTGAGAGCTCAGGGGAGAAAGAATACAGTGTTATAGCCATCTCTTCCTTTACTACTTCATTGTGTAAATTTACTACTTCATTGTGCCCTGTGCAGCTAAAACCTTCCAAACTGTTCTCTGTCTGGAGCAGGGAAGCTTACTGTAAAGACAAATGCCTGGGAGGGATTTGTTGAATCTCATGCCAGCTCCTACTGTTGGTGCTGGCCAAAGGCTAGAGAAACTGGTGTCTTCCTTCTTTGTTCCTTGGAGGCAGCAGTCCCAAACCTTTTTGGCACCAGGGGCCGGTTTTGTGGAAGACAGTTTTTCCAGGGATGTGGCGAGTGTGGGTTAGGGTTAGGGTTAGGGTTCCGGCAGTAGTGTGAGCCATGGGGAACGATGAAGCGGAGCAGCAGATGAAACTTCATTTGCTTGCCTGCTGCTCACCTCCTGTGTGTGCACCAGCACGGGTCCTTGGCCCGGGGTCTGGGGACCCCTTCCTTAGGGAATACAGTTTCCTCATTAGGTTTAGGCTTTGGTTCAACCGTAATTACATTGTTAGGGATGGTCAGTTCTAAACAGGCTCTCCCATTTCTAGTTCCCAAAAGTGAAAACCACTCCAACTAGTACAGGCTGAAAAGGATTTTTTAAGAAATATAGAGATTGGGGCTTCCCTGGTGGTTCAGTGGTAAAGCATCCGGCTTCAATGCAGGAGACATAGAAGAGACGGGTTTGATCTCTGGGTAGGGAAGCTGCCTTGGAGGAGAAATGGCAGCCCACTCCAATATTCTTGCTTGGGCAATCCCATGGACAGAGGAGCCTGGCAGGCTATAGTCTATGGGGTCTCAAAGAGTTGGACACAACTGAGCATGCACACATGCAGGGCATGCAGAGATATATCACGGACCAAGCAGAATGCTGAAGAAAAAGATTCTAGGCTGAGCTTTCGGGAATGACGCCTAAACCACACTGCAGAATTGCACCCCCATGGGAACTGCTGCCTCTTCTGTGGTCAGAAAGTTAGCATCGCCACAGCCGGCTGCTCTCACCCCGCCCCTGCCTTTGCTCCAGTCTGCTGCAGTTGAATATACTTCCCACACTGATCCTCTCTTCCCTCATAACTTGATTTCAAATCAAAGTCTTAAATGAGTGTATATGGTTAATAGGTCCCAAGCTGCATCCCCAACCTTAGCTGCTTGGACATCCGAGAAATGTAATTTCTGGGTTTTTAGCCTCTACAGTGGAGGAAGGTCAGCTAGAAGCTGATATGGTTACTAGGAAGGTAATCTACTGAAACTACCACCCAGCTCAGCTTGGGTTGATGCCATCTGCATTCCAGAATTTGGGGCTCATTCCGGTGACTCCAGCAATTTTCTCTCCTGCACTCAAGCCTGGGTCAGCTGTAAAACCACAAGCAATTTTCCTTTTCAGATCCTGCATTCAGGGCTGAGTGCCCCTAGGCAAGATATGATCCGGGGCTGGGCTGGTTTAGCCTGACATGGATTTGGAGGTGCTTGGGGGTAAAGCTCATCCAAAGAGTAACATTTAGACTCTGAGCCCGAAGAGTGGATAAGTCATGGTTATTTTTGCTCATTTTTACAGCTGCAATATCAGCATAGAAGTTGACATGTAGTAGGCACCCAATTAATATTTATTGAGTAAATAAATGAAAGAAAATAGAGTGAGGAATGGTTAGGCATTAAATGCTAAGCAAATTCATTTGAGTCTCTGTGTGTTTAACAAATGCTGGTAATGCTTGATATGTGCCAGGCACTGTTCTAAGTGCTTCACAAATATTAACTTCTTTAATTCTCATAACTACTCTATGAGATATGCACTATGCTTAATCCCATTCTAAAGCTTAGATACAGAGAAGTTCTGTTACTTGCCCAAGGTTGTACAGATAAGAAGTGGTGGGGCCAGGGACTGGTTACCCCAAATATCTTCTGTTGTTGTAAGACTTATCTATTATTGATTTGGCCCCTATATATGGTTCTACATGCCTGCATGTGATAATATGAAAGTAAACATTTGCGATAAGTACATACATACAAGGGTTTGCTGCTGTTAAACATTGAAATCCACCTGTCTTTATTCTCTCTTTATACTGCCTCCCAGGCCCTTTCATTCTCTTCTGGGCTGGGCCTACTCAGGTCTCCCTCCCTTTGTCCCTCCTCCATTCCTGTACTGAACTGCGTTTTGGTGTTATTTCAGCTCCCATTGAGTCAGGTGGGCCCTTGTGTCCCCTGCTGAGCTATATAGGTGGCTATTCCTGCTTGAACGATCCCCATCATGGTGGTAGGTCCTAGAGTGGAACCCACTGTCCCCTTGGTTCGATCCAGAGTCAGAGACTTCTGACTGACTTGACTACTGTGACATCTTGAGTTCTGTGGCCTCTTCTGGGAATGCTGGGGAGGCCGTAGCCTCAGTACACAGCATCCTGCCTCCGCACCAGCCATGGGGTCCATGTGCCAACCTCCTCCTTGCCTGGTTTATTTTAGGTTAATGGATGTCTTGGAAAGACCGAGCTGCAGTGTTGTCAAAACTCTCCTGGCCCTGGAGAGCAGGGTATTTGCAAATGCTTTGGAGAGCTGGCTCTTCTTACTGGGGCAGCACAGATTGTTTGCAAAACACCCAGATACTCTGCTAGCGTTCTTCCTGAGGGCATGGGGGTGTGGTGGAGAGCTTCTCTTTGTCAGTACAAAAAACCGGGTCAGGGGTGTGGGTGTAAGGAGGAAGGGTGTGCTGTTCAGAATTTATCCCATCCACCCCCTGCTTCTGAGCAGTCGGCTCTTCCCAAGCTTAGACAGAGCTCTTGAGGTACCTTGTTTCCACGAAGGCACCTGGCCATGGGGAAGTCCTTCTGATGTCTACCTATAGGCCCTCCTGCTTCAGGACTACCCTCAGTTTTCCATGGAAAGTCTAACCCAATGTGCTTCAGATATCCATGGAAAGCCACCCATTTTCACTGCTCCTGTGTGTTGGGGGATCAAGGCTCCCTGTGCCCAAGTAGCAAGAGTATCTCTGTGGCTTCACTGCAGGCCTGGCGGGTTCGGAGCCCTTTAGCTCTTGACCTTCCACTCTCTGAGTCACAGGACCCTGCTTCATCTTGTTGGAGCATATTTTCTCCCTTGAGTTTTTTTTTCCCTCCCTTTAGTGTTTACATGAACTGGTTGAACCCATCACGTGGTGAATCTGTGTTTATATTTGCAGAAGCGCTGCCTAGGGAAGCTCTGTTTGTATAGAGGTCACTCTATCCCTGGGGCTTGGCTGCAGCCCTGCACAGGGTTTCAGCAGGAGTAACTGAGCTCACAGCAGGGACCACCCTCCCCACTTTTCACTTCTCTCTTTACCCCAGATTCCAGGATCCTGGTCCTGGTGGCTCCATGTAGAGGAAGAGGAGGCAGATGCAGGGGGGAGAATGGGGCCACCTCCCTCCCTTCTCATTCTCAACTCGACCCAGAGTTTTTCCCAGACTTGTCTGTCTCCTTCCTTAGAACTTAACTGTCCTCCATGGTTTCAGTGGTAGACTTGAGTTGGTGGAGTAGATGGTAACGTCTAAAGTTGGGTTGTTCTCTTGCCAACCTTCCTTCTACTGGGCTAATGACGCAGTCAGCATTTGAGGATGGTTGAGACCATGGACTTCGGAGTCAGACAGAAGTTGGCTGGAATCGTGCCTTTGCCAGTTGCTAGTTGTGTGGCCTTGGACAATACCTCTAAAGCTATTTCATCATCTTAAATGACTATAATAGTCCTTCTTCCTGAAGATTGTCAGGAGGATTAATTTAGGGCATGCATACAAAATGTTTTTAATTATGATGATGACAACTATCATAGCAGTTAGAACTGGCAACTTTCCTTCATGCCCATTTTTCTCCTCTATTAGAGCAGTGTTTCCCAAGTTTTCTCATTATTACTCCACTATGTGGCCTTTTTGGGCTTCTCAGGTGGCGCTAGTGGTAAAGAACCTACCTGCCAATGCAGGAGATGTAAGAAATGCATGTTCGATACCTGGGTTGGGAAGATGCCCTGGAGGAGGCCATGGCAATCCTCTCCAGCATTCTTGCCTGGAGAATCCCATAGACTGAGGAGCCTGACGGACTACAGTCCAAAGGGTTGCAAAGAGTCAGACACGACTGAAACAACTTAGCATACACGCATGCAGGTAGTCTTTTTAAGCACTGGTTTTTTCATCATTTCTTCTCCTTTGCTGTATACTCTGTATATTTTTATATACTTTAACCTTTTGAAGGCCCAAATCATTGTAATATCTAAGATATTTTTAATCCCCCTAAGAACTAATGTTCACAGTGATATATCCCCGGTTGAGAATGCATGTATTAGAGAGAGATTCTACTCTCTGGGGAGTCATGTAGGTTATTATTAAAGTTTTCTCCCTTGATGAAGAAACGCATATATCCCAGTGTAGCCGTTTTGTGGACGTGGCTGTCCATGGGAGAGAGCCCCTAAGAAACCAAATGCTTGTTGCACAGCTGTGGGTGCCCACTGACCGTAAGGGCAGAGCTAGAGATCTTATCCATTGTGGTTTGTATAGTACCCTTTTCCCTCCTCTCCTGTACTTAAAGTTTGCCTTTGGGACAGCTCTGCCTAGTAGGAGAACCAGAGGATCCATATTCACTGCTTGTGGGACTGGACGCATTTTTCTACAGTATTTGAGACTCGGTGATGACCAACACACTGATGTTGACCACATAGCCTCATCTATAGCTGTACATGCGTATGTGTGTGCTCAGTTGCTATAGCTGTGTCTGACTCTTTGTGACACAGTGGACTGTAGTCCGCCAGGCGCTTCTGTCCATGGGCTTCTCCAGGCAAGAGTACTGGAGTGGGTTGCCGTGCCCTTCTGTAGGGGATCTTCCTGACCCAGGGACTGAACCTGAGTCTTCTGCATTGCAGGCGGATTCTTAACCGCTGAGCTACCAGGGAAGCCCCCATAGCTGTACATGAGACTGTAAACCATAGGAATGATTTAGCGAGCTGGCATCTCTTTGTATGCGAAGGAGAGAAAGGTTCCTGAAGAGGAATAGCATTTAGGACACAGAGACTTGAAGAAGCGGTGTTTAAAGGCCATGTGAATAACCTGCGTGCAGAGGGGTCCACTTAGGGGTGAGGCAAAGCTGCTTTTCTATTTGTGTAGACCAGGCCCTGGACAAGGAGGCGCTACACTGCTACATGAATGGTGCTCTCATTGCAATATATGGCTGACCTGCACAGATGAGCTCCTTCTTGTGGAAGCCTAACTGTTAGATGCTGTGCCTTGGGCGCTGAAAGAGAGACTCCACGTTCACAGTTCACTCAAAGGTTGACCAGTCTAAATGACCATTTCCTTTTGAGTTTTCCCTAATTCTTCATCAAAGCCATGTGCATATAATTGCAGTGTGGAGTGCTATTGTGGTGGCCAAGAAAGAGGAGAGAGATATGTTGTCCCATCTTGATTCGCCCTGGGTTCGAGTAGAAGATGGATAATGATGTCCTGGACGGGATGTGGTTCCAGATCTGTAGGGTGACCAGAGGTAAATCTGGTGGCAGAATATCCTGAAAGGATATATGCACAAAATAATGTTTGATCCTGCAAATACCTACCTAGGTCAAGCTCTCCTGAGAAGGGAGGCAGAGTTGGGGTAAGCCCTGAGTTATGGTCCTCTGCTGAGGGCTTGCTATATGCTGGACAGGCTGAGAAGTGCTTAGATTTATATCCCTGGTCCAGAGCGTGGGTGATGTTGATAACTAGTATTTAGCTTCTAGATTAAAAACGTTCCCTCCACACACACCCCCGCGCTCCCCCTCCTCCCCCCCACACATTCTAGCTTGGCAGTGTGAGTCTTGGTCCCTTCTAGCTCTGACATCTTAGAGAATCTGCCTGAGAGAATGTTCAGTCATTCTGCTTCAAGTGAATGCATTCGTTAGCATCTTTCCTGAAAAACAAATGTTGCTTATGAGAAAGAGGAGCGTGATGTCTGAGTGGGACAAAGGCAGAGAAAAGCAAACTTGGGAGCACAGAAGACAAATGCTTACATCTTTGGCTCTGCCTGGAGCAGAAGCATTCTCAAGCTTTTCCTCCATCACCATCCTAAGCTTTTAACCTTCCTGGTTCCAACTGTTTGGATGTCGTTGCTCTTTCCTTATTTCTTGGCCAGTTGTCCCTTTGCTGAGAATTTCCCTAGAGACTTGATGCTCTGCTCTGCAGCATGCTTTCCCACCTGCTGCAGGGGAAATAATCCTCACTCTAAAGCAAGATGCATCTGGTATTGTTTATGGGAGAGGATGGAGGGCTTTCACACCGGTGATGTGAAGGTAAACATGGAGTAACAAAGATAAGCCGAGGGCTCGATTCAAAACACTGTAGTTGCAATCCTGGCTCCAGCTTGAACTTTGGAGAAACCATTTAGGCTGACTAAACCTGGATGCCTTCATCTCAGAAGGAGGAATTTTTGAGATGAGATTTGAGGTTCTTTTTTCCAATTACTGGTATGTTATGACTTAAAAGAAATTTTGTTGAAAGAATCACCAACTCCTTCTCCCCACACTGTTGAGCCTCTCCAACCACTTAGGGCTTGCAACGACATCTTTCCAAATGGGGTGGTTAGTGGCTCTGCAAGCTGGAGGATGACATTAGCTTTTCTCTTCAGCTTTGGCTTGGGCTTTTTATGAGACCTGTACTATCCGCTTCACCCCTCATTTCCCACTCCCTGCTTCATCCTTAGTCAGGTGGGCACTTCCCCTGAGCAGCTGGATGAGTGGCCTGAAAACTCAGACACTGAAGGCAGAAGCCAAGTTGGGAATAGGCCTTCCAAAGAAAGGAGGTGGCGGGGACCGATTATTAATGGTATCAGTCAGTTTCCCAAATTGCCATTGATTGCTTTCCCACCTGCTGCAGGGGAAATAATCCTCACTCTAAAGCAAGATGCATCTGGTATTGTTTATGGGAGAGGATGGAGGGCTTTCACGCTGGTGATGTGAAGGTAAACATGGAGTAACAAAGATAAGCCGAGGGCTCGATTCAAAACACTGTAGTTGCAATCCTGGCTCCAGCTTGAACTTTGGAGAAACCATTTAGGCTGACTAAACCTGGATGCCTTCATCTCAGAAGGAGGAATTTTTGAGATGAGATTTGAGGTTCTTTTTTCCAATTACTGGTATGTTATGACTTAAAAGAAATTTTGTTGAAAGAATCACCAACTCCTTCTCCCCACACTGTTGAGCCTCTCCAACCACTTAGGGCTTGCAACGACATCTTTCCAAATGGGGTGGTTAGTGGCTCTGCAAGCTGGAGGATGACATTAGCTTTTCTCTTCAGCTTTGGCTTGGGCTTTTTATGAGACCTGTACTATCCGCTTCACCCCTCATTTCCCACTCCCTGCTTCATCCTTAGTCAGGTGGGCACTTCCCCTGAGCAGCTGGATGAGTGGCCTGAAAACTCAGACACTGAAGGCAGAAGCCAAGTTGGGAATAGGCCTTCCAAAGAAAGGAGGTGGCGGGGATCGATTATTAATGGTATCAGTCAGTTTCCCAAATTGCCATTGATAACTGCGTAACTGTGAAATATTCTCCTTTCTCCTCTCATCCTAGGCCTTGAGGCAACCAATCTTGCAAGAAGAACCTCTTTTCTTCCAAACTGTGATCACTCCCATCTTTATTTTCTAAATTTATTTTTTGGCTGCACCACGCAACTTGTGGGATCGTAGTTCTCTGACCAGGGATTGAACCCAGACTCGTAGCAATGAGTCTTAACCGCTGGACCACCAGGGAACTGCCGCCATCTCTATTCCTCCTTGAACTCTGTGGGTCATGGCAAAACCGTGCCAGGACAACCGGTAGCTTGTGCCATGAGGACCCCATAGAGCTGAGGTCCTTTGTACGTGGACCCAGCTGGTGACAGCTGACGCCTCTCTGGAGACTGGAGAGTGGGGAGGGCCAGGTTGTTGGTGTTCCATCCCCGCTCTATGGATCAACCAGAGAGTTGAGCGGCAGGATGTTCAACTCTATGAGCTAAGGTTGGAAGCGTCTCTGTTCCTTCTCCCATATGGACCGTCACCTCTCCAATAGTTATTCCCCCACAAAGCAGTAACTGCTTAACCTAAGGAACACCTCTTTTTGTTAAATCAACACCCTTCTGCTTCAGACATCTCATCAAGTTCCTTTCTGGCATTTCTGTCTAAAGAATAAGAGGGTAGAAACGAAGGACTTGTGAAACAGGACACCCTCACCCTGGCTAAAAGTGATGTTTGCCAACAAGTCTTCAATTCCTGAGGAAAAGCTTAAAAGTATTTTTAAGACTCCCTCTATGCCACCTCCTTGGAACATGCCCAGTCTGTAAAAAGAGGAGAAAGAGAGGGCATGGATGTTTAGGAGGCGGGAAGGTATGTTCTAGGAAATGAGAATGCATGTGAATTTAATTTGCAGTGGAAAATAAGAACTGAAGAAAGGTCCATTAAAAACCTTCAAATACTAAATCCTCTTGGTAAGAAGAGCCACATTTTGTGCATCTCTTGGAACCCAGAAAGGAGTGACCACAATCCACCCTGGACAGAAAGATCCGGGGAGCTTTAATCCACTTTAGAGTATAATCATCTTAATAGTCAGCATGATTCCTTCACAGCTTCAGCGTTCTTTGCTTTCCTCTTATTTTATTCAGACTGCAAAGCAATGGAGAAGACGGCACCTTCCATATTGTGTTTGGAAGTAGCCTTTCATGAGCTTAAACACACCAACCAAAGATCTCCTTTGGTTTTCTGCCCCTTTTTAAAATCACCTTGAACCCCCTTCGACAACCAGTTCTCAAATTGGGCTCCATTCCATAAGAAGCCAGGATGGGAAGAATATGTCACATGGGAAACTGCTTGTGATAAAATGATAGGAACAGGAAGCTATCACAGGACTGAGAAAGAATTGGTTGTGAATTTGTTGCCTGTTGTTGTTCAGTTTCTCAGTCATGTCCAACCTTTGTGACCCCATGGACTGTAGCCCGCCAGGCTCCTCTGTCCATGGGATTTCTCAGGCAAAAATACTGGAGTGGGTTGCCATCTCATCCTCCAGGGAATCTTCCTGACCCAGAGATCAACCCGGGACTCCTGCATTCCAGGCAGATTCTTCACCATCTGAGCCAGCAGTGAAGACTGAATTGGATGATAGTTACATGTATTGTTGAAAAAATTGAAATATACCTCAAATACTACCCATGATGAAATTATGAAAAGTTTTTTTTCTCTCTGTTTTCCAAAGGTTTCAAAATGTATCTTTTGCAGAGTATGTATCAGTTGGAGGGGGCCTTGGGTTGTATCAGTCATTCAGCCCGTCATCGGCTGTCTTCTGGATTTAAGAAAATTGGGTGGAATCCAGGCATCTTTCCAAACAGAGGATCTATGGAAGGTTTTCTTCCAAGATTTGGTACTTATGTCCTTCATCTCTGATTTTTCCTGGAGCAACCTGAACACACACACACACATACACACACACACACACATACTCCGTTCTACTGCAAGCTGTGTGCACAGAAGGCATTGGAGTGTTTCTGGGAGAGGCATCTGTACAGACGCTGTTTCAGGCCAGCCAGCTGGCCCCCACCTTCTCTCCAGCCACTTGAGATGGTGGGAACTCAGCGGTTGCTGAGTTGGACGTGGGAGAATTGCAGAATCCACTGGTGAATTGCTCCTTTGTTCTCTTCCTAATCGTCTAATCCTGGGGAATAGAGGAAGGGGTTTTCCTGAGTCTTGGGACTCAGCTCTCCAAATCTGTCTGTCTCTGACCCCACCCTGAGGCTTGGGATGGGGAAGGGCAGGTGGGAAGACACCAAGGAGAGGGCGGTGTCAAGGTTGTGAGACTTTGATCAATGCTCCCTCCAATTACCTTTCTCAAGGGTCTGGAGTTACACTGACCTCATGCCAGGACCCTTGCCTTTCCTGGGTCTGGGCCTGAGCACTATCTCAGAAAGTTGTCTGTGACCCCCTTCCTGCCTCATGTGCTCTCCAACCCATAGCCGGGAGGTGGCCGAAATCCAGGGATCCAGAGCAGACCTTTCATCTGAATGTTAAGTTCTGAAATTCTTACTTCCTGGCCAATCACTATTCTAATAATCAATGTATCCCATGGTCTATACACATGATAAGTGCTCATTTTCTTGTACTTACCTGGTTAGAGCCCTGGGCAAGAAGGCCAGGTTCATGGTCTAGTTTCTTGTAAAAACCGTTTAGCTTTGCTCAGGTCTGTGGCCTCAGCTGTGGCTCCCTGAAGCTTGGAGTGGCTTTTGTTAATATGTGCGGCCAGCTGCAATGATAACAATAGCTAAATGTTTACTGAGTGCTTGACACTGTGTGGAGAGCGTTACATGTGTTAACTCATTCCGTTCTCATCTCAACTCCACGAGTGGGTTCTGTTATCAGCTCCATTTTGCGGGTGAGGAAGCTGGGGCACAGAGGTAAGGAACTTGCCCAGGATCCCTCAGCTCAAAAGCAGCAGAACCTCCCGCTGAACATGAACCCTATGTCCTCAGAGTCCACGCTTAACCCTGGGCTGTTAGGCCTGCTGCCACCCTGACAAGGGAACGTGGATGACTCAGGGGGACCCACCCTGACACCCAGAAAGCAGTCATCCCCTACCGGCGAGGCTGACATGCGCAGGCGCCACCTGGCAGAGGTCACATCTTTCGTTTGTGCGTCCCCAGTTAACCACCGTGGTGTCAGACAACTCAGTGAGCAAGTTAGGTTGAACCGAATGAATGGATCACCCAGCTATTTAATATCTGTCTGAGGGACTTCCCTGGTGGTCCAGTAGTTAAGCTAACCATTAATGCAGCTAAGCTAATGCAGGGGATATGGATTTGGTCCCTGGTCTGAGGAGATTCCACATCTCGTGCGCCACAAACCCACGTGCCACAGCTACGGAAACCTAGAACCCGAGCTCCACTGCAAAAGAAGCCACTGCAGTGAGAAGCCCGTGCGCTGCAGTGAAGGGTAGCCCCGCTCGCTGTACCTAGAGAAAGCCCGTGTGCAGCAATGAAGACCCAGCACAGCCAAAAATAAATAAATAAATACATTAAAAAAAAAAATTTGAGTCAGGGACGGTGCACTTTCCATTCCCATAGGGGCAGATGCATCTGATACACCCTGCACAAAAGAAGCCATTTTGGATGAAGCAGAACGTGAGGTTTTGTTCTGTTTGCTGTTTTTTGTATTCTTCTCTAATATCTACCCCTTCCCTCTCACTTTCCACGCACATACGCGTCATCCTCTCTTCTGATTGTTCTCTGGATGTTGTCCTGGTGCTTGTTCCCACCTGCTGCCTGCCTCTCCTTCCTCACTGACCCTGAGGAGGCAGGTTTTCCCTGGCTGCCCTCTGGGACTATGAACAGATACCTCTGGAGCAGCAGCTTTGGGGGGTACTCTGAGACCCTGGGACCGAGGCTGGGGGCTCATCAGGCCTGGGTGCATTTTTTGTAAGTTTCTTGCCCTCTCTGAACCCAAAGAGGAAGCTGTTGCATTGTGAAATAAAGGGAAAGGGGTAGAAAAATATCCTGAATCTGGATTCTGAAAACTTCTCTTGAAACCCAAAAAATTAGGAGAGGCCACACTGTTGACGGCTGGGCTGAGCTGGAACGTGGAAGGCCTGGGCTGGTGGATGAACCTGGTGAGCAGCATGTGAACCTTGAAAGCTGGTCCCATGGCTTTAAACATCGTTTCTTGTTGCATCTGGTTTTCTTTTTGCCCCATGCCAATCTGAGCCAAGGGGACTGAGGCAGGCAAACCAACTCATTCCCAATTTCAATTACATGAAAGTAAACACATCGCCCTTTGAGGGACGCCTGACTCTGCCAACTCCAGTCTCCAGATGCTGGCAAGGACCGTCTAATGTGTCTAATGGCTTTGGCATGGACCAGCAGGGCATTCTGGGTATGGACGTGCAAATAAATGGGGCAGAATGTGTGTGGGTAGGCAGAGGGATGGTATGCTTGCAGGTTTTGGGTGTCCTTCGCTCCAGGGGCTGTCAATCTCTTCCCAATGCAGTGACTTAAGAGTAGGTGAGTGGTGGCAGATAGAGGAGGGTTCAGAGAAAGAAAATCGAGAAAAAGACTGGGCAATGGGAAGCTAGCTGCTGGGACACAGTGCCAGCTCGTGTTTCAGAGACTGCTAGAGAAAGAGCCAGGCCAGGTCTCCCATGAGGCCTCTGTGCTGGCCAGACTGCCTGTCCCGCCCGCCACACGGGCTTTCTCTCCCCGCCTGGCTGGTTCAGCCTCATCGGGAGCCATAACTGCTTCCCACTTTGTAGCTGCTCCTGTTGGTCCCTCTACACACAAGTAGCCCTGCTCTGAGAATATGAAGGCAGGTCTCCTATGTCTTCCTGTTCCCGGGAACGTGGTGCAGCAATCTCCAGCCTTCCCTTCATCTTTCAAGCAGCTGGCTCACCCAGAGTAGTCAGCACCCTGCCCTCCAGGTGCGTGGTCAAGGGATGAATGGACGTTGGGTCTCCTCTAAGCATCCCTGGGGGCCCTCCCCTCCCCCTCCCCCTCCCCCCGCCCCCTGCTGACATAACCCAGCTCCTACCACTCACTGTCTGCTTCAAATATCACTTTAAGATCAGCCATCTATTGGGTCTCCTTTTGGTCAAGGTGAGGTGAACTGCTTCAGCAGTCTTACACTCAGACCTCAATGGCTTTGCCGAGGACTCTGACTTCTTGCTCACATCTTCAGGGCAGGAGGGTAGACTTGCCTGGAGTGGTCATGCAAGGACTCTGCTCCACGAAGTCACTCATCTATCCAGAGGCTCTTTTTACCTATAACTCTGAGTCCTCTGTGGACACTCGATTCTTGGTGGCAGGGATGGGGAAGGAAAGACCTTGGAGGAACCCATGGGAAGTTTTATGGTCTGGGTCTGTGGGTGTTCATCACCACCGCCCTCCCTGCACCCCTCCCCCGCCCCCTGCTGACATAACCCAGCTCCTACCACTCACTGTCTGCTTCAAATATCACTTTAAGATCAGCCATCTATTGGGTCTCCTTTTGGTCAAGGTGAGGTGAACTGCTTCAGCAGTCTTACACTCAGACCTCAATGGCTTTGCCGAGGACTCTGACTTCTTGCTCACATCTTCAGGGCAGGAGGGTAGACTTGCCTGGAGTGGTCATGCAAGGACTCTGCTCCACGAAGTCACTCATCTATCCAGAGGCTCTTTTTACCTATAACTCTGAGTCCTCTGTGGACACTCGATTCTTGGTGGCAGGGATGGGGAAGGAAAGACCTTGGAGGAACCCATGGGAAGTTTTATGGTCTGGGTCTGTGGGTGTTCATCACCACCGCCCTCCCTGCACCCCACCCACCCCCTCAGCATGTGTTAGGCACCTGGTCGACCTAACATTCAGGAAGCTGGGAATGTGTGGCCCTGGAGGTAAAGGCCAATGGTTCAGTGAACAGATAGACAGTCTCTGCCGCAAACACCTTGTGTTTAAGAGCATAATCTTTGGCATTAGAAAGACTTAAGATGAATCCTGAGAACCACCACTGAGTGGTGTGTGCTGAGAACTTTGAAGAAGTAATAGACCACTGGAGTTAAGGGGAGAGGTAGGTGTCTCAACTGAGTTCATTTTGACACTAGAGCTGTGTGTTTTGGGGCTGGTTACTTGCTCTCTCTGGGCCTCCATTTTTCCATCTGTAAAGTGAAGCTAAAAATACTCATCAGAAGGTTGTATGGATGAAAAGATGATGTGCTTAAACCCTTAGCACAAGGTCCAATCCATAAAGACTCGATAAATGTGACCATCACTATTTCTACTACTCAGTGTCATTATGGTTATTAAGAAAAATAAAGATAATAATCACTCATGCCTGACTCTTTGCAACCTCATGGACTATGGCCCGCCAGGCTCCTCTGTCTATGGGTTTCTCCAGGCAAGAATACTAGAGAGGGTAGCTATTCCCTTCTCCAGGGGATCTTCCTGACCCGGGGATCAAACCTGGGTCTCCTGCATTGAAGGTGGATTCTTTACCATCTGAGCCACCAGGGAAGCCCACTCACTGTCATTATGGTAGTTATTTCCTGTTAAATCCAGTGATGGGGGCTGCGGGCAAAAAGTTAAGCTAAATAGAAACTATACCCAGCCCTTGATGGTCTCAGTCTTTTAGGGGAGACAACTCGTCAACCAGTGATTTTAGCATGTGACATTTCTTTGTGAAAGGATGACTGTGGCACAGAGAGGGGTGAACCTCATTTTAGGGTTCAAGGGAATGAAGACCTCTGAGATGCAGATTGAAGAGAGGAGATGCTCTGAGAGATGGAGACATGGAAAGTGGACACTTGGGGCTGGGGATCAGGAGGTGGGTGAGACAGGAACCAAGGATTCAGGGTGGGAAGGGCTGAGCAGCCCATGGGAGATGATGGGCTGGAGCAGAGCCACCCCCTGGAGAGGTGCCAGGTCACAGTGCAGGATAAAGGGTAGGTTAGATGGAGCCGGATCAAGAAGACAAAACTTGACTTGAAATGAAACTTGACTTTGGCCTGTAGACAGCACCTGGGCTTCCTTGTCCACTTCTGGCCTTGTCTTGTGCTTGCCCCGAGACTAGCCTCAGCATGTTGTCACTTTAAAAACCCACAAATCATGCTCCTAAAGTGGGGAGATGCCCTCAAAAAGTATATTCCTTCCCATATAACAAAACTTTATAACCTGTAACCATCTGTGCTCTCCATCTGGTGGCTAAGGCATTCTTTTCCTCTCTATTACTATAAATTCTCCCCTTTAGTTTCTATTTTCCCGCCCCAAAGAGGGTCCAGGCCTCTTCCACTCACACAGGATTCCTGTCCTTCCCCTGGGCTCATCTTTCTCTTCTGTAGAAGAATTGAGGGCTCATTCGCTGTTTCCTTATGCATACCTCCACTTCCCCTCCTTTCTGTAAGACAAGGGTCTCCTTCCCCTTCCCCTAGAGGATGGCCAAATGGGTTTTTTTCTCCCTGTCAAATTAATTGACCTCCAACTCCATGGGAGACACTGTGTGTGGTCATTGTTAGGGCTGTTTACAGGTATGGAGTAGAGTCACCCTTCCCTGCCCATTTGAATCCAGATGTGGCCAGCGACTGGCTTTGGCCAGTTGAGTGTGTGTGGAAGTGATAAATCTCACTTCCTGTTAGAGGTTTGCAAAGCTACTGTGGATTGATGTTCACCACACTCCTTCCTCTTTGCCTTTTGTCACTGACACTGATGATGCTTGAGATGGTGCAACCTGGGTCATCTACAGACTGGCTCGTGGAGGGAGGAGAGACAGGTCCTGCATCAGACCTGCAATCCAGTTCAGTTCACTTGCTCAGTCGTGTCCGACTCTTTGTGACACCATGGACTGCAGCACGCCAGGCTTCTCTGTCCATCACCAACTCCCAGAGCTCACTCAAATTCATGTCTGTGGAGTCGGTGATGCCACCCAACATTCTCATCCTCTGTCATCCCTTTCTCCTCCTGCTTTCAATCTTTCCCAGCATCAGTGTCTCTTCTAAGGAGTCAGTTTTTCTCATTAGGTGGCCAATGTATTGGAGCTTCAGCTTCTGCATCAGTCCTTCCAATGTATATTCAGCACTGATTTCCTTTAGGATTGACTGGTTTGATCTCCTTGCAGTCCAAGGGACTCTCAAGTGTCTTCTCCAGCACCATAGTTCAAAAGCATAAATTTTTCAGCGCTCAGCTTTCTTTATGGTCCAAATCTCACATCCATACATGATTACTGGAAAAACCATAGTTTTGAATAGATGAACCTTTGTCAGGAAATTAATGTCTCCACTTTTTAATATGCTATCTAGGTTAATCATAGCTTTTTTTCCAAGAGGCAAGTGTCTTTTAATTTCATGGCTGCAGTCACCATCTGCAGTCAATTTTGGAGCCCAAGAAAATAAAGTCTCTCATTCTTTCCATTGTTTTCCCATCTATTTGCCCTGAAGTGATGGGACCAGATGCCATGATTTTTGTTTATTTAATGTTGAGTTTTAAGCCAGCTTTATCACCCTCCTCTTTCACCTTCATCAAGAGGCTCTAGTTCCTCTTCACTTTCTGCCATAAGGGTGGTGTCATCTGCATATCTGAGGTTATTGATACTTCTCCTGGCAATCTTGATTCCAGCTTGTACTTCATCCAACTCGGCATTTCACATGATGCAGTCTGTATATAAGTTAAATAAACAGGGTGATAGTATACAGCTTTGATGTACTCCTTTCCCAATTTGGAACCAGTCCATTGTTCCATGTCCAGTTCTAAGTGTTCCTTCTTGACCTACATACAGATTTCTCAGGAGGCAGGTAGGGTGGTCTGGTATTCCCATCTCTTGCAGAATTTTCCACAGTTTGTGGTAATCTAAGCAGTCAAAGGCCTTGGTGTAGTCAATAAAGTAGAAGGTTTTCTGGAACTCTCTTGCTTTTTCCATGATCCAGTGGATGTTGGCAATTTGATCTCTGGTTCCTCTACCTTTCTAAATCCAGCTTGAACATCTGGGTTCACGTACTGCTGAAGCCTGGCTTGGAGAATTTTGAGCATTACTTTGCTAGTGTGTGAGATGAGTGCAATTATGTGGCAGTCTGAGCATTCTTTGGCATTGCCTTTCTTTGGGATTTGAAGGAAAACTGACCTTTTCCAGTCCTGTGGCCACTGCTGAGTTTTCCAAATTAGCTGGCATATTGAGTGCGGCACTTTCACAGCATCATCTTTTAAGATTTGAAATATCTCAACTGGAATTCCATCACCTCCACTAGCTTTGTTCATAGTGATGCTTCCTAAGGCCCACTTGACTTCACATTCCAGGATGTCTGGCTCTAGGTGAGTGATCACAGCATCGTGGTTATCTGGGTCATGAAGATCTTTTTTGCACAGTTCTTCTGTGTATTCTTGCTACCTCTTCTTAATATCTTCTGCTTCTGTTAGGTCCCTACCATTTCTGTCCTTTATTGTGCCCATCTTTTCATGAAATGTTGCCTTGATATCTCTGATTTTCTTGAAGAGATCTCTAGCCTTTCCTAGTCCATTGTTTTCCTTTATTTCTTTGCACTGATCACTGAGGAAGGCTTTCTTATCTCTCCCTGCTATTGTTTAAAACTCTGCATTCAGATGGGTATATCTTTCCTTTTCTGCTTTGCCTTTTGCTTTTCTTCTTTTCTCAGCTATTTGTAAGTCCTTCTCAGAACAACCATTTTGCCTTTTTTGCATTTCTTTTTCTTGGGGATCACTGCCTCCTGTACAATGTCATGAACCTCTGTCCATAGTTCTTCAGGCACTTTGTCTATCAGATCTAATCCCTTGAATCTATTTGTCATTTCCATTGTATAGTCATAAGGGATTTGATTTAGGTCTTACCTAAATGGTCCAGTGGTTTTCCCTACTTTCTTCAGTTTGAGTCTGAATTTGGCAATAAGGAGTTCATGATCTGAGCCACAGTCAGCTCCTGGTCTTGTTTTTGCTGACTGTATAGAGCTTCTCCATCTTTGGCTGCAAAGAATATAATCAATATTGTTTCAATATTGACCATCTGATGATGTCCATATGTACAGTCTTCTGTTGTGTTGTTGGAAGAGGGTGTTTGTTATGACCAGCGGATTCTCTTGGCAAAACTCTATTAGCCTTTGCCCTGCTTCATTTTGTACTCCAAGGCCAAACTTGCCTGTTACTCCAGATATCTGTTGACTACATAGTTTTGCATTCCAGTCCCCTATGATGGAAAGGACATATTTTTTTGGTGTTAGTCCTAGAAGGTCTTGTATGTCATCGTAGAACCATTCAACTTCAGCTTCTTCGGCATTAGTGATTGAGGCATAGACTTGGATTACTGTGATATTGAATGGCTTGCCTTGGAAACAGAGATCATTCAGTCATTTTTGAGACTGCACCCAAGTACTGCATTTCAGACTCTATGTGTTTGTTGGGGGGAGTGTGGAGAGGATGAAATGAGGAACAGTGAAAAAAGGAAACAGAAAGAAACCAATGGACCAAGAGAAAGGTCTTTTGGGGACAAGTGGTTACATGAGGATGGTACATGATAGGGCTGGTGGTATGGGAGCATGATTAACTCAAACTTCAGTGCTGAGAGCTCCCCAAGAGTTAGTAAATTACATCCAGTTTGAATCATCCTTAGTGCTTGGTTATTCATTCATGCATTCATTCACTTAAACTAATTACCTATTATGAGTTGTAGGCACCATGTATTTGAAGATAATCAAGACATAGTTTCAGACCTCCAGTTACTCCAAAGCAAATTTGTGATTAAAACATGGTATGCTTACTTAGCGGAGAAGGCAATGGCATCCCACTCCAGTACTCTTGCCTGGAAACTCCCATGGACGGAGGAGCCTGGTAGGCTGCAGTCCATGGGGTCGTTGAGTCAGACACGACTGAGCGACTTCACTTTCACTTTTCACTTTCATGCACTGGAGAAGGAAATGGCAACCCACTCCAGTGTTCTTGCCTGGAGAATCCCAGGGATGGCGGAGCCCAGTGGGCTGCCATCTGTGGGGTCGCACAGAGTCGGACACGACTGAAGCGACTTAGCAGCAGCAGCAGCAGCGTGCTTACTTAGGACTACTGGTGTCCACAAGGGAGTGGGCATAACAGTTGAACAGTGAAGTTCCCAAATCACTACAGGTCCTGAGGGATGAACACCAAATCCATTTGTAGCCTAGTCTCCAAATAGGACCTTCCCTTTCCCTCCAAAAAGAATTTGAAATGATCCTCCAAGCCTGACAGTAGAGAACACTGGGAGTCTGAGATCTTAGAGCCTGGATTAGCCCAAGAGCTCAGACTTTTGCACTGTTTTATTACTAGGGCAAGATTTGATTTTTTTTTTTTTTTGGTTGGTTTGTTTAATTAAACAGACTGAGCAATTTGAGCTTTAGTAAGTGAGCCTGGGAGATGAAGAGTAAGCTGTGGGATGCACAGGTAAGGAGAGAGGAGCTGCGAGCGCAGCTTGGAGGACAGGCCAAGACTCAACAGTCTGTTCTCTAGAAGTTGAGGCTTTTTATGCTTTGGTGGGAGGAAAAACTGGCAGATGATGAGACCCTCACCCCACCCCCCCAGACTTGTGTTTGCTTTGGGTAGGTAAAGTTAATGGCTTAGTAAAATGTCAGGAGTTGGGGAGTTGGGGCTCTGCCTGCCTCATCAAACCATCTGGCCATCTTCAGACAGCTCAGAGTTGAAATGCTGTGGGTTCAGGTTATTGCTTCCAGGCTGTGAGAACCTGGTTTGACAATCAGACAAGATTCTGGCCTCCAGAGTCACAAAACCACACAAGATGCCCTTTCTTGGGGCTCTGTCTTTGCCCAGCTTTTTGATCTTCTGGGAGGGCTATGGCTGACACAGGAGCTGGTCAGCAGAGTCAGTGTTGGGTCCAAGGAGAGAGCAATGTTCTCTTCTGGTGCTGGAGACTCCATCTCCTCCTAGAGCAGGTCAGGGAAGGTCCCCAAATAGGCAAGTCTGAAAAGAAAAAATTGCATTTTCTGGATGATTACAGGTGTTTCAAGCAGAAAAGTGTTTTGAAAAGGCACAGAAGGATGAAACAGCCTGATGAAGTCAGGGAGCTGTGAGTCGATGATGACTAAAGAATAGCGTGTTGACTAAAGAGTTATGTTCTTACCACTGGTGTTGGTTTTAGGGTGAAACTGCCTTTCTCTCTGCCACTTCATCACTCCTGCCAACCCAAATTCTATTCCTGTTCAGCGTCTCTTTAGCAGGGCTTTCTTCCTTGGGCATTTGGTCTTTTGAACTACTTGAATGTTGGTCACAATTGGTACCTTGGCAGTTTTTTTTCTTCCTAAGTGGGACCTTAACTATTAATAAATGGCACATCTTACAATGAATGCACTTTAGGTTTGATGAATTATCATTTAGTTGGTTTATGTACTTATACTTACTTCTCCAAATTCATTGAAACACCACCTTTAGGCTTTTCTATAGGTTTCTTTCAGTTTCCCTTGGTTTTTCTCCTTGTTCCCATCATAGTTATCATCTTACATGGATGTCAGTTAGATATTTGTTAGTAATCATGAAAGCAGCATGCCAAAGACTCGCTTTATATTTGATAACCTTTTCCTCTGTAATGAATTGTAGATTAGGATCAATATGTAACACCTTCCAGAGGATAGCTTGAAGTAGTCAAAAATTAGAAGTGGACTAAACTGTCAATGTGGAGAAGGAAATGACAACCCACTCCAGTATTCTTGCCTGGAGAATTTCATGGACAGAGGAGCTTTGTGGGCTACAGTCCATGGAGTCACAAAGAGTTGGACATGACTGAATGACTAAGCATAGCACAAATTGTCAGTGATAAAGGGTAGCTTTAATAAATCATGATACACTCAGGATAGCATGCCATCTCCTATTAAAAATTATGTTGGCAAAGATCTACATAATTGACAGGAGAAATATTCCAAAAAAGCAGAAGATACACCAAAAAAAGCAGAAGAGATATGGTATGATCCTGATTATGTTGAAATATTTATGTAGATAGATACCCAAAATACGAGTTTTGTTTTCTTCTGTCCCTTTTCTTTATTTTACAGATTTCTACATGAATGTGTGCTGCTTTTATAATCAAAAAGATCTGTTAAATTTGTTACACATATTTGAGAGGTGGGAAATTCTTCACCGTGACTTTTTAGGGTCAGGCAGGACTCCTTTAATTTTGGTTGGAATTTTGCAGCCCTAAAAACAGAAACTAAGAGTTTTGCAGACTGTTTCCTGAAGACAGTGCCATTAGGTGTGGCAGAAGGAAGTCAATACCATGCTGAGCTTCAAGAAGAATATTTAAATCAGAAGTCACTGCCCTGCCCTCCTCATCCAAACTTGGTGCCAAAACATGCTACCTGCTGGGTCTCAAATAAAAATAACAGAGAAGTTCACAGCATAACCCAGCTTATGGAAGACATTCTGTCTGCTTTTACAGAGGATTCTCCATGCTAAAAATGTGGAGCCTGGGGAATTACATATGGTGCATATTTGGTGCATATGGTACATATGAAGCTTCCAGAGTTGGAAGGTGACAAAACATGGATATGATCTTCAACATCTTCCCTATGAGAAGAAGGGAACATTCTTAGAAGCATGAAATGGGTAATTTAAAATTATTATTATTATTTTTTGGTTAATGGCACCACACAGCATGTGGGATCTTGGTTCCCTGACAAGGTATCAAATGTGCACTCCTGCATTGGAAGCTCAGTCTTAACTACTGGACCCCCAGGGAAGTCCTAAAATGGGCAGTTTTAGAAAAGAACTTAAAAGGACACTTTACAGAGATTTTAACACCTTCTATAGAGATGATTACACTTTCAAAAGTGCTCCACATGGGTCACAGAAAAGCCTAAGTGAAATTAGTAGAGAAGGACTATGTCCCTAACTTGGTGACTTCCAATTTTTCTTTTTTTGCACTTGTGGCATCATATTGAAATGCACTTGATGTGATTAAAGATCTCAAGACAGCACTGATGAGCCATTAATGACTACAATGCAGTCATCAACAGCAGTATAATAATGTCTTTCAGTGTTTATAAAAGCATCCAGTCTCCTTATAAATGTCTTGTTTTCTTTTCAATGCTGTGGTCCTTAAGAGTAGAACTCTTTATTACCCTGACACACTCTCTCTAGTGGGTTCTTCCTGCCTTCCCTCTTGGACCTCTCTCCCACCTCCCATTCCCCACCATCCTGTCCCTCTAGGTCATCACAGAACCCTGACCTGAGCTCCCTGGGCTCTGTAGCAGCTTCCCACTAGCTATCTGTTTTATACCTGATAGTGTATATATGTCAATCCTAATCTCGAAATTTGTCCCATCCTCCCTTTCCCCCATGGGGTCCACAAGTCTGTTCTTTAAGTCTGTTTCTCTACTCCTGCCCTGCAAATAAGTTCAACTGTACCATTTTTCTAGATTCCTCCAGTAGGTTCTTACATGTTCCAATGAACATGAGCTGCTTCTTCAGACCTTACCTCTGTCCCTGTTATACTCTGAATGTGGGTGTCCCCTCATATTTCTATGTTGAAGCCCTAACTCCCAATGTGATGGTATTTGGAGATGGGGACCTTTGGAGGTCATTAAGTATAGATGAGGTCTTGAGGGTGGGGCCTCTGCAATGGGATTAGTGTCCTTACAAGAAGAGGAAGAAAGACCAATTCTTTCTCCCCATGTGCAGATACAGAAAAAACAAAACAAAACAAAACCAACAATGTGAGCACACAATGAAAAGGCAGCCACCTGCGAGCCAGAAGGAAGGTTCTCAACTTAACCCGACCATCCTGGGATCTGGACTTCTTCCAGATCTGTGAGAAAATAAATGTCTGTTGTTTAAGCCACTCAGTCTATTATATTTTGTTATGGCAGCCCAAGCAGACTAAGACAGTCCCCTTCCCCAAAGCAAAGTGTACCTGCTAATCTGAGCTACGCAGTATCATTAGCTCAGAGGACCACATGGCCATCTCTGCTCTACCAGCAGGTACACTCCAGTGTGGCAAAAATAGATGTCCTACTCATTCAGATTTAGTCGCTCCACCAGTGGGGTCAGGAGGATAGTGGTCGAGCACCACTGTCCCAGCCTGTGATGGCTGGCTCCAGCACGTGGTCAGAGAGCTTGTAACACCAGGCTACACGCATTTCTGCTCTTCTTCTTTTTTTAAAAAAGTATTTATTGATTTTCGGCTGCACCGGGTCTTTGTTTCTTCTTCATGGGCTCTTCTCCAGTTGCGGTGTACGGGCTTCTCGTGGCGGTGGCTTCTCTTATTGTGGAGCACGGTCTCTAGGGCACAAGGGCTTCAGTATGTGCAGCACTTGGGCTCAGGAGCTGTGGCTGTTGGGCTCTAGAGTACATGCTCAGTAGTTATGGCTCACGGGCTTAGCTGCTCCTTGGCATGTGGGTCTCCTGCATTGGCAGGCAAATTTTTTAACCTCAGAGGCATAGGGAAGCCTGCACCTTTGTTCTGACCTGGGATGACACATTTTATGTCTTTGCTGAACAGACATTAAAAAAAATTTTTTTTTAATTCTTTTGGCCGTACCACATGGCATGTGGGATCTTAGTACCCCCACCAGGGATTGAGCCCATGCTCCTTGAATACAAGGTCAACTGTATCATTTTTCTAGATTCCTCCAGTAGGTTCTTACATGTTCCAATGAACATGAGCTGCTTCTTCAGAAGGAAGTGTGGAGTCTTAACTACTGGACTGCCGGGGAAGTCCCGTTGATTCATTTGTTAAATGAATAAATGAGGGATTCTCGGTGTTTCAGAAGATCATTTTGTCAGTAGGATATTTTCTTTGCTCTCCCTATGGAAATCTCTGGGGTTCTGACAATTCATTTATTCTTTATGTCTAGCTGTATTGCCCAACCCTATGTGTAAAATGAGAAACAGGCTAGGGTGAGGAACGCCACATTCAGATGAGACAGAACTTACTTGGGGGGAGACCACTGATTAGAGGCGTCTTCCTGCTTAGACCAGCTTCTTCATCTTGGCTTCATGCCAAAGCCTAACTAGTTGGTAAAATAGTAGATCAAATGTTTGTGTATTCGGGGTGGTTTGCATATTGGTTAGGTTGTATCATGATGCCCTCAGAGATTCAGCTTTCAAGGCTAGGTCCTTACAGAATTATGATAATTCTGATGGAGTAGAGAATGTTTCCGTTGCATGTGTTTGCCGGTGGGCTAGGGTGGAATGTGTGTGTAAGTTAAAAAAAATTTTCCAGCTGATTCTTTTTAAAAAAATAATAATTTTTTTTCTTTATTTATGGCTGTTCTGGGTCTCTGCTGCTGTGTGGGCTTTTCTCTAGTTGCAGTGTGTGGGCTGCTCATTGTGATGGCTTCTCTTGTTGTGGAGCACACGTTCTAGAGCTTCCCGGCTTCAGTAGGTGTGGCACACAGGCTCAGTAGGAGGCTCCCAGATTCTAGAGCATGGGGTCAATATTTGTGGCTCATAGGCTTAGTTGCTCCGAGGGATGTAGGATCTTCCTGGACCGGGGATCGAACCCCCTGTCTCCTGCATTGGTAAGCAGATTATTTCCCATAGCAAACCCCTCCCCTCAAGGTGATTCTGATTTCACTTAAGAACTGCTCATTAGGTAACTGGCACTTCACTTTTACATCTTCATGAAGGGGTTCTTTTGATGTTATTTCTCTGGAGCTCCTTCATCTACAGTCTAGCCTGTTCTCTTTCTAGACTGAAGAAAAGCCTAGCTCATTAATAAGTGGATGCAACTCCAAATGCCCGATTTTGCAGAGCAGTGTTGGGTGTAAGAGAGGCAGCACCCATGTGTTTCTATTAATTAAGTGCTAGATCTCAGTGAATGGACAAGTTCAAAATCCCAAAATTTCTTTGTCTCTTTCATGAGTCAGGCTGGGCTGAAGTTCGAGTTTGCCAAATGGAGGCTTTCCGAGTCTTTGATGCTATCTGGGGAGGGATAGGATAAGGCCTAGAGAGGCTGAGGTGTGTGTCCCTTGGAATGGAACAGCAGGCAACAGGTCTGGTGTGGGAAGGGAAAAAGTTTATGGATAAACAAGGAAATATTGGGGGTCTGGAGCTGAGCATGAGAGACGTCCTATGTTCTCTCTTCTTCCCCTCTCATAAGACAAGCTCTGCTCGGTAGTGGGCATTCTGTTCCTCCTTCAGTCAGTCAGGCAGTTCAGTCGCTCAGTCGTGTCCGATTCTTTGTGACCCCATGAATCGCAGCACGCCAGGCCTCCCTGTCCATCACCAACTCCCCGAGTTCACTCAAACTCATGTCCATCGAGTCGGTGATGCCATCCAGCCATCTCATCCTCTGTCATCCCCTTCTCCTCCTGCCCCCAATCCCTCCCAGCATCCGAGTCTCTTCCAATGAGTCAACTCTTCACACGAGGTGGCCAAAGTACTGGAATTTCAGCTTTAGCATCAGTCCTTCCAAAGAATACCAGGACTGATCTCCTTTAGGATGGACTGGTTGGATCTCCTTGCAGCCCAAGGGACTCTCAAGAGTCTTCTCCAGCACTACAGTTCAAAAGCATCAATTCTTCGGTGCTCAGCTTTCTTCACAGTCCAACTCTCACATCCATACATGACCACTGGAAAAACCATAGCCTTGACTAGACGGACCTTTGTTGGCAAAGTAATGTCTCTGCTTTTCAATATGCTATCTAGGTTGGTCATAACTTTCCTTCCAAGGAGTAAGCATCTTTTAATTTCATGGCTGCAATCACCATCTGCAGTGATTTGGGAGCCCCCAAAAATAAAGTCTGACACTGTTTCCCCATCTATTTGCCATGAAGTGATGGGACCAGATTCCATGACCTTCTTTTTCTGAATGTTGAGCTTTAATCCAACTTTTTCACTCTCCTCTTTCACTTTCATCAAGAGGCTTTTTAGTTCCTCTTCATTTTCTGCCATAAGGGTGGTGTCATCTGCATATCTGAGGTTATTGATGTTTCTCCTGGCAATCTTGATTCCAGCTTGTGTTTCTTCCAGCCCAGCATTTCTCATGATGTACTCTGCATATAAGTTAAATAAGCTTAGGCAGGTTTATTCCTAGGTATTTTATTCTTTTCAATGTAAAGGTATATAACATTCTTGAAATAATAGAATTTTAGAAATGGAGAGCAGATTGGTGGTTGCCACCAGTTGAGGAGAGGCTAGAATGAGAAGAGGGGGTATGGCTCTAGAAGGCCAACAGGGGACCCTTGAGGTGATGGCAACCTTTTGCACCTTGTCTGTATAAACAGCAGCATGCTAGCTGTGATATTGCACTACAAGTCTACAAGATGTCACTCTGGGGGACTTGAGTAAAACGGTACGAGGAATCTCTCTGTATTATTTCTTACAACTGCAGATGAGTCTCCAATTTTCTCAAAACTGTAGATTCACATGAAGCTGTCACAAACTTTAATTAAAACAACAAAAAGGCTTTTGACTTCCAGTGCCAGGAACAGGGCTTGGAGAGGTTGCCAGTCTTCCCAGGAGGCACAAGGGAGTTCTAGAAGGCTGCATGTGTGCCCTGAGGGCACTTAAGTGGGCTCAGGCCTTGTCTCTAACACAATTTATGCCACTTTAGAAACATTTCCTCAGTTTTGTATATGGGCAACTAAACCATTTCCTGCAATGCCAAGACCCTAGTTTTACACACAGCACCAAGTGTATGGGGCCACGGAGGGGTCCAGAAGACAGGAGGTCTGGTTCCTTGGTGAAGGTCTGTCTGCCTTTGTTCTCTCTCACACCCTCCCTCTCATTTCTCTCCTTCCACAGGTTTCATGAATCCCGCTGGGCCTGGTGCCTGGGTGCTGGGTCCTGGGGAGACAAGGGTAAGCGGAGGGGTGGGGCTCTGTTTCTTGGGGACCTTGGCCCCCTTCCCTTTCTCTCCCCTCCCGGGTTGCCGGGGGCCCAGCCACGTGCAGGTGGGGGGGGGGGGGCGGGGGGGGGGGGGGGGGGGGGGGGGGGCGGGGGGTGGGGGGGGGGGGGGGGGGGGGGGGGGGGTGGGGCAAAGCAGGCAACCTCTGGTCTCTCAGCAGCCTGTTCTCCAGGGGCTGAGGTTAGGGGTTTCCTTTTGCTTGCTTTCTGGTTTCTGAGTTCCAGGGTTAACATTTTTGTCAAAGGGAAAACTAAGAGAACATTGGGCCATACAGAGGCTGGGGAATGGGGCCGAGAAGCTTGGGGAAGAGCTATGAACACACCCTGCCCTGAATGGAGAAGAGAAAATAAATGCCATATGTTAGAGATTCTAAAAATTGATCTCAAAGCCTGTAGATGGAAAGAATGACAAGGGGTGAAGAAATCAGACTTCTCAGAATCTCCCCAGTTTAATTATTGTAAGACACCAGAAAGTCACTTCTCTCTTTCCAGAAGAAGGCCTACACTTTCTGAGTACTTAGTTCCATAATTATATTCACAAACAAGGTAGAGCCTGGGGCTTGTAATTAGTTTCTAACAAAGCACACCGCCTGCAGGAAGGCCTCCAGGTCATCACCTTAAAAGGACTTTCATTTATATTTGGTCTCCTCAAACTCTCTTTCTCTCAATGACTATATGGAGGACCTGCAAGTATAAACCCAGAGATGAGCGATGGGTTCTGTAGCTGAGAAGAAGCATGATTTGTAAATTTAGGGAGTGTTTTTTTTTTTTTTTAATGTGTGTAAGCAACCATTTTGAAAGATGATTGCTTTCAGAAAGTTCAGCCTAATTGGAGCACTGTTAATGCGGTGAAAAAATGAAGTATTTTTTGGATTTCATCAATTTCTCCCTGGGGAGTCAGGCTCAACCTGAATTCCAGCTTGAAATAGATTCTGAGGAACACAAAGTTGTACTGAGTCCAACAAATAATTAGCATTAGAAGAAAAGTGTGGAGGAAAAAAAAGTGTGAATAGGATGCTAGGTCGTGCATTTGTTAACTCACCCCCACCCCCACACAGCCTGCAAGACTGCAGCCTAGGGTGATCTTATCAGGTACTGTCCACATTCTCAGGCTCCACTCTGGTTGGGGTTCCTGACCCCTCCTCTGTCTCCCCTTCTTCACCCATCCCCCAGTCCTCCCTGGGGCTGCCTGGAAGTAGCTCAGCAAGGCTTTGCCTGAGCTTGTCCACTCCCACAGGTCAGGGAATCTTGTATTGCCCCTGCACAGAACCCAGCGCGGTGTCAGGCATACGTGCTTATTAATAAATGCCTGTTGACTTTGATGATGGTGAGTAAGGGAAGGAGGTGGGTCTTGGGCAGACCCGCAGTATTTCACCTGGTTGTTTCGCTTGACATCGAATCACATTCAAAAGACAAAAAAAGGAAAAGAAAAGAAAACTCTCTGAATTTCTACATTTGACCAGATTCCTAATCCATCCAAGGGAATGTTTTCAAATCCTGAAGATACAGGAAAGTTAATTCCTACTCGAATGCTTCTACCTTAGCAGGGAATCGGGTGAGGAGGTAGGATCTGTGCCTTAAGAGTCTTCTGGAGACTGGACTGAAAAATTAAGAGGTTGGGTTAAATGAGAAGTTCTCTTCTTTTTTCAATCACTGAGGATGCCATAATTTCCTTTACTGTCACCTGAGCTCCACATTATGGAATGTTCATAATTAGGAACTTTAAGTTAGTGTTCCATCTTCCAAGTACTTAAAATCAAAACCTTAAGTGCTAATTAATGCATAACTGATATTTACCATATGGAGTCCACTTAGTTTTAGGAAAAAAACAACAGCAGGAAAAAAACCAACCCTGCAGTTATTCTAAGTATTGTTGTGCTTCCCAGGAAGCTCCGTGGTAAAGAATATGCCTGCCAGTGCAGGAGATATGCATTCAATTCCTGGGTCAGGAAGATCCCCTGCAGAAGGAAATGGCAACCCACTCCAGTATTTTTGCGTGGGGAATCCCATGGACAGAGGAGCCTGGCCAGCTACAGTCCTTGGGGTTGCAAAGAGTTGGACATGACTTAGTGGCTAGACAACAAAGAACAACAAGAACAAAATAGTTGTGCTAGGTCCTGTGCTAAGCTCTATATGCTTGATCTCTTTTGTCTTCATCAAAACCCTTTTAGGCAGGTATTATGTTATCTTTTCATCCATTCAGTTCAGTCGCTCAGTCGTGTCTGACTCTTTGCGACCCCATGAATCGCAGCACGCCAGGCCTCCCTGTTCATTACCATCTCTCGGAGTTCACTCAGACTCACGGCCATCGAGTCCGTAATGCCATCCAGCCATCTCATCCTCGGTCATCCCCTTCTCCTCCTGCCCCCAATCCCTCCCAGCATCAGAGTCTTTTCCAATGAGTCAACTCTTCGCATGAGGTGGCCAAAGTACTGGAGTTTCAGCTTTAGCATCATTCCTTCCAAAGAAATCCCAGGGCTGATCTCCTTCAGAATGGACTGGTTGGATCTCCTTGCAGTCCAAGGGACTCTCAAGAGTCTTCTCCAACACCACACTATACCCGCTTTATTATTTATCCCTTTTATAAGAAAGGTTAGAGAAATTATGTAACTTTCCTAAAGTCATACAACTGGTAGAATGTGGTGTAGCTGTGATTTGAACCCACATCTATTTTAATCTAAGACTCTCACTCTTCTTACCCTTAATACTCCCTACTTTCCAGCAGGCTTCCCTGGTGACTCAGGTGGTAAAGAACCCACCTGCAATGCAAGAGACATGGATTTGATCCCTGTGTAGGGAAGATCCCAGGGAGAAGGGAGTGGCTGCCCACTCCAGTATTCTTGCCTGGAGAATTCCATGGACAGAGAAGCCTGGTGGGCTACAGTCCATGAGCTTGCAAAGAGTCGAACATGACTGAGCAATTAACACACATGCGCACGTGTGCACACACACACACACACACACACACACTTTCCCCAACACAGAATATTACTATCATATCATTTGCCTTGTTCCTTTCCTTCAGGATTAGTTTCTATTCTGCTTTTTAACATCCAGAACACAGCCTGTGAACCCTCATCATAAGTCTAGTTTGAACTACTTCAGTTCAGTAGCTCAGTGTCGGACTCTGCAACCCCATGGACGGCAACAAGCCAGGCTTCCCTGTTCATCACCACCTCCCAGAGCTTGCTCAAAGTCATGTCCATGGAGTCAGTGATGCCATCCAACCATCTCATCCACTGTCGTCCCCTTCTCCTCCTGCCTTCAGAACTACTAGATCAACCTGAAACACAGAGACAAGATTTCAGGAGTAGAATACAGTTAAATATTAAAGAGTTAAGTAAAACAGATAAATTGACTTCATCCAAGTTATAAACTTTTGCGCTTCAAAGGATATCAATAAGAAAGTAAAGAGATAACCTATAAAATTGCAGGAAATATTTCCCAAATTATATATCTGATAAGGGACTTATATTTAGAATGTATAAAGAAATCACAGCTTAATAGTAAAAAGAAAATCTAATTAAAATTTGGCAAAGGATACGAATACACAATTCTCATATATATATATAGCTGTTGTTGTTGGTTGCTCAGTCCTGTCCAACTCTTTTCGACCCTGTGGACTGTAGCACGCCAGGTTTCCCTGTCCTTCACCATCTCCCAGAGCTTGCTCAAACTCAAGTCCATCAAGTCAGTGATGCCATCCAACCATCTCTTCTTCTGTCATCCCCCTCTCCCTTTGCCTTCAATTTTCCCAGCATCAGGGTCTTTTCTAATGAGTCAGCTCTTCGCATCAGGTAGCCAAAGTATTGGAGCTTCAGCTTCAGCATCAGTGCTTCCAATGAATATTCATGATTGACTTCCTTTAGGATTGACTGGTTTGATAACCTTGCAGTCCAAGGGACTCACAAGAGTCTTCTCCAACTCCACAATTTGAAAACATCAATTCTTTGGCACTCAGCCTTCTCTATGATCCAATTCTCACATCCATACATGACTACTGGAAATACCATAGCTTGGAGTGAGTTGCCATGCCCTCCTCCAGGGATCTTCCTGACCCAGGGATCAAACTTGTGTCTCTTACGTTTCCTGCATTGGCAGGCAGCTTCTTTACCATTAGGACCACCTAGGAAGCCCCTATATGTATGTATGTGTATATATATATATATATTTATACTCATATGTATTTGAAAATATTTTCAACCTTGTTAGCCATCAGAGAAATGCAAATCAAAACCACAGTGAAATAGCTCTCCACCTTCATGACTATAATTAAAATGTCAGATAATAATAGTAACAAGTGTTAGTGTGGATGTGGGAAATGAGACCTCTCATACATTGGTTTCCCCAGTGGCTCAGTGGATAAAGAATCCGCCTGCAATGCAGGAGACACAGGAGATGTGGGTTCAATCCCTGGGTTGGGAAGACCCCTTGGAGGAGGAAATGGCAACCCACTCCAGTATTCTTGCCTGGAAAATCCCATGGACCTAGGAGCCTGGTGGACTATAGTCCATGGGAACACAACTGAGCTCATGGCATACATTGCTGGCGGGTGTGTGAAGTAGTACAGTCTCTATGGAGAATAGTCTGGGGGTTCCTCAGAAAGTTACACATAGAGTTAACATGCTGCTGCTGTGTTGCGACAGTTGTGTCCGACTCTGTGCAACCTCAGAGATGGCAGCCCACCAGGCTCCCCCGTCCCTGGGATTCTCCAGGCAAGAACACTGGAGTGGGTTGCCATTTCCTTCTCCAATGCATGAAAGTGAAAAGTGAAAGTGAAGTCGCTCAGTCGCGTCTGACTCTGTACGACCACATAGACGGCAGCCCTCCAGGCTCCTCCGTCCATGGGATTTTCCAGGCAAGAGTGTTGGAGTGCGGTGCCAGTGCCTTATCCATAAAGTTAACATAAAACCCAGCAATTCCACTCCTAGTATAGACTCAAGATAACTGAAAACATGTCACACAAAGGCTTGTACATGGATATTCATAGTACATTGTTCATAATAGCTAAAAAATGATGACAAATTAAATGTCTATCATTTTATGAATGGATAAATCAAATGTGGTCTGTCCATGCCATGGAATATTATTTGGCAATAAAAAGGGCTGAAGTACTGATACATACTGCAGCGTGGCTGAACTTGAAGACATTATGAGAAGTTAAATCAGTTAAACAGAAAAGACCCTGTACTGTAGGATTCCATTTATACGAAATGTCCAGACTAGGCAGTGCTTTAGAGGCAGAAAGAAGTTTAAAAGTAAATTAGTGATTGCCTAGGGCTGGAGGGTTGGGAAGGAATGGGGAAGGAGGAGGTAATTGCTCAAGGGTTTGGGGTGTCTTTTCAGGGTGATGAAAATGTTTTAAAATCGATGTGATATTGGTTACATTTTGTGACTAATGAGTGACTCTGAATATACTAAAAACCACTGAACTGCACATTTTATTTTTCTTTAAAAGATGTGGACCATTTTTTTTTTTTTTTTTAAAGTCTGTGTTGAATTTGTTACAATATTGCCTCTACTTCATGTTTTGATTTTCTGGCTAAGAGGCATGTGGGATCTTAGCTCCCAGGCCAGGGATTGAACTCTCACCCCCTGCATTGGAAGGCAAAGTCTTAACCACTGGACCACTAGGGAAGTCCCTGAATTGCACATGTTAAATAAATGATCATGTGGTATGTAAATTAAATTAAAAAAAAAAAGGAGTTAAGTACTAAACTCTCTGCAGTGTTGGTGAGGGAAGAGCATTGAAACAATCAAGCATAGCTGCCCAGAGGAGGTGGGATTCCAGCTGAGTCAGGAAGAAAAGTAGGATTGACTGTGGTCCTGAGGGCTTCCCAGACTTGGAGGGACAGAGTCAGCAATGGCCTGGAGGCAGGGGTGGCCTTGGCATGTGTAGGGGGTGATGAGATGGTTTCCCTGGCTAGTGAAGAGCATACCTTGAAGAACTTCCATAGGAGAATGGTAATCAGGTACTGTAGGACCAACCTAAAGTCCCAGAAATCCAAGGTAGGGCACTTAACTCCACAAGCAGGGAGACACCGAAGTTCCTTGAGTAATTTGGTGAAAGCAGTATTTTAGGGAACTTCAAAACTTCATTTGGCAGAGATGCAGAGATGGAGTTAGAGTAGGGAGAGGTCAGTGCTCCTGCTCAGTTGCTGAGTCATGTCCTGCTCTTTGCAGTCCCATGGACTGCAAGGTTCCTCTGTCCATGGGATTTCCCAGGCAAGAAAACTGGAGTGGGTTGCCATTTCCTTCTCCAGGGCATCTTCCTGATCCAGGGATCGAACTTGCGTCTCTTGTGTCTCCTGCATTGGCAGGTGGATTCTTTACCATTGCCATCCTCTGAATGTGCCAACCACAGAGGCTCCCAATTCCTAATGTTCACGCTGCTTTGCACCTTGATTCCCCTTTGCAGACCTTCCTCTACCTGCAAAGCCATGTCTCTTCTCCACTTATAGTTTACTAAGTGAAGAAGCTTGAATGGAGTCCTGTTCCTCTGGCAGGGGATGAGAGTCAGGATGGAGGGTCCCCAGAGCACAGAGAGCTCTACAGGGGATCAGAGATGGTATTCTGAGCAGTTCTGCCAAGATGGACAGCTCAGCAGTGGTCTGGAGAAGCCAAAGCCTTACCTTACATCCAAGACAGAGGACAAGGCAAACACGGGGCTTGCGACATCGTGAGGAACCTGTGACTAGGGCTGCAGAGACCGGTGGGGAAAGTTCAGGATCAGGCATACTTATCTCAGCCCACAGATGGCTTTGCAGTGGATGTATCCTGGCAGCAGGTGCTGTGAAGAGCCAAGCTGGGCTGAAAATTGTTACTTCCCTGGACTCTTCTTTCAGGAGACAGAGTGCTCCCTCTTCTCTGCACTTATATTTGTTATGCTACACATTTAAGTGTGTGGGGGTGTTAGTGCTTGCTCATCTCCCTGCTTCTGTTGGACAGTAGACTCCTGGGAGCTGGTGATCTTGCGTTTTCTTCCACAGTGGTTCTGCAGGAACCGTCCCAGGAACTGTCCTGACACATGGTTTGTGCCTTAGTAAAGGATTCATTTGTCCTTTCAATCAATGCTGACCCCTCCGATTCTCCTTGAGGACTTCTGAAGGAAAATTCATGGCTTTGAGATGACTCTGGCGAATATTCTAAAGTTCTTACAACTCAAATGGTCAGTATCCACTTATCTGATGTTGCCTAATTAGTGACATGGAGATAATATCTCACCAGTTGTCTTCTGCCCTGGTTATCATAATCTTATTTCAGTTCACCTCCAACAGTGGACTCTCAGGTAGATCACAAATATTAACTCCTCCTTTTTTTCTATAACTACATTTTCTACGGCAGTAGAGGTGGGGGTGGTTCTGGGTCATCTACCCCTTTATCTGTTAGATGTTCCTCTTTAGTCACTCGGGGTTCCCCTGGTGGCTCAGATGGTAAAAAGTCTGCGTGCAATGCAGAAGACCTGGGTTTGATACCTGGGTCAGGAAGATCCTCTGGAGAAGGAGATGGCAACCCACTCCAGTATCCTTGTCTGGAAAATCCCATGGATGGAGGAGCCTGGCAGGCTACAGTCCATGAGATTGCAAAGAGTCCGACACAACCGAGTGACTTCATTTTCACTGTTAGTCACTGAGCAATGAGCAGCCATTGAAATGTCATTGAATTAAATAATATGAGTTCAAATGTATGAAACTGAAAGACAGTAAGCAAGAAAGAGTGGGCCGATTGCATGTAGTGAAGTGAGCTTGAGATGGGTGTGTTGATGTGCCATTACCTTCTAGCCTCGGTCCCCAAGCATCACCCAGCATGAGGGCTTCGCTAGGTGAAGGGTGGCTCTAGGCCTACACCACGGCCCCTAAACACTGCTTGGAGACTTCACTTGCTGCACAGGGCCTCTTTCTGTGTGTGGGCTAAGTCCCTTTACTCATGTCTGACTCTTTGTGACCCCATTTACTGTAGCCTGCCAGGTTCCTCTGTCCATGGATTTCTCCAGACAAGAATACTGGAGTGGGTGGTCCTGCCCTCCACCAGAGGCTCTTCCTGACCCAAGGACAGATCTCGCATCTCCTGTGTCTTCTGCACTGGCAGACGGGTTCTTTCCACTAGTGCCGTCTAGGAAGCCCTGATCTCTTTCTACCCTGGAATTAAAATGGAGTTTGCTCAACCTACTGAGAGCTAATGTAGTCTCTGTAGTGGACAGAATTGAAAGCTTGTGCTGATCTCATGATAGAGTTGCCTTAGATGCTGACTTTGTATCCAAATCCTCATGTGAGATGCTTCATGGAGCCACTTCTCATACCTTCAGCACCTGTTGCAATGATGATATGAACTAGGTTCATCCCCGAGGGAGCTCACACAGACGTGTTCTATCCCTATAACACCCCCAGGGGGGACTTCTTGTGTCTCTACAGATGACCAGATGACCCTGTCCTTTCTCTTTGTAAGTGATCTGATATGGGAGAGTGAGGAGGGGGTTGATCTGATCCAGTAAATAATTTCTAACAGATCCAAATATCAGCTTTTGATTTCTCCTATGCTTTTTATTCATTAAGAGGAAAAGGATACCTGACTATTTCTGGCATTGAGAATGAGGTTTAGTCAACCTCTCGTGATATGATGGCTGCCACACCAAACCTAACCGCAACAGTGGGTTTAAACAACTGCCTTAGATTGTCCCTTCTTTATCATCCATCCACCGACCTGTCTACTTATTTTAAATAAAAAGTGTCCTATACACCTTGGCAAATTTTTTGTATATTATAGAAGGAGTGATAGTGACAAGCAAACTCTCTTTTCCTGCTCATCCTGTTTCCCTACTTTCTCTTCCCAATTTTTAAGGTATATTTCCACAAATATTTCTTGCAAAAAAACATTGTGTTCATTGGGGAGGGATAAATTAGGAGGTTGAGATTAATGGATATATACTGCTGTACATAAAATAGATAACCAACAAGGACCTATTGCATAGCACAGGAACTATACTCAAAGTCTTGTAATAATGGAATAAGTCTTGTAATAAGTCATATAATGGAAAAGGATCTGGAAAAGAATATATATATATATATAAGAATCACTTTGCTGTATGCCTGAAGCTACATGACAGTGTAATTAACTATACTTCAATAAAAAACATTTAAAAAGCATTATATTTAAATCTTTATATTTTATTTATTTTTTCTTTGCTTGCTTTATTGATTTCAATATTTACTACATTCTCAGATGAGAGGCTCCTTCTTCTGGGCTGGGAACTGCCTTTCATCCCTACTAGGAATGATCAAATTCAAACAGGATCTGGGATGATAAAACTGGGAGTTGTGAAGCAACACACACTCCTGGGTGGAATGCAAACATTTACATGTATTCTCACCTTCCAAGGGGGCCGTCTATGGGGTCGCACAAAGTTGGACATAATTGAAGTGACTTAGCAGCAGCAGCAGCAGCAGCAGCAGGGATTACCTGATTGGAGAAAAATTGGGCCATAGCAAGTTCCCAAAGATTATTTCTCTGCTCTGGTTGATGTGTCTTCAGGAAATCTATGCAACACTCCCTCTAATTTCTCCCAGAGAGGTTTTGGAAACCTAAAGAATGTCTTATGAGTGCTGCACAAATCAGTCCCCTTGACCATCTCCCCTGGAAGCTGCCTGTCCTGGCTCCCGGCCAGGGTGCCTCTGATTGTGCAAAGGCTGCAAGAGGCAGTTATGTCCCAGATGGCTGGCAAAGGGGCTGCCCTGCTGGTGCCTGCCTGCCCTGCAGTGAGAGGAGATAAGTGTCTTCCAAGAGCTCTGAACAAAGTGCTTGGAGAGGGGGCCCCGAGGTTGGGGAGAGCCTTTGGATCTAGGGCTTGGTGAGTACTCGCCAGGGGGTGCCTTTGATCTGGAGACCGTGTTAGTGGATGCGGGCAGATGCTATTCTGGGCAAGGAGGACATCACAGACGAGACACACAAATCTGTCATCTGGGACCATGTGAGCGGTGCTCTGTGCTGAGCCCTGAACTCAGCTGGAGCTGGCCCTAGTTTCCCAGTGATTCAGATCTTACTTGACTACACAGGCCCGGGTAAAGTTCTGCCTTCTCCCACTCCAGCCCACCTTGGACTTCGGCAGCATTTATTACCCAGAAGAAATGGACGCATATTTATTGACAGCCAGCTGTTTGTCTAGCAGCACTGCTTCCATTTGGTGAATATCTTCACTGGAGTTGGGTTGGGTGGGGTAGAGACAAGACCCTTCTCTCCTCCTATATCACCTCTGCCCCTCTGCTCATCGCAGATTGTGAAGGTTTTCTCACTATTCGGCACTCATAGAATGGTTGGCAGCCATGGCCAGAGCATGGCCTGGAGTTGGGTTTCCTAGAGCTCAGTTTAGATTAGGTGCCAATAGTTGATGAGATGGGCTTCCCTGGTGGATCAGATGGTAAAAAACCCACCTGCAATGCGGGAGACCTGGGTTAGATCCCTGGGTTGAGGAGATCCCCTGGAGGAGGGCATGGCAACCCACTCCAGTGTTCTTGCCTGGAGAATCCCCATGGACAGAGAAACCTGGCAGGCTACAGTCCAAGGGGTTGCAAAGAGATGGACACAACTGAGCGACCTAAGCACACAACACAGCTGATGAGATAGAGCATGAAGGGGAGGAGCAGATGGGTGGCTGAGTCCAGCAGCATCGGAATTGCCTCTGTCTCAAGGTCCTGAGATGCAGTTTCCTGCAGACACATTTGTAAGTTACTGGTCAAGTTCTTTGACCAAAAGTTGCCTTTGGGAGTTAAAAAAAAAAAAAAGCAAAGAAGAGAGAATATTTTCAGACAGTTCAAAGTTGTTAATTTCTCCAAAAAGGCAAGCAATGTGAAGGTGGGACTAGACGGAGACCCTGACACCCTGGGTCCCAGACTCAAGTTCCCATCCACATGTGCTGCTGCTAATCAGAGCCTGGGATTTCTTGATGCTGCTTGCATGGAATTTTCCGAAAAGATCTGGGTCTCTCCATACACCAGAGAGGAAAGCGGCTCCCAGGATCTTAGGCTGTGTGACTCGAAACTAGGCTAGCAACAAAGGAAACCACCACACAGCCGCATAAAGAGGGGCCAGGCTGTGGAGGTGGGTGGGATCGCCTGCCTTGAGAAAAGATGCTCCGAGCTCCATGATATTTGAGAACAAGAGTCAGTCCTTATTTTTTGAAAAGAAGTGGGATAGGAATGAAAGGAGTCAGTCCCTGCAAAGTAGGAGTTGAGTCTGTGGAAGGATATTTACTGTAAATATCCCCCATAAGCTTTTGAAAATGATGAGAAGAGGTGTAGCACTCTGGAGAATTTGGGGGAGATCTGGGTTGCTCTGGAAGGCCAGAGAAGCTGAGTGGGAGAGGGAAAAAGCAGTGTCTAAAAATACTTGGTGGAGGAAGGGCCCATGAGGTCATCTCCCCAGGATACTCTGTCCACCCTGGCCAGACTCTGGCTCCCGCCCCTTGTCCAGTTCCGAGTACAGTCATCTGGACAGAGCTGGGGCTCAGTAATGAGTGTTGACTGACGGGCAGCCTGAGAGGGACACGAGGAACCTGGAGAGGGTTCAGAGGTGATGAAATGGCTGGAAACTGGAGCTCAGTAGCAAGGTCAAGGGAGTGGGACTGGCTCCAACTGGACAGGGACAGGGTGAGGGTGAGGACTGGGGAAAGAACCATTTCTAGCCATCGAGGGGTCAGCTCTGGGCTCTGCTCTGGCCAGGCCGGGGTGGAATCAGAGTCAGGTGTGACTTTGCTCTTGAAGGTGGACCGTGAGTTCCAAGTACATTTGAAACCCCAAGGCAAGGCAGAGATGCATTTTCAGGTTATCTTCACAGTTACTCCCTTCTGTAAATGAGAGTGGCCAAGACTCTCAGCCATTGCAACCAACAGATCCTGAAGCCCTCCCGGCCTTTGAGAATGACTCGTGAGTGGTGTGTTTCAGACAGCTGGCATGGGGGTGGTGGAAACAGTCTTGAACAGGTGGGGACCTTGTCTAGTGCCCATCAGTCACCGTCTGCATGAGATCACCCACTTCTACACTGGACCCTGGAAGGAAGAACTGCAGTGAGGCTGAAGTGGGTGGGTAAGGACTCTTCTTCTGGGGGAGGGGAACAAATTCACACTTATGGAATCCCTACTATTGCCAAGAACTTTATGAAATGGGTTTCCCATTTAATTTTTCAGTAATTGTATGAGGGAGAGAGGGGAGGAATTACTCTCCCATTTTATAGATTAGAAGATGAAGGCAGGAAGAGATCAAACAATGTATGCAAACCTGCATAGTTAATGGGGCTTCTCTGATAGCTCAGCTGGTAAAGAATCTGCCTGTAAAGCTGGAGACCCAAGTTCGATTCCTGGGTCAGGAAGATTTGCTGGAGAAGGGATAGGCTATCCACTCCAGTATTCCTGGGCTTCCCTGGTGGCTCAGATGGTAAAGAATCTGCCTGCAATGTTGTACAGTTGGAGTCTGTATCAGGACAGATCTAATTCTAGAGCCCATCTGCCGCTGGTAAGGGGAATGTGGAGAATGCAGTCAGATTTCCATTTGGCAGCATGACCTTCATTGGTACCCAGGGAGCATCCTTAGATCGAGCTCACTTCTGACTCTCAGGGTCCATGTCTAAATTAAGAGGCTAGTTGCAAGTTTCTTCAGCATCCCTCCCCATCTTTTAGGTCTGGATCTGCTCTAACTAGAGGGTCCAACTTGGAGACTCTCTGAAGCCCCTTCCAGGCTGAGACGGAAGCTGCCTGGGGAGGAGGAGGGTTGCAGTTTATGTCTGGAAGCTGCGAAAGAGATACAATTCCCAAGCTTGGATTTACAGTGGGTATCTTGTTGCCTCAGCCTGGAATCTGAACCAAACCATTTTCCATGGGTGAATTAGCTAAACAATCCAGCCCACAAAGGGAGCAGCTCCGCTCTGTCAGTTAACAAGCTCCGAGGGGTGGGGGTAGGGGTGCACCGAGCTTGGAGGGGAGGGAGGAGACTGCTGGCGAGAAACTGACCTCCTCTTGTCTTGCTGCCCTGAGTCCAGCCTCTCTGCTTGGGAACCTGGGCAGCAGGCTGGTCTGATTTCCCTGTGGTCTGAACGGTGGGAATATTTTTTGGTGGCAGATTATACTTTCCCCGAGGTGGTTTGAATTACACCTGCCCCATTTCATTTAATTAGGGCTGGTGCTGCTGTCTATTGTGTCCAGTGGGCCTTCCTGCATGAATAAATAGTAACATGTTTGTTTTCTTTTGGTGGGGTATTTTTTTTTAAATGATGGGGTTGGCAGAAAACGGGAGACCGTAAGAAACTGTGATGAAATCATCAGGAAAGAAGATGTTAGAGGGCAAATTCTCATCCCACTAAGCCTGCACGGGTGACTCCCCCCTCTGCTTCTTCTTGAACCCACTTTCACACAATGTATTCAGAACCTCCTCTGTTTTCACTTCTGTTCTCCAGCCAGGCTTTCTTTCTCTTTGCAATATACCTGGGAATCAGGCATTTCCTCCTTTAGTGCTGATTTTCTTCCCTGCCCCTTCTCATTTTACTGTAGTTTTCCATCCAAACTCTCTTTCTCTCTCTCTTCCTCTCTCAATAGCTTCTGTCTACTATGAAATCATTAATAGGGAACTTTTTGAATAAGTCATGGTATGGTCTTGCCATGGGATGTTATGAAGCCAGGCAAAAGAAAATAAAGAACTCTATATATGTTGACTTGGAACACTTGCCAAGGGACATTGCAAAGAAAAAATGCAAATAGTTAACTCTCTTTGTATAATAAAGGGCTGCTTGTATGCACACATACATTTCTGGAAATACACAAAAGAACAGGCAGCAGTGGTTGCTTTTAGGAAAAGGAGATAGAGCCTGAATTTGAAGAGAGATATACTCTTATATTGCATATCTTTCTGAGCTATTTGATATATATATTTTTTTTTATCATCTGCTTCCCTGCTGGCTCAGACAATAAAGAATCTGCCTGCAATGCAAGAGACCCAGGTTCTACCATCGGTTGGGAAGATTTTCTGGAGGAGGGAATGGCAACCGACTCCAATATTCTTGCCTGGAGAATTCCATGGACAGAGGAGCCTGGTGGGCTACAATCCATGGGGTTGCAAAGAGTCTGACACGACTTAGAGACTAACACTTTCAGCTTTCATTTTCTTTATCATCTGCATGTATTGGGCTTCCCAGGTATCTTAGTGGTAAAGAATCCACCTGCTGAAGCAGGAGACATGGGTTCAATCCCTGAGTTGGGAAGATCCCCTGGAGAAGGAAATGGCAACTTACTCCAGTCTTCTAGCCTTAGAAATCCCATGGACAAAGGAACCTGATGAGCTGCAGTCCATGTGATTGCAAAGAGTCAGACTCAGTTCTCACAATAAACTGTGGAAAATTCTGAAAGAGGTGGGAATACCAGACCACCTAACCTGCCTCTTGAGAAACCTATATGCAGGTCAGGAAGCAACAGTTAGAACTGGACATGGAACAGCAGACTGGTTCCAAATAGGAAAAGGAGTAGGTCAAGGCTGTATATTGTCACCCTGCTTGTTTAACTTCTATGCAGAGTACATCAAGAGAAATGCTGGGCTGGAGGAAGCACAAGCTGGAATCAGGATTGCAGGGAGAAATATCTATAACCTCAGATATGCAGATGACACCACCCTTATGGCAGAAAAGGAAGAGGAACTAAAAAGCCTCTTGATGAAAGTGAAAGAGGAGAGTCAAAAAGTTGGCTTAAAGCTCAACATTCAGAACACTAAGCTCATGGCATCCGGTCCCATCACTTCATGGAAAATAGATGGGGAAACAGTGGAAACAGCATCAGACTTTATTTTTTGGGCTCCAAAATCACTGCAGATGGTGACTGCAGCCATGAAATTAAAAGACGCTTACTCCTTGGAAGGAAAGTTATAACCAACCTAGATAGCATATTGTAAAGCAGAGACATTACTTTGCCAACAAAGGTCCATCTAGTCAAGGCTACGGTTTTTCCAGTAGTCATGTATGGATATGAGAGTTGGACTGTGAAGAAAGCTGAGCGCCGAAGAATTGATGCTTTGGAACTGTGGTGTTGGAGAAGACTCTTGAGAGTCCCTTGGACTGCAAGGAGATCCAACCAGTCCATTCTGAAGGAGATCAGCCCTGGGATTTCTTTGGAAGAAATGATGCTAAAGCTGAAACTCCAGTACTTTGGCCACCTCATGCGAAGAGTTGACTCATTTGAAAAGACCCTGATGCTGGGAAGGATTGGGGGCAGGAAGAGAAGAGGACGACAGAGGATGAGATGGCTGGATGGCATCACTGACTCGATGGACGTGAGTCTGAGTGAACTCCAGGAGATGGTGATGGACAGGGAGGCCTGGAGTGCTGTGATTCATGGGGTCGCAAAGCATTGAACACAACTGAGCGACTGAACTGAACTGAACTGAAACAACAACTGCATGTATTACTTTTTCAATGAAGAACCGATTTATAAAAGGAAAACATGAAATATGAAAACATAATGTAAGACAATACATATTTTGTTACCAATTGAAGTAGTGATTAAGATCTGGCTTAGAAGATCCAGGTTTGAATTCCAGTCACACCAAATATTAGGTGTATGACTATAGGTAATTTATTCAACTTTTCCAATTCTCAATTCCCTCATCTGTAAAATGGGGTTAATAAAGAAGGCTAAACCCAAAGAATTGATGCTTTCAAACTGTGGTGCTGGAGAAGAGTCTTGAGAGTCCGTTGGACAGCTAGGAGATCAAACCAGTCAGTCCTAAAGGAAATCAGCTCTAAATATTCACTGGAAGGACTGATGCTGAAGATGAAGCTCCAATGTGAAGAGCCCACTTACTGGAAAAGACCCTGATGCTAGAAAAGATTGAGAGCAGGAGGAGAAGGGGATGACAGAAGATGAGATGGTTGGATGGCCTCACCGACTCAATGAACATGAATTTGAGCAAACTCTGGGAGATAGCAAAGGACAGGGAAGACTGGCATGCTGCAGTTTATGGGGTCACAAAGAGCTGGTACAACTTAGTGACTAAACATGAGGTTTTCAATCTTACAGTTTTCAGGGAAGGATATTTGTTAAATATATGAATAAATGAATTTAAGTTTTAAATTTTTTATATAGTTTTCCATGTAAGTAAATGTACAGATCATTAAAAAATCGTTAAGACCATGGATGTTGATTTTCTGTTTAGAAAATGATGGAGCTAGATAAAGAAGACTCTCAGTTCAAAAGGGAGTAAGTGCCTTGTTACCTGGCATGTTCCTAGAGGCTGTGGGGAGGAATTGTCAACAGCTGAACCTTGAGGGGTGAAGACAATTTGGTTGGGGTGCTTGGTGAGGCCATTCTAGTCAGGCAACAGTGAGGTCCAAGGGACCAAAGAAAGAATAGAGGATGTTGGTGAAGTGGTGAGTAAACCAATTTGTTAGGAGCAGAAGTTTCTTTCAGAGGGCAATAAATGGAGGCTAAGAGGTTGGAAGCAGCTTGTCGAGGGTCTTGAAGGCCAAACCTAGGGTCTCACAGTGTATCCTAGAGGCAATGGGAGGCACAGCAGTTGGGATAAGGGAGTGGTTTAGCTGTCTATCACAGTAGAATTAATTATGTCCAAACACAGTCAATAAAACAACCATTTGTTATGTCCTCAGAGTCAGATGTGTCAAAGATTTGGACTGGGCATAGCAGGAATCATCTGTCTTTGCTTCCTAATGACTGAGGCTTTACTAGACTGAAAATCAGTGGTGACTTGATGACTGGGGCTGGAATCATATGAAGGCTTGTTTACTAGTATGTCTGCAATTGATGCTGACTGTCGGCTGTGTCCTTGGTGATGTCTGTCTGCCAGGACATGTACTCATGGCTGCTCCTGGAGGCTGGGCTTTCTTTTAACGTGGGTTCCAAGGATTACCATCCCAAGAGAGGCAGAAAGCTGTAATGCCTTTTCTAATGCAGCTTCAAAAGTTAGGCAGCATCTCTCTACAGATTCTGTTCATCAAGACAGTGGCAAACTCTTGACAAATTACTAGGGGAGGGAAAGTAGAGTCTATATCTTGATGGAGGAGCAGTATATGGGACCAAACATCTTGTTGGGCTCATTTTTTCAAAATACAATCTGCTCTAAAGAGTGACATGGGAAAAGCCATTCATTCAGAACAAATATTTGTAGAGTGTCTGTTAGGTCTTAGGTATCATACTAGAGACTAGGGATAAAATGACAAGTGAAAATTGACATCATTCCAACCTCCTAGAGCTGACAGTCTTGTGGTGCAGACAGACATTAATCAAACCATCATACCAAAAATTTAAAATTTTGACAATGTAATCCTGGAGGGAAACAGGGGGCTATGAGCTCGTATAACTGAGTGTGGATTTTATACAGTCAGAGAGGGCAAGAAAGTTTCCCTTAAGGAAGCGATGTTAAGGCTCATAAGTGAAGGATTATAGAAGAGCAAGCAGAGTGGTAAGGAAGTGGGTTCTCTGTGTGAAGGTCCCATGACAGGTGGGAGAAGGTTTTGTGATGACTATTCATATAGCCCTGATGAGAGAGGACAGTGGCAAAGAGATAAATAGCCATCTGTTCTATTGAGAGAGAAGTTTTATTTTATTTTTAAAAATTTTATTTATTTATGTGTTTCTTTATTTTTATTTTTGGTTGCCCTGGGTCTTCGGGGCTGTGGGCGGGCTTTCTCTAGCTGCGGTGAGTGGGCGCTACCCTTGAGTTGTGGCTCATGGGCTTCTCTTCTCAGTGGCTTCTCTTGTTGTGGAGTATGGCTCTTGAGTACAGGTGTCAGAAGTTGTGGTGCAAGGATTGAGTTGCTCCATGGCATGTGGAATCTTCCCAGACCAGGGATGGAACCCATGTCCCCTGTATTGGCAGGCAGATTCTTAACCACGGGACCACCAGGGAAGTCCAAGAGAGAAATTTTTAAAGAAAGAATCAGCCAGCTGTACATGGGGAACTTAGGAGAAGTGAAGGGTCAAATGTTTCTATATAGCTTCAGGTCAGGATGAGAACCAGGATGATGCTACCATAAATGAGCATTAAGAAGTCAGAACAGGGAATAATTTCAGTTCAGTTCAGTTCAGTCACTCAGTCGTGTCCGATTCTTTGGAACCCCATGAATTGCACCACACCAGTCCTTCCTGTCCATCACCAACTCCCTGAGTTCACTCAAACTCACGTCTATCAAGTCGGTGATGCCATCCAGCCATCTCATCCTCTGTCGTCCCCTTCTTCTCCTGCCCCAATCCCTCCCAGCATCAGAGTCTTTTCCAATGAGTCAACTCTTTGCATGAGGCGGCCAAAGTACTGGAGTTTCAGCTTTAGCATCAGTCCTTCCAAAGAACACCCAGGACTGATCTCCTTTAGGATGGACTGGTTGGATTTCCTGGCAGTCCAAGGGACTCTCAAGAGTCTTCTCCAACACCACAGTTGAAAAGCATCAATTCTTCGGCGCTCAGCTTTCTTCACAGTCCAACTCTCACATCCATACATGACTACTGGAAAAACCATAGCCTTGACTAGACAGACCTTTGTTGGCAAAGTAATGTCTCTGCTTTTCAATATGCTGTCTAGGTTGGTCATAGCTTTCCTTCCAAGGAGTAAGCGTCTTTAATTTCATGGCTGCAATCACCATCTGCAGTGATTTTGGAACCCCCCAAAATAAAGTCTGACACTGTTTCCACTGTTTCCCCATCTATTTGCCATGAAGTGATGCCATGATCTCAGTTTTCTGTATGTTGAACTTTAAGCCAACTTTTTCACTCTCCTCTTTCGCTTTCATCAAGAGGCTTTCTGCCATAAGGGTGGTGTCATCTGCATATCTGCGGAATAATTTAGAGGGTAAGAAATTGTGTTCAGGTTGAGAGATGTTGAATCTGAGGCAGTAGTAACATGAAATAACAGAGATACGGTTAGGTAGTTGATTTGTCTGAACAGGTAAGGAATGGAGCTATAGATTTTGAAGCTATTGATAAAAAACTGACAGATGAAACCATAAGCATGAGATAAATTTTCGAAGAAAGAGGAGGAAGGAAGCCAAAGAAATAGACAATGAGAATGGTCTGAGGCAGAACAGGGGTAGGGAGTCATCTGGAAAGTCAAAAGGGAAAAACATCTCAGGAGGAAGGGGTGGTCCATGATGCCACATACAGTAGCCAGGGCAAGAAGATCCAGCACTGGACAGAAGCCCATAGGGTAAAGAATCCTCCTGCCATATGGGCTTCCCAATTCTTAGGTTGGGAAGATCCCTAGGAGAAGGGAATGGGAATACCCACTCCGGCATTCTTACCTGGAGAATTCTATGGACAGAGCAGCCTGGTGGTCTACAGTCCATGGGATTGAAAAGAGTCAGACATGACTAAAGGACTAACACTTTCACTTTTTGTACCAAGCTAAATGGTTTGGTATAGAGTTTTCCAGGGACTGGAGACAGAAGGAAGTAGTAGGGTAAGTAAGAGTAGAGAGGGTGGGGAGGAACAGAAGGCAGATGATGGGAGTGGCTTGAAAACTTCGTCAGTAAAAGGAGGGACCAAGATCTGGGGAGAAAGCACAGACAGTCAGGTCAAGGAGGCTGGATAAGTTCGAGGAGACCTACTTTCATGAGAGAACAAGAGGAAGGAGCTGGAAGATGCTGGAGAAGGAGCTAGAATGTGGTGGAAGGCAATGCCTTTGGGACTTAGCTATCACTCTTTGTCTAAGGATTCTCTCTTTTATTTTAGGATGGCAACCCCACAGGGTCATGGTTAAAGAAGACCTTGCCAGCTAGAGAGGCATAAACCTAGTAGAGATTAATTAGTATTTTATTTTTAAGACCATGGAATCTTAGCTTATTATTTTCTGCTCTGGTCTCAATAAATAGAGGGACTGTACCCACTCACTCCAAACTCTTCCTTCCTGTCCACTCCCAGTGTCTCCTTTTTATTTTTTTTAATTTTATTGAAGTATAGTTGATTTACAATGTTATATTATTTTCAGGTGAATGAATATTTTAAATCCATTCCTGCCAAGTAACTAATGTCAAATTATAGCTGGAAACCTCTCATCCACATAAAGTTTTGCCTTACATCACTTCACTTCAGTCGCTCAGTCGTGTCCGACTCTTTGCGACCCCATGAATTGCAGCACGCCAGGCCTCCCTGTTCATCACCATCTCTCGGAGATCACTCAGACTCACATCCATCGAGTCAGTGATGCCATCCAGCCATCTCATCCTCGGTCGTCCCCTTCTCCTCCCGCCCCCAATCACTCCCAGCATCAGAGTCTTTTCCAATGAGTCAACTCTTCGCATGAGGTGGCCAAAGTACTGGAGTTTCAGCTTTAGCATCATTCCTTCCAAAGAAATCCCAGGGTTGATCTCCCTCAGAATGGACTCTTTTAGAACTAACACCCAAAAAAGATGTCCTTTTCATTATAGGGGACTGGAATGCTAAAGTAGGAAGTCAAGAAACACCTGGAGTCACAGGCAAATTTGGCCTTGGAATGCGGAATGAAGCAGGGCAAAGACTAATAGAGTTTTGCCAAGAAAATGCACTGGTCATAGCAAACACCCTCTTCCAACAACACAAGAGAAGACTCTACACATGGACATCACCAGATGGTCAACACCGAAATCAGATTGATTATATTCTATGCAGCCAAAGTTTTGCCTTAAGTTTCCCTAATAATTAAAAAAAAAAAATTAATGTTAAAAATCCCTCCAAAGATGTCTCCTATACTCTCATCATGGCATTTACAATACTATTTTGAAATGTTTTACCTCAAATGTTTACATACTCCCCTCTTCTAACTAGCGCCCATCTCTCCAGGCCAGGGGTTGTGTCTTATTTGTTTTAGATTCACTCATGATATTCACAAGATAATTGCAGATTTATTAAAAAAATTATTCTTAGTGAATAATCTTCATTCAGTTCTTTTAGTCAATCTCCATGATGTTGCATAGTCTCATTGAGAGATGAGGTCAACATCTATATTTGAGGCTCTTAAGCCTGCAAGGCAAAGGCCAAATGACCCTCTTGCCATGGTAGCTTCCCCAGTTACCCCCTAATCCTGCCTGGCCCGCTGCTGGGCTCTGTGGCATACAAAAGACAATACACATGCTGTTTACTCAGCTTGGAACACAATGTTCATGGACATCTCTTTCACATCATGCTTCACCTCTTTATTCAAAACACTTTGGAGTGGCCTTCCCTGCCACCCCCAAGTTCCTTCTCAGCTTTATTTTTCTCCATCGCACTTATTATTGCTCAATATTTTATCCACATTGCTCATTTGTTTTATTGTCTGTTCTTCTTTTCTAGAATGTGAGCCCCATGAAGGCATGAATGAAGGCATGCGGCTTATAGTTGGTATAACAAACAAAAAAAAACCCCACAAATTGGGTGGCTTACACAGAAAAAATGTATTATCCTCCAGAACTAGAGGCTAGAATTTTGAAATCAAGGTATTGGCAAGTTCCTTCTGTGAGCTGTGACAGAGAATCTGTTCAAACCTCTCTCCTAGCTTCTGGTGGCCTCAGGAGTTGCTTGGCTTGTAGATGGCATCCTTCCTGTTTTGACATTGCCTTTTCTTTGTATGTGTCTGTGTCCAGATTTCCCCTTTTTATAAGGACACCAGTCATACTGGGTTAGGATTAGGGCCCATCTTAATGACCTCATTTTAATTTGATCATCAACAAAGACCCTTCTCCAAATAAGGTTACATTCATAGGTACTGAAAGTTAGGACTTTAACATCTTCGGGGGTGGGGGGTGTTATAACTCAACCCATAATAAATATTTATTGAATAATTAAATGAGGTCACTTCTTTTATTTAGAAAGAAGATGGACCATGTGAAGGTAGAACTGATGTTGGCATACCTTGGTGAATATGTGACAAGCATCTGTTGAAGACTTGGTAGGGCAGGAGGGTGATGAGGAGGGAGGCTGGGATTGCTGAGCCACGAAAGGCAGGAACTATCTGCAGCCAGACTGAGGCAAGGGTGCCCTTCATGCTCAGCAAAGCAGAGACCAGGCAAGGCTCTGAGAGGTCATCAAGGCAGTGCAGAGTGCTCTGCAAGGAGATCTGAAGCCAGAGGGGATGGCTCGTTCTGAAAGCGTCCAAGAATCACGCCAAGCTTGGCAGTAGAGAGCTTGACCTTCTCATGATCTAGAAGGATGAGCAGCTTGGTTTAATGTCTTACCTGGGTCACAGGTGAGCCTGGGAACTAGGAGCTGAGTGCTCTGTGTGTTGTCTTATGTCATGTGATGATAGAATTCTGGGCCATGTGATCTGCCTGCGTCTATGCTTTGATATATTATTTTCTTTTCCTTTAACTTCTTTTTCTCTTGGTGAAAGTTACTTTTGTCCTTTCTAATTTTTCCTTGGCTGATCTAAGGGGAAAGGGAATTGCTGGTGGTGAGACCAGTTGGGGAGGTTGAAAGCTCCATGTGGCTGGGGAGCAGCCAGCCCAGTTTAAGAGGACAAGGAGATGGGAGCAGATAGACTTGGGAGGGGCCAGACCCAATGGGTTGACCGCTGAGCCTTTCCCATTTGAGGTTTTAATTCACAAGATACAGAACCAGAAAAATGTGTAAAAGGCTCGTCTGTGGCCTCCTGTTGATGTAATATCACTGGACCGAGAAGGCAGTTACACACATAGTCAAATTGGCACAGACTCAGCATCCAAGACATACGAACCTTAATTCAGTTCAAGGAGCAACTATCAATCATCAGCCAGCAAAGCCTAGACCTGGGATTCAGAGATAAGCTACCAACCTAGAAGAGGAGACATGCATGCGAATGAAAGTTCAGCGCCACAGGGAGGGTGTCACGTGAGGCGCAGAGGTTGCCTCTATTCATTTCTTAGGACTGTCACTAACCAAGAACCAGAAACTGGGTGGGACAACAGGGAAGTATTGTCTCACCACCTGGACCCAGAGGTCTGAAATCAAGGTACTGGCAGGCTCATGCCCTCTCTGATGGCTCTAGAAGAGAATCAGTCCTTGTCTCTTCTAGATTTTAGTGTTTGACTGCAATCTTGGTGTCCCTTGACTTGTAGATGGATTAGTTCAGTTCAGTTCAGTCGCTCAGTCGTGTCCAACTCTTTGCGACTCCATGAACCGCAGCACACCAGGCCTCCCTGTCCATCATCAACTCCTGGAGTCCACCCAAACCCATGTCCATCGAGTCGGTGATGCCATCCAGCCATCTCATCCTCTGTTGTCCCCTTCTCCTCCTGCCCTCAATCCTTCCCAGCATCAGGGTCTTTTCAAATGAGTCAGCTCTTCACATTAGGTGGCCAAAGGATTGGAGTTTCAGCTTCAACATCAGGCCCTCCAATGAACACCCAGAACTGATCTCCTTTAGGATGGACTTGTTGGATCTCCTTGCAGTCCAAGGGACTTTCAAGGATCTTCTCCAACACCACAATTCAAAAGCATCAATTCTTCAGCACTCAGCCTATTTCACAGTCCAACTCTCACATCCATGCATGACCACTGGAAAAGCCATAGCTTTGATTAGACGGACCTTTGTTGACAAAGTAATGTCTCTGCTTTTTAATATGCTGTGTAGGTTGGTCATAACTTTCCTTCCAAGGAACAAGCATCTTTTAATTTCATGGCTGCAATCACCATCTGCAGAGATTTTGGAGCCCAGAAAAATAAAGTCTGACACTATTTCCACTGTTTCCCCATCTATTTGCCATGAAGTGATGGGTCTGGATGCCATGAGCTTAGTGTCCTGAATGTTGAGCTTTAAGCCAACTTTTTCACTCTCCTCTTTCACTTTCATCAAGAGGCTCTTTAGTTCTTCTCTTTCTGCCATAAGGGTGGTGTCATCTGCATATCTGAGGTTATTGATATTTCTCCCTGCAATCCTGATTCCAGCTTGTGCTTCTTCCAGCCCAGCATTTCTCATGATGTACTCTGCATATAAGTTAAATAAGCAGGGTGACAATATACAGCCTTGACGTACTCCTTTGCCTATTTGGAACCAGTCTTTGTTCCACATCCAGTTCTAACTGTTGCTTCCTGACCTGCATATAGGTTTCTCAATAGGCAGGTAAGGTGGTCTGGTATTCCTATCTCTTTCAGAATTTTCTATAGTTTATTGTGATCCACACAGTCAAAGCCTTTGGCATAGTCAATAAAGCAGAAATAGATGTTTTTCTAGAACTCTCTTGCTTTTCTGATGATCCAGCGGATGTTGACAATTTGATTTCTGGTTCCTCTGCCTTTTCTAAAACCAGCTTGAACATCTGGAAGTTCATGGCTCACGTATTGCTGAAGCCTGGCTTGGACAATTTTGAGCATTACTTTACTAGCATGTGAGATGAGTGTAACTGTGTGGTAGTTTGAACATTTTTTGGTATTACCTTTCTTTGGGATTGGAATGAATAACTCACTCCAAACACATGGCTGCCTTCTCCCTTGACCTCACACCATCTTCCCTCCATACATGTCTGTCTCTGTGTCCAGATTTCCTCTTCTGATAGAGAACACCAGCCATTCTGGATCCGGGCCCACCCTAACGACCTCGTTTTGACTTGATTACCTCTGTGAAGGTCATATTTTCAAATAAGGTCCCATTCTGAGTACTGGGGGTTAGGACAAAACTTGTTTCTTTTCGGAGCAGGGATACAATTCAATCCATTGTTGTTTAGTCACTAAGTCATGTCCGACACTTTTGCGACCTCATAGACTGTAGCCCTCCAGGCTCCTCTGTCTGTGGGATTCTCCAGGCAAGAATATAGCAGTGGGTTTTCTTACTGACCCAGGGATCGAATCCAGGTCTCTCACACTGCAGGCAGATTCTTTCCTGTCTGAGCCATCAGAGAAGCCCCCATGACATCAGCATAATAATACCTAATTCAGTGTTGAACTGGGTATTGGATGAGATCAATATACATTTTCTTAACATTAGAGTGCTTATGTGCATTCCTGCGTGCTCAGTCACTTCAGTCGTGTCCGACTCTTTGTGATCCTATGGACTGTAGCCTGTCAGACTCCTCTGTCCATGGGATTCTCCAGGCAAGAATACAGGAGTGGGCTGTTATGCCCCCCTCCAGGGGATCTTCCCAACCCAAGGATCAAACTCGCGTCTCCTGTGTTTTCTGCATCACAGGTGAATTCTTTACCATTGAGCCCCTGGGGAAGCCCCTAGAGTGCTGTGTATAGACAAGTTATTTGGACTCTTGGTAGAGCTAAATGAGATCGTCTCCTCTTTAATTCTTTCTCTTTTGAGCAGGATCCTCTGAAAAAGGGGTCTATAGACCATGGCCCATAGGCCAAAACTATCCTGTCTCCTGTGTTTGTATAGCCCATAGGCTGAGAAAGACTTTTATATCTTTAAACCGTTGGGGGGAAAAAAAATCAAAAGAATAATATTTCCTGACATGTGAAAATGATATGAAATTCAAATTTCCATGTCAATAAATGAAGTCATATCAGGGTATGACCACACCCGTTGGTTGATGTCTGTGGCTGCTTTCGCGTTACTAGAGCAGAGGTGAGCCGCCGCGACAGTGTATGGCCTGCAAAGCCCAGCGTATTTACAGCTTAGTCTTTACAGAAAAAGCTTGCTGCCCCTGCTCTAGAATAATCAAACAAAGCAAATAGAAACTCTGAGCCAAGACCCAGCCTTTGAACATTCACACTGGCTCTGTGCACAGCCCTTAAATCTTTGGGTCTTTGCATCATCACTCTAAATCTGACTTCTTGGAGTCTGAGAGGAGCATCCTGAGCTGCTCATGGCTGGAACTGACTTGACAAAGCTCCCAGGGGGAGCCCCGGGGTAGGGTGGTCCCCAGATCTGCCCCACAGGAGAGTGGCAGAGCCACACAAATCCGATCCTGCCTGCTGCACCGCAGTCATTGAAGTTGCCTCCTGTCAGCCGTTGGTGGACTTCGCCTACTAAGAGATCTCCTTTTAGACATAATCACCTTTTTATATACATGTAGTTCTCTAAATGCCTCTCCCACCCCAGAGCTTTGCCTGGTGATCGAAAGGAGTTAATCCAACAAATGGCATAATCACCTCTGATGGCCTCAGTTTATCACCTGGACAAGCACAGAAGGTTCCACTCTGAGCTTCTCTTTGTTGTAGCAACAGGTGCTCAGGAAGGGGATGGGGGTGGCTGAGGGGGAGGATGGGTTTAAAGGCCGGAATGGGGCGAGAGGAGGGAGGCTGTGGAATGCTCTTTGGGGAGAGCTTTAGAAATAGGATCAGCTTCACTAGTTTGGAATGGTCTGGGACACAATCTTCGCAGGACTCAGGGGTGGCAGATGACACCAGAACCCTTCGAAGTTTTGAAGAATAGTCCATGACAGATGTGTTTTCTGTCCTAAATTGAGAGCTCTTTTTTTTTTTTT
>SJYT01062579.1:11764-78409 GCA_006410635.1 Cephalophus harveyi | reverse complement strand
CTCTTTAGTTCTTCTTTGCTTTCTACCATAAAGGTGGTGTCATCTGCATGTCTGAGGTTATTAATATCTCTCCTGGCATTCTTGATTCCAGCTTGTGCTTCTTCCTTCTCAGCGTTTCTCATGATGTACTCTGCATATAAATTAAATAAGCAGGGTGACAATATACAGCCTTGACATACTCCTTTTCCTATTTGGAACCAGTCTGTTGTTCCATGTCCAGTTCTGACTGTTGCTTCCTGACCTGCATACAGATTTCTCAAGAGACAGGTCAGGTGGTCTGGTATTCCCATCTCTCTCAGAATTTTCCACAGTTTATTGTGATCCATATAGTCAAAGGCTTTGACATAGTGCTTAGCAAAGTACTCAGCATGCAGTAAGTGCTCAATAAATATTGGATTTTGTAACATGTAAATGGCTGAGTCAGTGCTGATTACAGAGAACTTTGAGCATTTAAGAATTTTTGCAAACATCAACTTTTGTCAAAAATAATATGTATACATTTTAGAAACTTTAGACAATGCAGACAAGCATATAGTAAAATCATTAAGTTCTATAAGAATCCACTATTTATACACAGTTTTCTAAGCATTTGTCATATACTCTACATATTATCAATGTAGATAGGAGAGATGCAAACTACAAGAAGCAGAAAGGAGTGGACAGAGGCCCATCCAACAGAGACTATTTGAAACAGGGATGGAGGGAAACAGGAGGCAAAGCCTGTGCTTCTGTCTTAGAGCCCTGTTCTCTGGTGGGCCCTATTTAGCCTGTGTTGTATCTTAGTAAGAGAAGAGGGGCCAGCAAACCCCATGAAGATGATTTATAACAAAATCTTTGGGAGACTTAAATGGTCAAAGATGAGAGCATCCAAGATGGGCAGCTGAAACCGGCATAGGAATCTTGACTGTGGCCACATAGTCTCTTCAAATAGGTTCCTAGACATGGAGTTATTGGGTTAAATGATATGCATTTAATTTGCATTACAACCAGACTGTCCAGTAATTTTGAAAAAGTAAAAGTAATGATTATCGCCTCTATTACAACATAATCAGCTGAACACCCATTAATTAAATGTGTACAACAAGTCTCAACTCTATTCTTGAGCCTGCATTATGCAATAGAGTAAGAAACTTGTAGTAAACTTGACCAAATAATTTTAATCCTTGTGTCTTAATGACCTCCCTGGTCCCAGCCACTTGGTTTCCTGGGTGCACCATGAGAGCACCATTTCAAGTGTGCTGTTTATCTCCTCTGGAGAGCTATCTCAGGCTGCAAGCCTCCTGGAGAATGTGAACCATCCAGGATCTCAGGAAGATGTCAGCAAAAACAAGACCAGGAGCTGACTGTGGCTCAGATCATGAACTCCTTATTGCTAAATTCAGACTTAAATTGAAGAAAGTAGGGAAAACCACTAGACCTTTCATGTATGACCTAAATCTAATCCTTTACGATTATACAGTAGAAGTGAGAAATAGATTCAAAGGATAAGATCTGATAGACAGAGTGCTTGAAGAATTATGGACGGAGATTCATGACATTGTATGGGAGGCAGTGATCAAGACCATCCCCAAGAAAAAGAAATGCAAAAAGGCAAAATGACTCTCTGACGAGGTCTTACAAATAGCTGTGAAAAGAAGAGAAGCTAAAGGCAAAGGAGAAAAGGAAAGATATACCCATCTGAAGGCAGAGTTCCAAAGAATAGCAAGGAGTGATAAGAAAGCCTTCCTCAGTGATCAATGCAAAGAAATAGAGGAAAACAATAGAATGCAGAAGACTAGAGATTTCTTCAAGAAAATTAGAACTATCAAGGGAACATTTCATGCAAAGATGAGCACCAATAAAGGACAGAAATGATATAGACCTCACAGAAGCATAAGATATTAAGAAGAGGTGGCAAGAATATGCAGAACTATACAAAAAGACCTTCATGACCCAGATAACCATGACGGTGTGATCACTCGCCTAGAGCCAGACACCCTGGAATGGGAAGTCAAGTGGGCCTTAGGAAGCATCACTACAAACAAAGCTTGTAGTGGAGGTGATGGTATTCCAGTTGAGCTATTTCAAATCCTAAAAGATGATGCTGTGAAAGTGCTACACACAATATGCCAGCAAATCTGGAAATCTCAGCAGTGGCCCAAGACTGGAAAAGGTGTTTTCTTTCCAATCCTAAAGAAAGGCAATATAAAGGAATGTTCAAACTACTGCACAATTGCACTCATCTCATAAGCTAGCAAAGTAATGCTCAAAATTCTCCAAGCCAGGTTTCAACAGTACATGTACTGTGAACTTCAAGATGTTCAAACAGGATTTAGAAAAGGCAGAGGAATGAGAGATCAAATTGCTAACATCTGCTGGATCATTGGAAAAGCAAGAGAGTTCCAGAAAAAACTTCTACTTTTGCTTTACTGACTATGCTAAAGCCTGAATCACAACAAACTGTGGAAAATTCTTCAAGAGATGGGAATACCAGACCACCTGATCTGCCTTCTGAGAAATCTTTATGTAGGTCAAGAAGCAACAGTTAGAACTGGACATGGAACAACAGACTAGTTTCAAATTGGGAAGAAGTATGTCAAGGCTGTATATTGTCACCCTGCTCATTTAACTTATAGGCAGAGTACATCATGAAAAAGGCTGGGCTGGGTAAAGCATAAACTGGAATCAAGATTGCTGGGAGAGATCTCAATAACCTCAGATACACTGATGACACCACCCTTATGGCAGAAAGTGAAGAAAAATTAAACAGCCTCTTGATGAAAGTGAAAGACAACAGTGAAAAAGTTGGCTTAAAACTCAACACTCAGAAAACTAAGATTATGTCATCTGGTCCCATCACCCATCACTTCATGGCAAATAGATTGGAAAACAATGGAAACAGTGAGAGACTTTTTTTGAGTGGGGGCTCCAAAATCACTGTCAATGGTGACTGCAGCCATGAAATGAAAAGATGCTTGCTCCTTGGAAGAAAAGCTATGAACAGCCTAGACACCATATTAAAAAACAGAGACATTACTTTGCCAACAAAGGTCTGTCTCATCAAAGCTATGGTTTTTCCAGTAGTCATTTATGGATGTGAGAGTTGGACTATAAAGAAAGCTGAGTGCCGAAGAATTGGTGCTTTTGAACTGTGGTATTGGAGAAGACTTGAGAGTCCCTTGGACTGCAAGGAGATCCAACCAGTCCATGCTAAAGGAAATCAATCCTGAATATTCATTGGAAGGACTAATGCTGAAGCTAAAACTCCAATACTTTGATCACCTGAAGTGAAGAACTGACTCCTTGAAAAAGACCCTGAAGCTGTGAAAGATTGAAGGCAGGAGGAGAAGGGGATGACAGAGGATGAGATGGTTGGATGGCATCACTGACTCAATGGACATGATTTTTAGCAATCTCTGGAAGCTGATGAAAGACAGGGAGGCCTACAGCCCCGTGGCTGTAGTCCACAGGGCCACAAAGAGTTGGACAAGACTGAGGAACTAAACAACAACAGTTATATTGTTTTACAGATTTGTGAGTATGTGCTTATGTGTGTATGATATACATAATGGTATTTACTCATTTGGCCCTAGTTTTCTTTTGCATAAGTTGGATAAGCACTAGTCTTCATGATTACCTCAAATGTGAAGAATACATTATGCTTCTGTCTCAGAATGCAAGGGAAATTCTTTTAGGGGTGGACACAATCAAGATAGAGGCACAAAGCCCATTGTCCACATACAGCTATCACCCCCCACCCTCAAGGTCTGCCTTTTTTTCTTTCCATTTTATTTATGGACTCATTTCTGTTAGTTAGGGGAAAACACAAACCAGTCCTTTCATTTTTTCATTGTTTTAGTCTTACATCTTGCAGGATATTGTAGAGTTTAGCTACCTGTAGTTTGGGACATATTCTCCACAAATAAAGATAGGTATGGTTGTAAGAGAAGGTGAAATGACCTAGGACGGGTAGTTGGCATCTTTATATGCCACTCCACCTAATATGTCACTCCATTAGAGCTCTGGCAATCAACAGTGTGGTACTGACAAAATTATTAATGTGCAGAAAATGGAATGGAAAATGAAATGATGTATCTCTGAATTGTGTGTGCATGCTCAGTTGTGTCCAACTCTTGGTGACCCAGTGAACTATAGCCTGCCTGGGTTCTCTGTCCATGGGATTTTCCAGGCAAGAATGTTGCAGTTGGTTGCCATCTTGTCCTCCAGGGGCTCTTCCTGACCCAGGAAGTGAACCTACATCTCTTATGTCTCCTGCATTGGCAGGTGGGGTTCTTTACCTCTGTGCTACCTGAAGTATATACTAATGGAAGCATTAGTATATACAAACCATTGCTGAAGGGCCACCTTTATGTAATTAATGAGTGGTATGGGGAAAAGTTGGAGAAGGCAATGGCACCCCACTCCAGTACTCTTGCCTGGAATATCCCATGGATGGTGGAGCCTGGTAGGCTACAGTCCATGGTGTCGCTAAGAGTCGGACATGACTGAGCAACTTCACTTTCGCTTTTCACTTTCATGCATTGGAGAAGGAAATGGCAACCCACTCCAGTGTTCTTGCCTGGAGAGTCCCAGGAACAGGGGAGCCTGGTGGGCTTCTGTCTATGGGGTCGCACAGAGTCGGACACGACTGAAGTGACTTAGCAGCAGCAGCAGCAGCATGGGGAAAAATTATTTCCAGATGGATTGAGAAATAAACAGGAGAAAAAATGAAGAGTTTTGAATATTGATGTCTTTCAAATAAATAACATTAAGCTATGAAAGTGAAATATTTTTATTTTCTGAGGTTTAGATAAATGAACCTCAGAAAATTTACCACACAAAGACTACCTTTGAAATTATACTTATGGAAAGACCTCCAGGAAAAAGAGGAATGAATACAGGATGAAGAGACACTATAGGGTAAGAGCTTAGCAAGTGTTGTTATTGCCTTAATAAGCAACAGCAATAACAAACAGACCCCAAAGCAATCCAGAATTAAAATTTCAAGTGATTATTATATGACTTGAGATGTTGGACATAAGTGGGGGCTGAGAATAGTTTAAGGAAAATACAAAAATATCAATACATTTAGAAATCAAGACAAAAATAAATGCAAAATTGGGCTTTCATTAGAAATAATCACATAAAGACAAAAATAGTATGTCTGCTATTTTACATAAAATTCAAGACACCATCAATTTTAAAATACACCCTTATTTAATTTACCGCTATGAAAGAAAAAATGCTGCCAACTGTGAAAAGAGACTGCCAGTCAAGACACAATTCATTCTTATTTAGAATTTTTTTTTTCAGATTGAAAGAGCTCTTTTAGTCCTATCATTTTCATAGAACTATAAAAAGAAAGACCAAAATAATACTGGTAAGTATATGCCTAAAACTTCTTTATACCGCGTCCAACTCTTCTAAATGAATTTTTAGTCATTAATATTTGTGTTTTCCACACAAAATAATCCTCTGTGATATGAAAAGTGGTGATGAAACATTTTAAAAACAAACTTAAAAAAGCTACTATGTATTCTATGTAGAACAGGCCTATATTAGACTTCTCCTGAGGTATGTTGCTAAATATGTCCAATTTGTGACCCACATCAACATCTTTTCCAGTATTTTTTGGTTCCCAAGTGTTAAGTATATTCTTATCTCCACTATTTTCTCTACGATTTTCTACAAACTTATAGAAGCTACTATGTATTCTATGTAGAACAGGCCTATATTAGACTTCTCCTGAGGTATGTTGCTAAATATGTCCAATTTGTGACCCACATCAACATCTTTTCCAGTATTTTTTGGTTCCCAAGTGTTAAGTATATTCTTATCTCCACTATTTTCTCTATGATTTTCTTCCAAACGCTTGGCCCCTAATTTATAGGCTACCATGCTGGCTCTTTTGACATTCCTGAAGACTCAGTAAATGACAGCTATGCCACAACTACCGCCTGGCCAGCAGGGGTGATTAAACAGTACTGACTTCAGATCTTTCCTGATTTCAAGATATTACATCATCAAATTCATGCATTTTAGATATCATGAAACGTGCATTTTAGAAACCATGAAAAGCTTTCAACCAACTGAAAAAAATCANGACTCAGTAAATGACAGCTATGCCACAACTACCGCCTGGCCAGCAGGGGTGATTAAACAGTACTGACTTCAGATCTTTCCTGATTTCAAGATATTACATCATCAAATTCATGCATTTTAGATATCATGAAACGTGCATTTTAGAAACCATGAAAAGCTTTCAACCAACTGAAAAAAATCAATCTTTCTAATATTAAGAAGAAAAGGAGAAAAAAGGGAACAGTAAAAATATAGTAATACAGAACACTAAGCATTACACAGACAAATCCCATTATAGGAGTAATTTTGATAAATGTGAGTTCAACTTAAAAGTCTAAAGATAGAGACTCACCGATTGGATCTTGAAGTAACATTTACCTGTATGCTGTTGTATTAGGGACTTCCCTGGCAGCTCAGACAGTAAAGAATCTGCCTGCAATGCAGGAGACCCAGGTTCAATTCCTGGATTGGCAAGATCTCCTGGAGAAGGAAATGGCTATATTAGTCAAGATCCCTCCAAAGGAAAAAAAAAAATGTAAGTATTTACAGGGAATTTAATACAGGGCATTGGTTATGTAGATGTTGGATGAGTAAAATGCAGAGGATGATTAGCAGGAGCAAAAAAGAAGAAAGAGTGATATCCAAAGATCAGAAGTTTGCTGACACTTCTATGCTGGAGTCCAAGAGTAGACATCTGCTGATGAACTGCTGGGGATGTCACATCCTGTCAGGATTCACCAAAGAGCTGCCTCTTTCACAGGGTTGTAACCATGGCCTACACTGTGTCTACAGCCAGTGCTGTCATACGTGGATGTGCTGTCACCAATGAGCAGTGTCACTGCTCTGTCACTGCTTCTACTGCTGCCACCACTCAAGATTCTGCCAGAGACGGGATGTAGGATGAGAGGCAGTTCTCCCCTCCTCCACTATACATATTCCTATCAGGATTCCCGCTAGCAGAACTTGACAGGAAGCCAGTTGGCAAGAGATCTTGGGAAGTGTCATTTGCAGACTCCCAGCCTCATCCAACACATAGAAGAATACAGAAGGGGCTTCAAACAAACCACATTAACTAACACCATTATCTGCAAGATGTGCATTTAAAACAAAAGGACAGGGGACTGTTTAATCATTCATTAATTCAACAAATATTTATAGCATGCCTTTTAAGTGTCAGATCCTCTTCCAGGTGTGGTGATACAGCAAGGTGGAAACAAAACAGACAAAATACCTGATCAGCATATTTTTGACCTGCTAACTCAGAATAGCTAGGCAGCAAACAAAATAAGTAATTAAATCCTACAATATTTGAGGATGTGTCAAATGCTAAAGGAAAAGTAAAGCAGGAGGAGAGATAGGGAGGCGTGCATACTTAGTAGCTTCAATCATGTCTGACTGTTTATGACCCCATGGAATGCAAAAATCCTCTATCCATTGCATTTTTCAGGCAAGAATACTGGAGTGGGTTGACATGTCCTCCTCCAGGGGATCTTCCTGACCTAGGGATTGAACCCACGCCTCCTGCATTGCAGGCAGATTCTCTACTGCTGAGCCACTGGGGAAGCCCAACAGGGAGGCAGGGGATTGCAATTTATTCAAACAGCAATCTGGAAAGGCTTTTGAAAAAAGATAAGAACGAGGAGAGGAAAGAAGTCTGAATGAAATGTGAACTAGTTATTTTAATAATACTCCAAGTAAGGATTATGGTGAAAGTGCAATAGGGATAAAGAAGTAAAAGAAATCCTAGATAGAGAAGACACAGTAATGTGCATAATTTACAGTGTATCAGTGCAGCCCAGAAACATAAATAGCAACAATGGAATGCAAATCACAAAGGAAAAAGTTTTAATGGCATCAAAATGGACAATTAAAAAGAGTGTCAGCAAAATTCAAAGACAACTGGGCTTGTAGAAATTGTTTGTTACCTAGATCACAAAAAGATAAATATACAAGACAAATAAAGAATTTCTATAATATAATGAGATTTGACATGGGAGAAGGACTCAATACATCATTGCTGGTTGTTGACAGAGAAAGCATGAGGACAACCTCTAAGAGCAGAAGCTGGTCCCTAGCTGATATCCAGAAAGAAAATGCAGACCTCAGACCTGCAGGCTTAAGGAACTGGGTTTTGACAAAAATCTGAATAAGCCTGGAAGCAGATTTTTTTCCCCAAGACCCCAGATAACAGTTTAATCCAGCTGACACCTTGACCTTGAGAGATGCAAAGCAGAGAACCCAGCAGAGCCTGATTGGACTTCTGATCAGCAGAACTGTGAGATGATATGTAAGTGCTGTTCTAAGTCACTAGTTTGTGATATTTTGCTACACAGCTATAGAAAACTAATACCCTATTAAAATCCAAAGACAACATCTACCTGAGTATTGTAGAAAATATCAGATGAAATATTACATCTTCTTCCAGGCTTCTAGATGTCTAAATCTTAGGAAATTTCCAAAACGTGACCAAATACAGATTATTGCAATATTATAGCTTAAAAAATAATGAGAAAGACAAACCATTCTAGAGAACATAGGCAAAGGCTTTGAATGGCTAATAAAAATGCAAAAGATCTCTAAATTTAAGAATGCCGGCATGCATGCTCAGTCACTTCAGCTGAGTCTGACTTTTTGTGACCCTATGGACTGTAGACCGCCAGGCTCCTTTGTCCATTGGATTTTCCAGACAAGAACACTGGAGTGGGTTACCAAGCCCTCCTCCAGGAGATCTTCCCAACTCAGGATTGAACTTGCATCTCTTGTGTCTCCTGCATTGTAGGCAGATTTTTTTTTACCGTTAAGCCATCAGGGAGGCCCCAAATTTCTTAATAACAGCTTACAAAATAACTTAGAATGAAATAATTTCTTTAGCTTCAGATTGGTAAAAACTGTATAACACCTATTGTTGGGAGGAAATATAAATGGAAGGAAAATGAAAACTCTTATTCACTGATGATAAGAGAATAAAGGAGACCAAAACTTTAACTATTTTGGTAATAGTTATTATATTCTAATATGTCCATATACTAGTATCAAAAATTCCATTTCAGGTGTATTTTATCAAGTATATTTTCCATATTAAAAAGATCAAAGAACTGTACTTAAAAAAAAAAAAGCTTTGTTATTTTAAAGAATTGCAGTGTAGGAAAAAGAAGGCCTAGTATCTTATTCTGGTGATGACGATATCTCATTTCCTTACATACCAAAATTAGAGGATTAAAAAAAATAGCTCAGTGAATTCAAGACTTATACTCCCCTATTCTCTATATACAAAGACATGGATTCAGAGATTTCATGTCCACTTGATAGGGATGCATAAGAAACAAATGTTGAGAGAGCAAACTGAATATACATGGTTTGAAAAGAAGTTAACCATATACACTTTTAAACAAGGTAACTTGCAATATTTATTTAGAACAAATATTGTGGGACTGTGATATTAAAGATCTCTGGGGGTGCTTATTTTATAGCAAAACATTATGTCAGCTCAGTATTTAACTGAAAAACTAACATGAACATCTTTTGATAGTTGGGATTGATTTTGTCATCACATTCTTATGGTATTATATGTAGGAAGATGTACACAATAGTTTTCAGTGTAGCATTATTTATACAGTAATAAGAAAAAATATGAAAACTCCAACTATTCAGCACTATATGAATATAGAAACAAATTTTGGAAGATTTGTACAGCGGAATATTATACAGCTTGTAGAATAATCTAGAGCTAGAAATAAAAAAACTCAGATTGAAGTTTCAGTGCTGAGTGGAAGTCATTTTTAGTGCAATATGTGGCCCAATCCAAAACAATATCTAAACTTTGATGGATGGATTTGAAGGGGGAAAATGTAGTGAGTCTTTCAAGGCTGAAAAATTTCAGATCATCTCTGTCCTATATTTGAAAATCAAAGTCTCATAGTACAGCTGATCCCACTGAGAAAAGTTTCAACGGCACAGCTCACTTTGAAGTTTGCCTGGCAATTTGGGTGTCTGACTACCATTGTTGTTTGATCTGGAATTATTATACCCAATTATTTTTTAGTAAAGTCAAGTCTGCCCCCACTTAAAGCAGGCTAAGTATCAACATAGGAAGATCTCGAAAACACAATATTGAATGCATATTGCAGACTCATTGAGTAGTGGGAGTCTTTATGTAAATTATGTAAATTTATGAACACATGCAAAAAATGTGGCATATTGTGTTATTCTGAACATATTTAAGAAGATTATTCTTGGGATGATTATTAGTTACTTGTAGACTGTGTCTGCTTAATCCTCCTAGACACTGAAATCAGAAAAGAGAAAGCTAAACACATATGGCTAACTGGATTTGTGTACCATTTCATCAAAACAAAAATAAGAGTAGCTGCTTTCCTCTTATAGCAGTTTAGACTTGGTATCAGCAGGCACAAGTGCCTCGGTTGATTTGTGTAGTCAGGGGTTGGAATTTCAGGCTACTGAAATGCTGTGCTACTTGCCCTATTGGTAGCTGGTGAACTGACAATGTAGGAATGATGGCCCTGTCCTCCCTTCAGTGTTTTCACATTCTGCTTTCAGTGCTGAAAAACAGAGACATGAAGCTTTATGTCAAAGCCAGACAGACTTCTCTTGAGGAGCCATTGCCTTTCAGGGACTTCTGGGGAGAACACTAGGCATCAATATTTCTTTTTCATCCAGTGGCAAAAATTCAAGGACCAGGGGAATCACTCAAATATTTATAGGAGCTACCTGTCCATGCCAATGCCTGAGCTCTCATCCAACTTAAGAAAAGCACAGATCTTGTCATCAAAGGCAGTTACTTTCAGAGGATAAACAATACACACTCTCATATATCTTTAATACAAAAACAAAGCTTTGTATTTCTACTGAATGCATTGGTGTTGAAGGGATAATGATCTGTTTTTCTATCCTAAGAAATAAAGAAAGTTGAAATTTATTCTCCAATGTGAAAATTTTTTCATTTTTGGAAAAGTGTCCGTGGGTTTGACCAAGCTTCACATTAAATCCCTGTCTCTGACTATCCTCACTGATTAGTTTTTTCCCACAAACAAAGCCACTGGAACAAGATCCTCAAATCTGCTGCTGCAGCTACTTAAGCCTCACTGAGTGATCAGGCAGCTATTTTCCTTGCCCCTAAAACCCACGCTTGCAAACTGCTGGGTCAGCAATCCAGCTGCAGAAAGCATGGCCCTTTGCTCTTTCTCAAGGAACTGCTCTTTGCCATCTAATAATGTAGAGCGTATTTTCCTATGTTATTTTGTTTTTAGATCTAGTCAGGATTGTCAGAGGCTTTTATTTTCACAGCCTGACCTCATGTGTTCTGTGACAGGCTCCTCTGTGGACCATTTCAGTTTATGTGACCTGTTTTCTTTTTTATTTTCATCTTTTTATCTTTAAAAAAACTAAGCCCATTTCGTTTCCTCCTTTCAGCTGCATTAGCAGTGCTATGTGGAACAGGATTCAGTACCCTTCCACACTGTGTGCTGGTAGGCAATTACACTGGGTGGTTTAAAATTTGCTTTTGAGCCAGAGTTTTACTAGAATGAAATAATAATTATTTCATCCTTGATGTAGTCTTTATATTATCAGTTAAGTAAAGCTGTGACTGTACAAAATGTTTAGGAGTGATATAATTATTTATTGCTAGTAGTCAAACATCTGCTGAAAGCTGCAAATTTTCCCCAAATACATTAACTTAACAGATATGCTAATATCTGTTAGCAGATATGATAATCCATAGATACATTCTAAATACCAGCTCTTGGACTGGTTAATTCTGACTATATTTGTGTGCATCCATGTTTCTTAAATAAACTTTTAGAGTCAGTTTAATAAGCCAACCAGTTAGATCAGTTGAGATAAAATTGCCGACCTGGTGTGACTGTCCATTTTGACTCATTATACCAAATTCAAGTTTTTATAACAATAGGCTTTAATCTTGTAGCTGTGATCACCACTACTCTAATAACTTTACATGTAATCTGAATCCTGGCCAGAAGTCCTCATACCTATTCAGCCTTCCTCCAAATTGATTCTGAATGAAAATTCAGTCATTATACTTAATTCCTAATCCTGCTGTTAAGTCATTTCACCATCTCCTGCTTCATCCATGTTGTCTTTTTTCTTTCTTTTTTCTTCATATTGTTTTTCTCATAATTCCATTGTTTCTAAATATGTTTTATGGGGTTTAATATCTCATCTTCTGATTAGGCCCTCATTGATCTCTTAAAGAGTATCTAGAAACTTTAACCTTCCTTTGGCCCTTCAAATTTATTCACAAACTAATGACTCTTGTTATTGTGGTCAGACTTTCATTATCTAACACCTAGCTTCATTTGGATTTTTAATTTAGCATTCTTTCATCCTCCCTTCATGCAATATTTTGACCTAATTTTTTCAGGTACAATATTTGCTGATTCTTTCTTTGTGTCCAGTATCATATTGGTTAGACATGTGATAAAAAGAAGTGCAAAATAATTCTTATCCTTGAGGCCATTTATACTTAAGAGAGGAAGAAAAGTATAAAACAATGACACAATAATTAAGAACTATCTGAGTAGACTTCAAGAGGGCAGGCTCCAGGGCCGTGCAGACTGGCAGTTAAGAACTTCAGCTGGTTTTTAACTTCTTGTTCCTATACTGACTTCACCACTTAGAAATCATAACCTTGGGGAAATGTCCTTTAGTTTTTTCACTCCTCAGTTTCCTTATATTTCAAATTAAGATACCTATAAAATTTCTTTCATAGGGTTGCTGTCAGAAGGAAAAGAAATGATACACAAACAATTCTTGGGCACATAGTACGTGCTTGAAATTTATTAATATGATTATTACTACCTACTCCAACCTTTGGAGGAAGAGTGAAGAGGTAGTTTAGCACAACTGGCAGCTTATTTTTGGGAGAATGAGAACAAGGTTTTGAGCTATGACGTTTTATCTGGTTTCTGGATCTGCCACTAGAAAACTTTAGTTACCCCCCCTTTCTAGAGTGTACCATTTTGTTGTATGTAACATGAATGGATTTTAATAATTCACTGTTTCTAATAATTCCCCTAAACTTGGGTTATGCGTGGACCCTTAAGGTTCTCAGTATTTAAAATTAATTTGATTATAATATTACTAATATTATTCAAATAAGTATACCCATAAAGCAAAATATAAATCAGATATAAATCTTTAATACTGATAAAAATTTAAAGTTAAACCAAAGTAAGTATTTTCTCCTTTTGGCTTTAATTGCTTTGGTTTGCCATGATTTATTTTGCTTGATTCTATGAAATACAAAGAGATAATGCCTTCATTCTAACTTTCACTATGGCTTTTATTTATTTATTTACTTTAAGTTTTTTTTTTTTTTGTGGGAGTACAGGTGATTGACAATGCTATGATAGTTTCAAGTGGACAGCAAATGTATCCATTCTCCCTCAAACTCACTACTGCTTTTAAACACTTGGGCTTTTCTTTCTTAACCCTTAATAGCACACTGAACATTGTTATTCCAGTCACTTGCAGGTATTAAAATGATCCTGTTTTAAATGCCTGAAAGTCCAATACAACTTTAGTCAAATGGAGAAAGGTAACATCCTAGTAATGTGAAAAAATAAAACCAAGTACCACCTGATGGAGTACACTGAGAAGAACAGTGCATCACTTCTGTTATTGTTATATTCCTGTGAAGGGTACATAACTTGAAATTTATCATAAGCAAATATTCATGAGGCAAACCTGAATTGTATCACATCCTATAGGAGAACTGGCCTATACTTTTCAAAATTCTCAAGGTCATGAAAGAAAAGGAGAAACTCTCCTAGATTGAAAAGCATTAAAGAGACATGACAGTTAAATGTAATGTGTGTTCCTGGATTGGATCTTTTTGTTACAAGGGACATTATTGGGATAACTGGAAAAACTAAATGGAGTCTGAGGATTTGATTCTAGCTATGTGTCATTATTTATTCCCAGATTTTGATGGTTATGGAGAAAAAGTCCCTACTTACAGAACTTGCCTGCTAAAGTTTTTGAGGATGATGGGCTATTGCATCATCCACTTACTTTAAAATGATTCAGGAAAAATTTATTTGTACTTGCAACTTTTTCATAATTTCAAAATTATTTTAAAATGTTCTTTACTAAGCCTAAAAGGAAATATACATATGTATATATCCAATTAAAAATGAAACTTCAGCATCTTAAGTCAAGATTAATTATATAAGTTGCCACTAATATAATTTAATGTAGACTGATTAAATATTAATTGGTGTTAAGTTAGATTGCCTCCTCCTGCAGTTTAGTCCTGAACTTTAATACTGCAGTTCCCAGAGAGAAGAGAGTATGTTCTTCTCTAGTTTCTCCTGCTTCATGGCCCCTCTGCTGCTCTCTCTGTTTTCAGAGAGAGCTTCTCACCTCTGTTGCTTCTGTTTCCTTGGGCTCTGGAACTTGATAAAGGGTGCTTATTTATTTACTTATTTTTAAAATTAATTAATTTATTTTAATTGGAGGATAATTACTCTTCAATATTGTGATGATTTCTACCATACATCAAAGGGTGTTTAGAAGGAAAGGACTATGACCTTCCTGTTTGCTTCACGCTGTGCTGTTCCCTGATGCTGATCATGCCTGTTCCAAAGGACTCCCAGCTCCCACTCTTACGAACAATACCTTGGGAGTGTTTTAAAAAGCTCCCTTCAGTATCATCCTAGCCCTAGTAACTTCTGAATGTTCACTTGGTCCCTTAGTACAAAAGTTTACTACCTAACTATTGAGCTCTGACTGTTCAAGATTTTCTCAATTACACTGTCTATCCCAATTCAACCATCAAGGGCACTGCAAACAGTTTCTAATCTTCAGATTCATCCTTACTAGAGACAAATAACTGTTGCCCTTCATTCCCAAGCTTTGGAGAAATCTCCAGTGTTCTGTTCTAACCTTACATGGGTATGGCTTTTGGCAGCTTATCTATCATCTAAAGAAAATAAAAAGCCAGTCTTGCATTCTGAAAAATGCTGCCCTAAATATCAGAGCAGGGCACACATATTGCCCTTCTTACTTGGACTAGGAGAATGGCACAGAGTGGAAAAGAAACACCAGGCATTCTCTACTCCATCTCCTTCAAAGAGCCTTCTCTTTTCAATAAATTCTCAGATTTGAGATGATATTCTCTAAAGGTTTCTTGAACTTTTGTCAACTGTTAGCAAGCTATCAACCTGGGGTTAATTTAAACAATTTCACGCTATACTAAATGAGGCATTTTGGCTGAAGCTAAATTTCTGTAAGCAACACAAATATGGTTCAGTTCTGTTCAGTTCAGTCGCTCAGTCGTGTCCGACTCTTTGCGACCCCATGAATCGCAGCATGCCAGGCCTCCCTGTCCATCACCAACTCCCGGAGGTCACTCAGACTCACGTCCATCGAGTCAGTGATGCCATCCAGCCATCTCATCCTCTGTCATCCACTTCTCCTCCTGCCCCCAATCCCTCCCAGCATCAGAGTCTTTTCCAATGAGCCAACTCTTCACATGAGGTGGCCAAAGTACTGAAGTTTCAGCTTTAGCATCATTCCTTCCAAAGAAATCCCAGGGTTGATCTCCTTCAGAATGTACTGGTTGGATCTCCTTGCAGTCCAAGGGACTCTCAAGAGTCTTCTCCAACACCACAGTTCAAAAGCATCAATTCTTTGGTGCTCAGCCTTCTTCACAGTCCAACTCTCACATCCATACATGACCACAGGAAAAACCATAGCCTTGACTAGACAGACCTTAGTCAGCAAAGGAATGTCTCTGCTTTTCAATATGCTATCTAGGTTGGTCATAACTTTTCTTCCAAGGAGTATGGTAGTGACGGTTTAAAAAGATTTTTTATTTCATTTTATCTATACTATGTAGTAACTTATTTCTTCCATTTCCTTTCCCTATTCAAATTGCAAGGCACATTGAGGCTTCCCATCTTCCCTGCTGGCTCAGACAGTAAAGCGTCTGCCTGCAATGCAGGAGACCTGGGTTTGATCCCTGGGTTGGGAATATCCTGTGGAGAAGAAAATGGCAACCCACTCCAGTATTCTTGCCTGGAAAATTCCATGGATGGAGGAGTCTGGTAGCTTACAGTCCATGGAATCACAAAGAGTCAGATATGACTGAACAATTTCACTTGATGGTTTTCATTAAACAGACTGATCCAATTCTCTTATTGGCTCAAATTAATAGTTTTTGACACTTACATGATTATAAACACAATGGCAATTTAAGATTTTTATCCAGGCAATTATAAGGTGTTTATTCAGGTGGTTAAGAATATCTTTACTTTAAATTATCACTGGGGTACAGACTTGCAATATGTGTATGAGCCCTGATAGGGCCAAATAACTTTGTCTGCTTTTTCAAATATAGAATCATTATGACTTTAACAGCATACAATATACCCTTGAAATTAGTCCTTTATGTGATTGAGGACACACCAGTGTTAAAATCAAATTTGACCTTTAAGAACACTTGAACTGTTCCCTTTTTATAGAAAGCCACCCTTTCCTAACATTTTCTCCTTTAAAAATAGTACAGAAAACTTGCCTGTAGATATATGTGAGACACGTTATTTTTGTCTATAGGAATATCTATATATGATGTGTGCAATATAAATTTCATAATCATGTTAGAAACAGAAGGTAAGCTTAGTTCTCCATGTATCTTATCCCAATGTCCAAGTATTTTTTAAAAAGTTCTTGAAATGTTTTATTCTATTATTGACAGTGGCTCAGATGGTAAAGAATCTGCATGTAATGCAGGAGACCTGGTTTCGATTCCTGGGTCAGGAAGATTCACCCGGAGAAGGAAATGGTAATCCACTTTAGTATTCTTGCTTGGAAAATCCCATGGACAGAGGAGCCTGGTGGGCTACAGTCCATGGGGTTGCATAGAGTCAGACACGATTGACTAACTTTTAGGAGGCCTGATCCTGTCAGTGTAGCTTTGTAACTCCCAGATTTGGACAAGCATGTGGAAAAAAGGGGGCTTCCCTGGTAGCACTCAGCTAAAGAATCCATCTGCAATTCAGGAGACCCTGATTCAATTCCTGGGTTGGGACGATCCCCTGGAGAAGGGATAGGCTACCCATGCCAGTATTTTTGGACTTCCCTTGTGGCTCAGCTGGTAAAGAATCTGGCTGCAATGCGGGAGACCTGGGTTTGATCCCTGGGTTGGGAAGATCCCCTGGAGAATGGGAATGACTACCCACTCCAGTATTCTGGCCTGGAGAATTCCATGGATTGTACTGAAAAAAGGAAAAGAAAAAGATGGTAAAAACCACCTACTATTACTTGGCCATCTATCTTCTACAACATGGTGGAGTAGGAGGACGTGCATTCATCTTCTGCAAGAACTCCAAAATTATAACTCGCTGATGAACAACCATCCTCAGGAGAACTTTGGATCCCACCAAAAACATACCCCACATCCAAGGACAAAGGAGAAGCCCCAGCAAGATGGTAGGAGGGGCAAAATCGCATTTAGAATCATACCCCATTCTCACCAGAGACGTTCAGAGGGCTCAAACAAAGCCTTTTGCACACAAGGAGACCCCACAGAGAATAAGTCAGACCTGCCTTTGAGTGTTTGAGTGTCTCCTGTGGAGGTATGGGTCAGCAGTGGCCTGACACAGGGGCAGGGGCTCTGGAAGCAGCAGACATGGGTGTGGCATAAACCCTCTTGGAGTGGACCACCATTAACCCTACCATAGAGCCTCCAGAACTTACACAAGACTGGGGAAACAGATTCTTGGAGGGCACAAACAAAACTTTGTCTGCACCAGGACCCAGGAAAATGGAGCAGGGACCCCACCAGAGACTGACCCATGAGTGTCCAGCACCTCCAGTGGAGGCATGGGTTGGTGGTGGCCTGCTGCAGGGTCTGGGGCACTGAGTATGGCAGGGCATGCATGGGGCCTTTTGAAGGAGGTTGCCATTATCCTCATTGCCCTCAACATCGTTTGGTCTCAGGTCAAACAACAGGGAGGGAACACAGCCATGTCCATCAATAGAAAATTGGATTAAAGATTTACTGAGAAAGGCTCTGCCCATCAGAACAAGACCCAGTCCCACCCCACCCCTCCCACAGTCAGTCTCTCCCATCAGGTGGCTTCCATAAGTCTCTTACCCTTATCCATCAGAGGGCAGACAGAATGAAATCCACAATCACAGAAAACTAATAAAATTGATCACATGGACCACAGCCTTGTCTAACTCAGTGAAACTATGAGGCATGCTGTGTAGGGCCACTCAAGACGGATGGGTTATGGTGGAGAGTTCTGACAAAATGTGGTCCACTGGAGAATGGAATGGCAAATCACTTCACTATTCTTGCCTTGAGAACTCCATGAACAGTATGAAAAAGCAAAAAGGTATGACATTGAAAGATGAACTCCCCAGGTCTATATGTGCCCAATATGCTCTTAGAGAAGAGGGTAGAAATAACTCCAGAAAAAATGAAGAGACAGGGTCAAAGAAAAAACAGCACCAAGTTGTGTGTGTGACTGGTGATAGAAGTAAAGTCTGAAGCTATAAAGAACAATATTGCATAGGAACCTGGAATGTTAGGTTCATGAATCAAGGTAAATTGGAGGTGGTCAAACAGGAGATGGCAAGAATGAACATTGACATTTTAGGAATCAGCAAACTAAAATGGACTGGGATGGGTGAATTTAACTCAGATGAGCATTATATCTACTACTGTGGGCAAAAATCCCTTAGAAGAAATGGAGTAGCCCTCATAATCAGCATAAGAGTTTGAAATGCAGTACTTGGGTGTGATCTCAAAAACGACAGAATAATCTCTGTTCATTTCCAAGGCAAACCATTCAATATCACAATAATCCAAGTCTATGCCCTGACCAGTAATGCTGAAGAAGCTGAAATTGAATGGCTCTATGAAGACCTACAAGACTTTCTAGAACTAACACCCATAAAAAGATGTCCTTTTCATTATAGGGGAGTGGAATACGAAAGTAGGAAATCAAGAGATATCTGGAGTAACAGGCAAATTTTGCCTTGGAATACAAAATGAAGCAGGGCAAAGGCTAACAGAGTTTTGCCAAGAGAACAAACTGGTCATAGCAAGCATCCCCTTCCAACAACACAAGAGATGATTCTACAAATGGACATCACCAGATGATCTATACTAAAATCAGATTGGTTATATTCTTTGCAGCCAAAGATGAAGAAGCTGTATACAGTCAGCAAAAACAAGACTGGGAGCTGACTGTGGCTCAAATCACAAACTCCTTATTGCCAAATTCAGACTGAAATGGAAGAACGTAGGGAAAACCACTAGACCATCCAGGTATGATCTAAATCAAATCCCTTATGATTATACAGTGGAAGTGACAAATAGATTCAAGAGATTAGTCTGATTGACAGAGTGCCTGAAGAACTGTGCACAGAGGTTTGTGACATTGTACAGGAAGCAGTGATCAAGACCATCCCAAGAAAAAGAAATGCAAAAAGGTAAAATGGTTGTCTGAGTAGGCCTTACAAATGATACCTAATGGTGAATGTCAGATTTGTGATCTCCAAAGAAGATTTAGCTTCCGGACTAGGGACCAGGCTTGATCACTCAAGAGCTCTTGTGTAGCAGAGTTATATTAAAGTGAAAAAGGGAGAGAGAAACCTTTTGACATAGGCAGCAGAAGGAGGATGGAGAATGCCCCATCTCTAGCCTTAGCAAGGGAATTATATACTTTTAAATTGGTTATTAAGACAAATCAAAAGAATGTCTCAAGGTTGTAATGATCTTACTAGACCCATTTCCATAATATACATTTTAAGATAACAGGATTAGTCAGAAGGTTTTCAGGAAGGAGAAACATGACCTCAAGCAGGATATATTATTGTTCTATAACCGTTACTAAAGAATGTAGAAAAAAAGTTTGTCCTTTCCTCCTCCTTGAGAATTCCAGGCCCCTAATTCCTCCTTGAGAGCCCCAGACTCCTTTCTCCTCCTTAGGGACCCCAGACATTTTAATCAACTTGCCTAAGAATTGACTCTCTCATTCCCCCTTTTCTTCTAGGAGAATTATGTTGCCAAGGGAAAGGGGCATCGTTTTCATTCCATAACTACTTCCTGCTTTTGAGGTGCATGGTCCCTAAATTGTTGAGGCAACATATTCTCCTAAACCCTCATAATGAAGGTCTCTGATTCAGGGGCCCCAAGTAATAGAGGAGGCTGTGGCACTCGTAAGCCTGGACACCCATTTGTAACTTAAAAGCTTTCAAATGGTTAGGAGCAAACACCATTTTGCAGTTACAGATGTAAGGCCAAATAGTGGTTAAACCAGGTTAAAACCTAATCGAAATTAAGTTGCATTATGTCCATAGTTAAGGTATAATATGTCATACCAGTCCATCTTTAGGACTGTTAGATGTCATCAGATCAAGAAGAGGGATCACATGTGATTGTTGTTGGTGAAGGTATTTGCCGAGTTGAAGAAAGTCCTTTCCTTGAAGTGGAGAAATTCACCATGTGAAGCCTTCAATTGATGAGGAGGGGGAGTGCTCTACAGACCCAGCAATTAGACCCATTTTGAAGGCTGGGTCAGGGGTCACCTCCCAGAGTTTTCAAAATGTCTGTTGAAAAGCTGAAAGCTGAATCACATACTTAGTTAATTCCAAGGTTAAGGATCTATGATAGTATCTGTGCACAAAAATGGTCTGTCATTGAGATAATCCCATTTTTGGGGGGCAGTTTGAGCCCTCATTAAAGGTATGGGTAAAATTTTAAACCAACTGTCTTGAATTCCCTGAGTTAGCTTATATGAATGTCTTTTAATAATGTCATTAGCCTTTTCAGCTGTTGCTGAAGATTGGGGTCTCCAGGAACAGTGTAAGCGATATTCTATTCCTCGAGTTTTTGACACCCCTTGAGTTACAGCAACTTTAAAGATGGAGCATTGTTGCTCTGAATTACAGAGTTTAAGACCCCACTTACACCATGAAAAATCAATACACTAAGATTTTGCCCACTAGTAAACTTATGAGCTTTAGGCATTAGCAAAACAATAGTTGTGCTTCCCCAGTGGCTAAGAGGTTAAAGCGTCTGCCTGCAATGCGGGAGACCTGGGTCCCATCCCTGGGTCAGCAAGATCCCCTGGAGAATGAAATGGCAACCCACTCCAGTGTTTTGGCCTGGAGAATCCCATGGGCGGAAGAGCCTGGTTGGCTACAGTCCACAGGGTTGCAAAGAGTCAGACACGACTGAGCGACTTCACTTTCACTTTCAAAACAATAGCAGCAATTACCCTCAAGCAATGTCAGTTCAGTTCAGTTCAGTTCAGTCGCTCAGTCGTGTCCGACTCTTTGCGACCCCATGAATCGCAGCATGCCAGGCCTCCCTGTCCAACACCAACTCTCAGAGTTCACTCAGACTCACGTCCATCGAGTCCGGGATGCCATCCAGCCATCTCATCCTCTGCCCTCCCCTTCTCCTGCCCCCAATCCCTCCCAGCATCAGAGTCTTTTCCAATGAGTCAACTCTTCGCATGAGGTGGCCAAAGTACTGGAGTTTCAGCTTTAGCATCATTCCTTCCAAAGAAATCCCAGGGTTGATCTCCTTCAGAATGTACTGGTTGAATCTCCTTGCAGTCCAAGGGACTCTCAAAAGTCTTCTCCAACACCACAGTTCAAAAGCATCAGTTCTTGCATAGGAACCTGGAATGTCAGGTCCATGAATCAAGGCAAATTGGAAGAGGTCAAACAGGAGATGGGAAGAGTGAATGCCGACATTCTAGGAATCAGAGAACTAAAATGGACTGGAATGGCTGAATTTAACTCAGATGACCATTATATCTACTACTGTGGGCAGGAATCCCTTAGAAGAAACGGAGTAGCCATCATGGTAAACAAAAGAGTCCAAAATGCAGTTTGGATGCAATCCCAAAGACAACAGAATGATCTCTGTTTGTTTCCAAGGCAAATCATTCAATATTACGGTAATCCAAGCCTATGCCTCAACCAGTAATGCTGAAGAAGCTGAAGTTGAATGGTTCTTTGAAGATCTATAAGACCTTTCAGAACTAACACCCAAAAAAGATGTCCTTTTCATTATAGGGGACTGGAATGCTAAAGTAGGAAGTCAAGAAACACCTGGGTAACAGGCAAATATGGCCTTGGAGCACGGAATGAAGGAGGGCGAAGGCTAACAGAGTTTTGCCAAGAGAATGCACTGGTCATAGCAAACACCCTCTTCCAAAAACACAAGAGAAGACTCTACACATGGACATCACCAGATGGTCAACACCGAAATCAGATTGATTATATTCTTTGCAGCCAAGATGGAGAAGCTCTATACAGTCAGCAAAAACAAGACTGGGAGCTGACTGTGGGCTCAGATCATGAACTCCTTATTGCCAAATTCAGACTTCAATTGAAGATGTGGGGAAAACCACTAGACCATTCAGGTATGACTTAAATCAAATCCCTTATGATTATACAGTGGAAGTGAGAAATAGATTTAAGGGACTAGATCTGATAGAGTGCCTGATGAACTATGGACAGAGATTCATGACATTGTACAGCAGACAGGGATCAAGACCATCCCCATAGAAAAGAAATGCAAAAAACAAAATGTCTCTCTGAGGAGGCGTTACAAATAGCTGTAAAAGGAAGAGAAGCCAAAAGCAAAGGAGAAAAGGAAAGATATAAGCATCTGAATGCAGAGTTCCAAAGAATAGCAAGGAGAGATTAGAAAGCCTTCCTCAGTGATCAATGTAAAGAAATAGAGGAAAACAACAGCATGGGAAAGACTAGAGATCTCTTCAAGAAAACAGGATTAGTCAGAAGATTTTCATGAAGGAGAAACGTCCTCAAGCAGGATACATTATTGTTATATAATCCTTACTAGGGAATGTAGGAAAAAATGTTTGTCTTTTTCTCCTCCTTGAGAATTCTAGACCCCTATCTCCTCCTTGTGGCTCAGAGGTTAAAGCGTCTACCTCCAATGCGGGAGACCCGGGTTCAATCCCTGGGTTGGGAAGATCCCCTGGAGAGGGAAATGGCAATCCACTCCAGTATTCTTGCCTGGAGAATCCCATGGATGGAGAAGCCTAGTAGGTTACAGTCCACGGGGTCGCAAAGAGTCGGACACGACTGAGCGACTTCACCTTATCTCACCTCATCTCCTCCTTGAGAGCCCCAGACTCCTTTCTTCTCCCCAGGGACCCTGGACTTTTTATCAACCTGCCTAGAAACTGACTCTCTTGCAAGCAGCTGAGAAAAGAAGAGAAACTAAAGGCAAAGGAGAAAAGGAAAGATATACCCATTTGAACGCAGAATTCCAAAGAATAGCAAGGAGAGATAAGAAAGCCGTCCTCATCGATTAATGCACAGAAATAGAGGAAAACAATCGAATGGGAAAGACTAGAGAACTCTTCAAGAAAATTAGAACTATCAAGGCAACATTTTATGCAAAGATGAGCACCATTAAAGGACAAAAATGGTATGGACCTAATGGAAGCATAAGATATTAAGAGATGGCAACAATACACAGAGCTGTACAAAAAAGATCTTAGTGACCCAGATAACCACAATGGTGTGATCATTCACCTAGAGCCAGACATCCTGGAATGTGAAGACAAGCAGGCCATAGGAAGCATCACTACAAATAAAGCTAGTGGAGGTGATGAAATTCCAATTGAGCTATTTCAAATCCTAAAAGATGATGCTGTGAAAGGGTTGTACTCAATATGCCAGCAAATTTGGAAAACTCAGCAGTGGGCATAGGGTTGGAAAAGGTCAGTTTTCATTCCAATCCCAAAAAAAGGCAATGCCAAAGAATGTTCAAACTGCTGCACAACTGCACTCATCTCCCACGATAGGAAAGTAATGCTTAAAATTCTCCAAGCCAGGCCGCAACAGTGTGTGAGCCATGAACTTCCAGATGTTCAAGCTGGATTTAGAAAACCACAGGAAACAGAGATCAAATTTCCAACATCCATTGGATCATCAAAAACTAGAGAGTTCCAGAAAAACATCTATTTTTTGCTTTACTGACTATGTCAAAGCCTCTGACTGTGTGAATCACAACAAACTGTGGAAAATTCTTCGAGAGATGGGAATACCAGACCACCTGACCTGCCTCCTAAGAAATCTGTATGCAGGTCAAGGAGAAACATTTAGAACTGGACATGGAACAATACACTGGTTCCAAATCCGGAAAGGAGTATGTCAAGCCTGTACATTTTCACCCTGCTTATTTAACTTATATATCAAATACATCATGCAAAATGCCAGGCTGCATGAAGCAAAAGCTGGAATCAAGATTGCTGGGAGAAATATCAATAACCTCAGATACACAGATGACACCACCATTATGGCAGAAACTGAAGAAGAACTAAAGAGCCTCTTGATGAAAGTGAAAGAGGAGAGTGAAAATATCGGCTTAAAACTCAGCATTCAGCAAACTAAGATCATGGCATCTGGTCCCATCACTTGATGGCAAATAGATGGGGAAACAGTGGAAACAGTGGAAACAGTGACAGACTTTATTTTCTTGGGCTCCAAAATCACAGCAGATGGTTACTGCAGCCATGAAATTAAAAGACACTTGCTCCTTGGAAGAAAACCTATGACCAACCTAGATAGCATATTAAAAAGCAGAGACATTACTTTGCCAACAAAGGTCCATCTAGTCAAAGCTATGGTTTTTCCAGTAGTCAAGTATGGATGGAAGAGTTGAAGTATAAAGAAAGCTGAGTGCCAAAAAATGGATGTCTTTGAACTGTTTTGCTGGAGAAGACTCTTGAGAGTCCCTTGGACTTCAAGGAGATCAAATCAGTCAAACCTAAAGGTAATCAGTCCTGAATATTCATTGAATAGACTAATGCTGAAGCTCAAATACTTGGGCCACCTGATGTGAAGAACTGACTCATTGGAAAAGCTCCTGATGCTGGGAAAGATTAAAGGCAGGAGGAGAAGGGGATGACAGAAGACAAGATGATTGCATGGCATCACTGAGTCAGTAGACATGAGTTTGAGCAAGCTCCAGGAGTTGATGATGGACATGGAAGCCTTGTGTGCTACAGTCCATGGCAAAGAATCAGACATGACAGAGTGACTGAACTGAACTGAACTGAATTCCTTGGCCATAGCTTCTTCATCAGTTGTTGCTCTCAAATGTTGTAATGCTAGACGGTTTTATTGAGCACATCAAGTTTCTGAGGAGCATATTTTCCATTTCTCTATATTCTTCACAATTTCTCTTGTAGATGCAAATGTAGACTTCTCTCAATAAACTCAAATAAATGTTGAGATAAATGCTGAATGTGACTCAACTAGTTGGTAACAGGCTTACTGGGAAATTTTCTGTGAAATACTGATTAAAATATTTTGTAATAAGAAGCAAAAGAATAATGAATGATCTTAACTGAATTTTACTGTTTGTTTCTCTGAATCCTACATGGGAGAAGATTTTTCAGAACAGATCACTTCAAAACCTGTAAAAAGACAATAGGCAATCACAGGTTTCCCTCCCAGCCACATAACTCAAGGTATAGACTCTTCTGATCTTAATCTCTTAGGTCTCATTCCAAGATGCTCTTGCTTTTTAATTTACAGCCTGCATTCTTGATTTTGATGGTCTATGATTTGTAAGCATGCTATGCATGACACAGTAATATTATTCTGTGTCTCTTATTCTCAAAGGTGCAAATAGAGACCAGTACTTATTTATTTCCCCATAGGTTGATCTCAATATTTGCAAATATTTTAATAAAAACAGCACCAAAGTTTCCATAAAATACCTTTTATTTTTGTTGTAGTGTTTTTCTAGTTTTTCCCAGCTAGAAATTTAGTAGTGGGTTTTACCTGAAATGTACAAGTAGATCTTATTTTTATTTTCACCTGCTAATTTTTACTTAAGATTAAATTGCATTTATACTATTTTCAGTGAGAAAATGATTTTAAACAGTTGCTCATTAAGGTTACCATTTATAATCCCCCTTACTGTATTATATTTGCACCAGAAAGTAACCCAGAAATATTTAGCTACAGTTGGCAAGAAAAATTTTACATAATAGCTAGACCAATAAAACCCTTCATTTTGGTCCATAAATAGATGGTTTTAATAATTAACTGATTTATGAAATATGGCACATTATTTTGTAGTTAAAATCATCAGATATTCAACTACCATAAGGAAACTTTTGGTTGATTTGAGCTTGCTTATTTTATCTAAAAAAACATATTTATGATTATATGAATTTCTCAATGTATACTGTCAAGGTGTATATCACATACTATGTTTAAACCCTTGTAAACAAAAAGGAAAAAAAAATATACACAATAAGAATTATGTAAGTGAAGTGAATATCTTTAAACCAATAGCTAAAAATAACTGAGTTACACAAAGCCACTAATCAAAATCTAAGGAGAGAAACTTTCTCAGCACTGTTCTCATTTTCTCCTGGTAATTGGTTTTCTTTTTTCATACCTCTGGAATTAGAGGAGACTTAACAGTGGAAGAAGAAAAGGCACACAGAGAAAATGAGAACTTGACAGACCCACAGGATTAACATCGGCTTTGTCTTCAGTCTTGTTAATGACAGACTTGCTCATAATGCCTGTAACTATAGGAAATCTCATTCGTTGATGAGCCACTTTTGGATTTCTTTGTATTTGTGGCAGATCGTATATATTTGACTGGTTTTCTTCCTTACATTTTCTTTTTTATGAGTCTGTGAAATACTAGTGCTGGATGGAAAATATTGAAATAAAAGTTGCCTTTCCCTGGTTTAGCCTTTAAAAAAACTAGAAAAACTTTAAAATGAGGCTAGAGCTTTGTCCTCTAGTACCCTACTACTGTGTCTCTGTTTCCTTTCAAGCAATAATGAACTGAGCATTTCATAATAGATATCAGTAGATGCCTTGAGATGAATTGTCACCAACAGAAAAGTCTGGAACTCAGAGTAGTAGAGCAGAAATATCTTTATACAAGGAATCTGGTCAAGTCTCTTGATTCTAGTTTAAAACTTCTTCCTATGGCTGATTGATGTTGATGCATGGTGGAAACCATCACAGTATTGTAGAATAATTATTTACCAATTAAAATAAAATAAAAAAGAAACTTCTTCCTGTATGTCACTATTCCTGAATCACTCCAGAAAGCTAGCAATCAACCCTTTGTCTATGATTCCCCAGAGCAAAAACCACAATTCTCTTAAACTCTGTAATTAAGATTTTCCCCCTATATCGCTTCTTGAATTTTAATCCCTCATCATAATTATTGCATTGTTACTGTAATACTTGGTGATGAAAGTAATATATTTTCTTTAGAGAAAATGTGAAAAATAAAGAAAATAGGGAGAACAGTTAATCGCTATGGTTTCTCCTGTGGTCATGTATGGATGTGAGAGTTGGACTATGAAGAAGGCTGAGCACCGAAGAATTGATGCTTTTGAACTGTGGTGTTGGAGAAGACTCTTGAGAGTCCCTTGGACTGCAAGGAGATCCAACCAATCCATTTTGAAGGAGATCAGTCCCGGGATTTCTTTGGAAGGAATGATGCTAAAGCTGAAACTCCAGTACTTTGGCCACCTCATGTGAAGAGTTGACTCATTGGAAAACACTTTGATGCTGGGAGGGATTGGGGGCAGGAGGAGAAGGGGATGACAGAGGATGAGGTTACTGGATGGCATCACTGACTCAATGGACGTGAGTCTGAGTGAACTCCAGGAGTTGGTGATGGACAGGGAGGCCTGGCGTGCTGTGATTGATTCATGGGGTCGCAAAGAGTCAGACATGACTGAGTGACTGAACTGAACTGAACTGAAAGATGGGTTAGTAATAATAACTTTGATACATATATTGCAAGGTTTATTTCTATGCATACAGGTACTTACTACATACATTAATATCTTTAGGGTGTAGAGGAGTATAGTGTATGCTCAGTAAATACTTATTGAGTGGACCATTGAATGCAGAGATCATGTTGAGGCAAGGAGGAGACCAAAACATAGTCGGTGTAAAAAGACCTAAAGAAAATGAACAATGAGGGAAATGAGGAAATATTACATCCACAGAATTCCTTCTTTTCCTTAAGGATTGTAGATTCAAATTCCAATCTAATGCTTAATTTCTGGAAATGGAAGCATGTTCTAGGGCCATCTGTGCCAGAGGCTGTCTCATCTTCTTTGCAGTGTGATCATTTTGTTTGGGGTCAAGATTCCTACTTTCCCTACAGGGTCTCTTTTTATCCTACCCTCTAAGCATCTGATTGGAAGGAGTTTGATATTGTTTCATACAATTCTATCACTTTGAGGAACACAGTGAAGTCTCTGGGGCTAATTTACAGACAGATATAATCAGTTTAAATCCACAGCATGAGATATTCAAATAGAGGTCCAAGTTTGAGTAAGTTTTGTGAAGGAAAACTTGTAAATCTTTTCAAGTACTTCTTAAACTTACTCTCAAAAGAATAGTCTCATTTTATATTCTCCATTGAGCTGCATAAATTTTCTCTGTCAATAAGAGGACCTTTATCAGAAGCCCTGGTAACTGCCTCACTTTTTCTCCCTTGATCATATGTTTGCTCACCTTGTATTGTGAGCTCTATGCAGTGAGTCAGGGATTACACAGAGGTTCAGTCAATTAATGTCTTAGATCAAAGGCATCACTCCACAGTTTCTTACATCATTCCATATGTTGGCAGTGATTTTTATGGAGAATGATTACTAGTTCTGAGATTATACAGATTTAACCTGAGTACTTGGACAAGTTTTCTTGATGCCATAGTTGATTTCAAACAGGGTTTCATTTCACAAAATGACAAGATGTTGAAAAATTATAGGAAAGGAGTCAGAGAACACTAAATGGATGGTATGAAGGAGCTCTCTATGAGAAAGAGTATGAGGGAATTCTGAGAGAAGGAGGGTGAGAGGCAACTCTGAGAAAGGGAAGATGTGAAGGAATTCTGAGAGAAGGAAGCTGCTAGGAAACTCAGAGAGGGAAAGTGAGAGGGAATTATGAGAAAATAAAGGTGAGAGTTAATTCTGAGAGAAGGAGAGTAACAGGGAATACTGCTAGTGGGAGAATGAGAGGGAAATCTAACTGAGGGAGAGTGGAAGGGAATTCTGAGAGAAGAGTAAAAGATAATTATGAGAGGACAGTGTGAGGGAATTCTGAGAGAAAAGAGGAATTCTGAGAGAAGTCAAGTGAAGATATTCTCAGGAAAGGAGGGTGTGAGGGAATACTCAGTGAGAGAGGGTGTGAAAGAAATATAAGAGAAGGAAAATGAGAGGGAATTCTGAAAGAAGGAAGGTGAAAAGGAATTCTAAGTAAGGGAATTGTTGTTGTAAAGTCCCTAAGTTATGTGCCACACTTTTTTGTTTCCAGGCTCCTCTGTCTAAGGGATTTCTCAGGCAAGAATACTTGAATGGATCACCATTTCCTTCTTCAGGGCATCTCCCCTCTCCAGGGATCAAAGCTTAATCTCTTGCATTAAATGCAGGCAGATTCCTTATCTCTGAGCCACCAGGGAAGCCCAAGTGAAGGAGGGTGTCAGGGATTTCTGAGAGAAGGAAGATGAGGAAATTCTGAGAAAAAGAGGGGGCAGAGAATAGTGAGGTGGAGAGAGAGCGTGAGAGAAAGAGTATGAGAAGGAATTCTGAGAGAAGGAAGGTGAGAGGGAATTCAGAAAGAAGGTGAGAGGGAATTCTGAGTAAGAGAGGCTGTGAGGGAATTGTGAGAGAAGGGGAGTGAGAGGGATTGAGGAGAGAAGAATTTAGAGAGAAGAAAGGTGTGAGGGAATTCTGAGTAAGGGAAAATGTGTGGGAAGAGAGAGAAGGAAGATGAGAGGAAATTCTGAGAAAATGAGAGTGAGAAGGAAGGAAAAGAGGGAATTCTGAACAAGGGAGAGTGTGAGGAAATTCTGAGTGGAGACTGAGAAAGAATTCTGAGAGGAGGAAGGTGTGACAAAATTCTGAGAGAGGAAAGATAAAAAGAAATTCTGAGAGAAGGAGAGTGAGACAAAATTCTGAGAGAAAGAGGCTGAGAGAGAATTCTGAGTGAAGAATGATGAGAGGAATTCTGAGAAAATGAGAGTGAGTAGGAATACTGAGAAAAGGAGACTGAGAGGGAATTCTGAGAGAAGAGCTAGGGAATTCTGAGAGAAGAGATGAGAAGGAATTATGAGAGAGAAAGGGTGTGAGGGAATTCTGAGAGAAAAAACATGAGAGAGAATTTTGAGAGAAGGAACCTGAGAGTGAAATAATGAGGGAGGGTGTGAGGTAATTCATAGTGATGGAGGGTATGAAGGAATTATGAGAAAAGGGATAGGTGAAAGGGAATTCTAAGAAAAGGATGTATGATAAAACTCTGAGTGAGGGAAAGTTAGAAGGAATTCTGAGAGAAGGAAAGTGGGGGAATTGTAACAGGAGAGTGAGAGGGAATACTGAAAGAAGGGTGTGGAAATTATAAAAGAAGGAGAGTGAGAGGGAATTTTGAGAGAATTATGAGAGGGAATGCTGAGCAAGGGAGGGATAAGGGATTTCTGAGAGAATCAGAATGTGAGGGAATTCTGAGTGAAGGAAGGTGACAAGGAATTCTGAGAGGAGGAGAATGAGGGTGAATTCTGAGAGAAGAAGGGTGCTAAGCACAGCAGCACAGTAGAGTAAGAGGGAATCTGAGTGAGAGAAAGTGTGAGGGAGTTCTGAAAGAAGAAAGGTGAGAGGAATTCTGAGAGAAGAAAAGTGAGAGAGGATTTTGAGTGAGAGCGGATGTGAGGGAATTCTGAGAGAAGGAGAATGAGAGGGAATTCTGAAGGAAAAAATGAGAGGGAATTTTGAGTGAAGGTGAGTGAGAATTCTGAGAGGAGAGTGATAGAGAATTCCAAGAGAAGAAATGTGAGAGGGATTTCTGAGTGAGAGAGTGGATAAAGGACTCTAATAAAAACAATGTGAGGGAATTCTAGCAAGGAAGTGTGTGATGTTATTCTGAATGAGGTAGGGTAAGAGGGAAATCTGAATGAAGAAGAGTGTGAGAGAATTGTGAGAGGAGTGTGAGGGAACTCTGAGAGAGGGAGATTGTGAGGGAATTCTGAGGGAAAGAGAATGATAAGAAATTTTAAGAGAAGGAGAGTGAGATGAAATTCTGAAAGAAGAAAGACGAGGGAATTCTGAGAGCAGGAGGTTGAGAGGCAATTCTAAGAGAAGAAAGGTAAGGGATTCTGAGGGAGAGAGTGTGTGATGGTATTCTGAATGAGGTAGGTAAGAGGAAATCTGAGTGAGGGAGGGTGTGAGGAAATTCTTAGAGGAGAGTGTGAAGGAATTGTGAGAGGAGAGTATGAGGGAACTGTGAAAGAAGAAAGATGAGAGGGAATTTTGAGAGCAGAAAGGTAAGGGAATTTTGAGTGAGTGTTTATAAGGGAATTCTGAGAGAAAGACAGTGAGTAAACTCTGAGAAAAGGAGAATGAAAGAGAATTTTAAAAAGAGAAAAGCAGGAAGAAATTCTGAGTGTATGAGAGTGAGAAGGAATTCTGAGAGAAGAAAGGTCAGATGGAATACTGAGTCAGGGAAGGCATGAGGGAATTCTGAGTGAGGGAGTGTGTGGTGGTATTCTGATTGAGGGAGTAGAGGAGGGAGGGAATTCTGAGTAAAGGACCCTAAGAGGGAATTGTGAGAGGAGAGTGGGAGGAAATTCTGAGAATGACAGTGAGAGGGAATTGAGAGGGAATTCTGAGAGGAGTGATAGGAAATTTTAAAAGAAGAGTGAGAGGGAATTCTGAGAAGAAAGTTAAGAGATTTGTGAAGAAAGGAAAGTGAGATGAAATTCTGAGAGAATGAGAGTGAGAAATTGTAAGAGGAGAGTGAGGGAATTCTGAGAGAAGGTATGTGAGGGGGAATTTTGAGTGAGGGAGGGTGTGAGGGAATTCTGAGAGGAGAATGAAAGGGATTTCAGAGAGGAGAAAGGTGAGAGGGAATTCTGAGTGTCTGAGAGATTTCTGAGAGAAGGAGTATGTGAGGGAATTCTGAGTGAAGATAGGTGACAAAGAATACTAAGAGGAAGAGAAGAGAGTAAATTCTGAGAGAAGAGGGTGTGAGGAAACTCAGAGAGACAAGTGAGGGATTTCTTAAAGAAGGAGAGTGAGAGGGAATTGTGAGAGAAGGAGAGTGAGAAGAAAATTGAGACAGGGAGGCTGTAAGGGAATTCTGAGAGAAGGAAAGTGATGAGGAAACAGAGAGAGAGGAAAGGTGTGAGTAAACTGAGAGGAAAAGTGAGAGGTTATTCTGAGAGAAGGAGAGTGAGAGGAAATTCTGAAAGAAGAAAGGTGAGAGGGAATTCTGAGTGAGGGCGATTGTGAGGGAATTGTGAGAGAAGGTGAGAGGCCTTTCTGAGAGAAAGGGAGTGAGGAAATTCTGAGAGAAAGAGTGTGAGAGGAATTCTGAGTGAGGGAGTATGTGATGGTATTCTGACTGAAGTAGGGTAGGAGGGAATCTGAGTGAGGGAGGGTGTGAGGGATTTCTGAGAGAAGGGAGAAGGTGAGGAAATTGTGAGAGAAGGAAGATGAGAGGGAATTCTGAGAGCAGAAATGTAAGAGGGAATTTTGAGTGAGAGAAGTTATGAGGATATTGTAAGAGAGGGAGAATGAGAGGGAATTTTGAAAGAGAAAGGTAAGAGGGAATTTTGAGTGGAGGAGGATGAGAAGGAATTTTGAGAGGAGGAGGATGAGAAGGAATTCTGAGAGAAGAAAGGTGAGAAGGAATTCTGAGTGAGGGAGTCTGTGATGATATAATGATTGAGGTATAGGGTAAAAGGGAATCTGAGTGAGAGAGGGTGTGAGAGAATTCTGAGAGAAGGAGAGTGAGCAGGGAATTTAAAAAAAAGAAGACGAATGAGAGGGAATTCTGAGAGAAGAAAGGTTTCAGAGGCAATTTTGAGTGACAGAGGGTGTGAGGGCATTTTGAAAGAAGGAGAGTGAGGGAATTCTGAGATAAGAAGGGTGAACAGGGAATATTAAAAGAAGAGTGAGAAGAAATTCTGAGAGACTACAGGTCAGAGGAAATTCCGAATGAGGGAAGGTGTGAGGGAATTTTGAGTGAGGGAGGAGGTGATGGAAGTCTGAGGATGGAATGTTTAAAAATATATATATTTCAATCTTTCCATGTTTTTGTAGATTGATATTATTTTCCTTTCTTTTTCCAATTGCAAATAGCACAACTCTGAACACTTTTATATATGCTCTTTGGTAAACATTTCTGTTGGATCTATACACAGGAATAGAATTGCTGAATTGTGAGGATTATATATGTCAAGTTTTAGAAGATACTGATAAGAAGTTTTCCCAAGTTATTTTACTAAATTAGACTGTCACCAGCAGAATAAGAGTACTTTTTTACTATCACAACCTGTGAGCATTTGATATTGTCCACATGTTTTTTCTTCTTTTCAATCTTTTTGCTAGCAGTTTTGTTAGTATTTTATTAGCATTTTCTTAGGAACCATATATATTGAAGTGTTTAAAAAGTTAACTGTAGGTGATTTTTTCACAATATATTGTTGTTGTTCAGCCATTAAGTCAAATTGGACTCTTTGCGACCTTATGGACTGCAGCACGCCAGGCTTTCTTATCCTTCACTATTTCCCAGAGTTTGCTCAAATTCAAGTCCATTGAGTCAGTGATGCTATCTAACCATCACATTCTGCTACCTTCTTCTCCTTTTGCATTTAGTCTTTCCCAGCATCAGGGTCTTTTCCATTGAATCTCCTCTTCGAGTCAGGTGGCCAAAATATTGGAGTTTCAGCTTCAACAGCAGTCCTTCCCATGAATATTCAGAGTTGATTTCCTTTAGGAAGGACTGATTTGATCTCCTTGTTGTCCAAGGGACTTTAGGGTTTTTTCCCCAGCATCACAGCTCAAATTCATCAGTTTTTTGGTGCTCAGTCTTCTTCATAGTCCAACTCTGACATTTGTACATGACTACTGGAAAAACCATAGCTTTGACTATATGGACCACTGTAGGCAAAGTGATGTCTCTGCATTTTAATATACTCTCTAGATTTGTCATAGCTTTTCTTCCAAGGAGCAACCGTCTTTTAATTTCATGGCTGCATTCACCATCCACAGTGATTTTGGAGCCCAAGAAGGTAAAACCTGTCATTGTTTCCACTGTTTCCCCATCTATTAGCCATGAAGTGATGGGACCAGATGCCATGATTGAGACTCTTTAGTTCCTCTTCACTTTCTGCCAGTAGAGTGGTATCATCTGCATATCTAAGGTTGGAATGAAAACTGACCTTATCCAGTCCTATAGCTACTGCTGAGTTTTCCAAATTTGCTGACATATTGAGTGCAGCACTATCTTCTAGGTTTTTAAATAGCTGGAATTGCACTATCACTACGAGCTTTGTTCCTAGAAATGCTTCCTAAGCCCCACTTGACTTCACACTCCAGGATGTCTGGCTCTATGTGAGTGCCCTGAGTCATTAACACTTTTTTCCCTATAGTTTTTTGTATTCTTGCCATCTCTTCTTAATCTCTTCTGCTTCTGTTAGGTCCTTACCATTTCTGTCCTTTATAGTGCTCATTCTTGCATGAAATGTTCCCTTGATATCTCCAATTTTCTTGAAGAGATCTCTAGTCTTTCCCATTCTTTTGTTTTCCTCTATTTCTTTGCATTGTTCACTTAGGAAAGCTTTTCTATTTCTCTTTGCTATTATCTGGAACTCTGCATTCACTTGGGTATATCTTTTCCTTCCTCCTTGGGGCTTTTCACTTTTGATCTTTCCTCAGCTACTTGTAAAGCCTTCTCAGACAACCACTCTTCTTGCATTTCTTTTTCTTTGAGATGATTTTTGTCACTGCCTCCTGTACAACATCTAGAACCTCTGTCCATAGTTCTTCAGGCACTCTGTCTACCAGTTCTAATCTCTTGAATCTATTTGTCACCTCTACTGTATAATCATAATGGATTTGATTTAGGTCATACCTGAATGGCCTAATGGTTTTCCCTACTTTCTTCAAGTTGAGCCTGAATTTTGCAATAAGGAGCTGATGATCTGAGCTACAGTCAGATTCAGTTCTTGTTTTTCTGACTGTATACAGCTTCTCCTTCTTTGGCTGCAAAGAATATAATCAGTCTGATTTTGGTGTTGACCATCTGGTGATGTCCATGTGTAGAGTCTTCTCTTGTGTTGTTGGAAGTGGGTGTTTGCTATGACTAATGTATTATTTTGACAAAACTCTGTTAGCCTTTCCCTGCTTCATTTTGTACTTCAAGGCCAAATTTCTTGTGACTCCAGGTATCTCTTGACTTCCTACTTTTGCATTCCAATCCCTTACGATGAAAAGGATTTTTTTTTTTTTTTGGTGGGGGGAGGTTAGTTCAAGAAGATCTTGTAGGTCTTCATAGAACCATTCAAATTCAGCTTCTTTGGCATGAGTGGTTGGGAGATAGACTTGGATTACTGTGATGTTGAATGATTTGCCTTGGAAATGAACCAAGATCATTCCTTTGTTTATAAGACTGCACCCAAGTACTCCATTTCAAGCTCTTTTGTTGACTATGAGGCCTACTCCATTTCTTCTAAGGGATTCTTGCCCACAGTAGTAGATATAATGATTATCTGTATTAAGTTCACCATTCCCATTCATATTAGTTCACTGATTTCTAAGATGTTGATGTTCACTCTTGCCATCTCCTGATTGACCATGTCCAATTTACCTTGGTTCATGGATTTAAGATTCCAGTATTGTTCTTTAAAGCATTGGATTTTATTTTTACATCTACAACTAAAGGGTCATGTTTGCTTTGGCCCAGCTGCTTCATTCTTTCTGGAGCTATTCATAATTTCCCTCTGCTCTTCCCCAGTAGCATATTGGACATCTTCTAACCTGGGGGCTCATATTCCAGTGTCATATCTTTTTGCATTTTCATATTATTCATGGTGTTCTCTTGGCAAGACCACTGGAATGGTTTGCCATTCCCTCCTCTAGTGTACCACATTTTATCAGAATTCTTCACTATAACCTGTCCATCTTGCGTGACCCTGCGCGGCACGGCTCATAGCTTTATTGAGTTATGTAAGCTCCTTCACTGGAGAAGGCAATGGCAACCCACTCCTTGGATTTTATTTTTACATCTACAACTAAAGGGTCATGTTTGCTTTGGCCCAGCTGCTTCATTCTTTCTGGAGCTATTCATAATTGCCCTCTGCTCTTCCCTAGTAGCATATTGGACATCTTCTAACCTGGGGGCTCATCTTCCAGTGTCATATCTTTTTGCATTTTCATATTATTCATGGTGTTCTCTTGGCAAGACCGCTGGAATGGTTTGCCATTCCCTTCTCTAGTGGACCACATTTTATCAGAACTCTTCACTATAACCTGTCCATCTTGGGTGACCCTGCGCGGCACGGCTCATAGCTTTATTGAGTTATGTAAGCTCCTTCACTGGAGAAGGCAATGGCAACCCACTCCAGTACTCTTACCTGGAAAATCCCATGGACGGAGGAGCTTGGTAGGCTTCAGTCCATGGGGTTGCAAAGAGTCAGACATGACTGATTGACTTCATTTTTACTTGCTTTTCACTTTCATGCATTGGAGAAGGACATGGCAACCCACTCCAGTGTTCTTGCCTGGAGAATCCCAGGGACAGCAGAGCCTGGTGGGCTGCTTTCTATGGGGTTGCACAGAGTCGGACACGACTAACACGACTTAGTAGCAGCAGCAGCAGCAGCAGCAAGCTCCTTTGCTAAAAGTCTATGAATCATGATGGTGATTTCACAAGTCATACAACTATATGCAATATTTGTCAACTGTGCTTTGAAAATAATGGAAAAAAATAAAAAGCTGACTATAGTGTACATCATTTTACCCATTAGAAATATGTGGGTACTGAAATGTAGATTTCCTTATTTTTTAAGCTGATTTCTTACTTCTTTAAAGCTCCACTCCTTCTATGAGTAGAAAAAGAGCTTAAGCCAGCTTATTCAAATTAACTTAGCCTGTATCATCTTAAACATTTCTTTTCAGGTCAATATAAAATTTAAATCTTTTTCAGGAATTTCTGACCCCTCCAAATGTCTCCTCATCCCATGATAGTGTCTGTGTAGAAGAATGTGTCCTCAAGATAGCGGTGAATTCCTGTGTTTGCCTTGTCTCCTGGTCTGGAATAGTGCTATTTCTTGTTGATCTCTGCTTGATGTGGCTTCACCTTGACTTTTTAAAGAGGTGCTTCTATTTTTATAGTTTCATTAAAGGTTAAAGTGTCAGGTTTATTCTTTCCTTGTGAGACAAACCTTGGAATTTTCTTTTCTTCCTTCTGTTTCTTCTTCCTTCTCCTTTTTCTCTTCTATTTTCCTTCTTTTCTCCTTTCCACCCTCCCTCTCTTCGTTTCTTTTTCTTTCCCTGTTTATTTGTTTTCTTCTATCTCTATTCTATATTCCATATGCAATATATGTTAAATTGCTTTTTAAAAAATGTTTGCATTGTTCCATCAATACTTATTAAATAATTTTCTCCTTTGACTCAGTAATTCTATATAGATTAATCCTCCAAACAGTAAAAAAAAAAAAAAAAGAAGATGTTCTACAAACATATATGCTACATTGAAAAGCTGAAATAGCAAAATGTTTAAACAAAGTTAATGGCAGATTCATTCATACCATCTTATATGGTGAGTAAAAACTCACCATATTTAAGAACTTGATTAAATATTCATGATAAATTAGGTTAAAAAATTTGGACACAAAACTATGAGCTATACACACACACACACACACACACACACAATACACATACACACACTGGATAATTTTCTTAACTTTTCTTCCAAATCATCCAGTAGATCTTTTTCAGACATAGGTCGTTTGAGTCTCCAAATGCTGTATTGAGTCTCCAAATGCTGTATTACTATGCAATATTTTTTCCTTTATGTTCCATGACTACTCTTTTTTCCCCATTAAAGATGTTTTAAAGATCAGATTGTTAGAATATAGAGTGAATAAGTCATTCTTGGTCTTGCTCCTGTTCAAGCTGCTGCTACTGCTAAGTCACTTCAGTCATGTAAGACTCTGTGCAACCCCATAGACGGCAGCCCACCAGGCTATCCCGTCCCTGGGATTCTCCAGGCAAGAACACTGGAGTGGGTTGCCATTTCCTTGTTCAATGCATGAAAGTGAAAAGTGAAAGTGAAGTCACTGAGTAGTGTCCGACGCTCAGCGACCCCATGGACTGCAGCCTTCCAGGCTCCTCCATCCATGGGATTTTCCAGGCAAGAGTACTGGAGTGGAGTGCCATTGCCTTCTGTTCAAGAGCAGTGGTTAAATCTTTTTCTCAGATTGACAGAGAATAGGTTGATTCAATGCACTCTTCTTACTTCATATTCCAAGATCCAGTACATACTCACAGATGCATCTCTGCTCAATTGGAGGTTTATCTTCTTACTGCCTGTGTCTCTGGCTATCTGCTTTTCTCAGAAGTCACTAGTCCCTGAAAAATTGTGCTATTCTGTATGCATGGCTACAGAGTTCTTCCCACATCTGCTTTCATTATAGTAATTATGTTTTCTAATTTATATAGAATGTGGGTCTTTAAGTTAGAGATCTAAGAAAATGTAAGAAATACGTTGCTGCAAGTTTTAGGCATTTTCTTTCCAAAGAAGCAGAACTTGGAATAGATGCAAAGTTCCTTCATTATTGAATCCTATTTGTTTAACTAAAACACATTGCAAACTTGAGCAAATGGGAAGACATTGCTTGGGATGCTAATAAAGTCCTCAAAAACTTGAGTTTGGGAATACCAGACCACCTGACCTGCCTCCTGAGAAATCTGTTTGCAGGTCAGGAAGCAACAGTTAGAACTGGACATGGAACAACAGACTGGTTCTAAATCAGGAAAGGAGTATGTCAAGGCTATATATTGCCACCCTGCTTATTTAACTTATATGCAGAGTACATTATGAGAAATGCTGGGCTGGATGAATCACAAGCTAGAATCAAGATTGCCAGGAGAGATATTAATAACCTCAGATGTGCAGATGACACCACCCTTATGGCAGAAAGCAAAGAAGAACTAAAAAGCCTCTTGATGAAAGTGAAACAGGAGAATGAAAAATTTGGTTTAAAGCTCAACATTCAGAAAGTTAAGATCATGGCATCTGATCCCATCACTTCATGGCAAATAGATAGGGAAACAGTGGAAACAATGACAGACTATTTTCTTGAGCTCCAAAATCACTGCAGTTGGTGACTGTAGCCATGAAACTAAAAGATGTTTGCTCCTTGGAAGGAAAGTTACAACCAACCTAGACAGCATTTTAAAAAGCAGAGACATTACTTTGCCAACAAAGGTCCATCTAGTCAAAGCTACATTTTTTCCAATAGTCAAATATGGATGTGAGTGTTGGACTATAAAGAAAGCTGAGCATCAAAAAACTGATGCTTTTGAACTGTGGTAGTGGAGAAGACTCTTGAGAGTCTCTTGGACTGCAAGGAGATCCAACCAGTCCATCCTAAAGGAAATCAGTCCTGAATATTCATTGGAAGAACTGATGCTAAAGCTGATACTCCAATACTTAGCCACCTGATGAAGAGCTGACTCACTTGAAAAGACCCTGATGCTGGGAAAGATTGAGGGCAGGAGGAGAAGGGGACGGCAGAGGATGAGATAGTTGGATAATATCACCAACTCAATGGACCTGAGTTTTAGTAAGCTCCGGGAGTTGGTGATGGACAAGGGAGGCCTGGCTTGCTGTAGTCTATGGGGTCGCAAAGAGTTGGACATGACTGAGTGACTGAACTGACTGCAACTTGAGGGTACAGTGGAACATAGTAAGTCTCACTACTGTTCTTTGTCAAAAACTTCTCAGCCAAAAGCTAGGAATGTATATTTTACTGAAAATAATCTGACTTTTAACTGTCAAAATTCTGAGTTATTGTACTATAAGTGTCCTAAGTAGAGGACATTCTACACAGAAGAAAAACTGAGTCTGGTTGAGAAACCCTCTATGAAAATTATACACAGTGTTTTCAGGAGACAGTTGTCATTTGCTTAAATGGAGTGGAAGTTGGGGGAAAGACACATAAGTGATGAGAGAGAGATTTGGGGCCAGGTTATGGAAGACATTAAGTATTTTTATTTTTTCCCTTAATTGAAGCAAACATGGTTTTTTTTTTTTTTCTTTGTTTGTTTAGCAGGACTAGAGAGATTGAGTTTTATAAGAGATGGTCAGCATCTTTACATTGCATTTCAAACTGTAGGTACAAATGCTGTGTCAATTGGGATCTGTTAGCTTGTTCTTCAATATATGCCAAGATCTGGTCACTTTCCATCACCCTCATCTTCACTAGGTACTTGAACTTACCATCATAGTTCATTTCAATTATTATCTTGGATTTCTTCTAACTGGCCCAACTAGATTTTTGGTTTCTTCTGAAAAACCAGAAGACTCTTATGAGAAGCCTTGGCCAGCAGTCAGCTGGAGCTGAATAGTACCAAGCTCTGTAAATGGGGCTCATTTCACTTCATTTCATTACCCACTCACTCTACTGTGTATCTGTTTGCTTCTCTTAGGGGTGTAACCTGCCCCAGCCAGAAGAAATGTGTTGCAGCCGTGGCCCTAGCTGCACTTTTTACAATATTCCAATGCTTTTATATGAATATTTTTTCAAAAAGCTTCTGTGAAAATTCACCTAAAAAATGTCATGTGTAATTTTGTAAATAAAGTTAAATGACTATATAGCAACTTTTATGAACACTTAGAATTTCCTGATCCAAATAACTTTGAGAATAGACTATATATGAATTATTCTTTGTCTCAGAACTTCTCAACCGAAAGCTAGGAATGCATACTTTACTGAAAATAATCTTTTACTGTCAAAATTCTGGGTTATGGCACTATTAATATTTTATTTGTTATACTTTATCAAAGGCAGATACAACCTCTTATGTTGTTACTTAATTTTTCTTTCTCAGAGATCATATGGAGAAGTTGTTTGGAAATTTTCCCTTGTCTAGCACTGAGGGAGGGTATCTTAGAAAGGGCACTCGTTGGCTTCTAACTGTCTAAGATCTAAAGTGCCAACTTCCTCAGGCTTTGCAAAAATTTGAATTTAAATTTGGTCTGTTTTCAGCCTTTTAAAGGCTATTTGGCTACAGGGACACAAGAGCAAGGGACACGAGAACATGCCCTACTGATTGATTCCTATGAATTTAATCTAACTGGGTAGAATTGTAATGTTATAAGGTGACTGGATATCTTTGCTAAAATGTAAAGACTAAAATGTGTGGAGTAAATTGTTTTATTTATGCTGCTCACATAAAGTGACAATATGATGGTGTGATTGAATGAATGAATAATTAGGCTTTTGGTTTTCAATAAGTGAATTTAAAAGCAAAAGAACTCCTAACTGACTGAATCTAAAGGTAGCAGAAACACCTGTGCCAATCTGGAAGCCAGCACTTTATCTGAGTATGAAGCTTTATTTTAGGCACAATTAGACTAATTACACTGCCAGGTTTTCTACAGGTGATAGACTTTTTTGTAGAATTCAAATAAGAACCTTTTGTAATATTGCCTTTTCTGTTTTATACATATCAATTTACCAGGAGATGGATGTGAATTTGAATAGATTTTAGAAATATCTTCATGATATAATTGAAATAGCAAATGACATATAGTTTCTGTTAGGTCTGCAGAAGAAAGCTTTGTGTTTTTAAGCCAATAAGTGTAAAAAATGAACTCTTTGTCAAGTACCATGATAGAGTTACAGAAAAGTAAAAAATCATATTTAAGATGGCTGTCAGTTATATTCTAGCTAGGGTCTGTTATTTTTGAGTAAAGAACAAAAGAAATGGCCAGCTATATCATTCAATCATTTAAGATGTTTCCTAATGTTAAAGAAAAGGGGAGGGAAATATATTAAAAGTAGATGTTTGATCTGAAATAAATTTACTTATTAATTTATATGGTTCTGATATTATTTTCCCCAAATTTAGAGCTTCCTTGTATGTAGCACATCTTTTATTAACAATAAAAATATAATGTGCATCATCTGTTTAAAGTACATTTAAACAGGATTTATGTTCATATATATACATAATTTTGGCTTAACATATCATTTAGTGACTAATTCAAAAGTATCAGTGATTAGAAGAGTCTTTTAAAGGCATTGAGACAGCAAAAGAGACACAGATGTATAGAACAGTCTTTTGGACTCTGTGGGAGAGGGAGAGGGTGGGATGATTTCGGAGAATGGCATTGAAACGTGTATAATATCATATAAGAAATGAATTGCCAGTCTAGGTTTGATTCAGGATACAGGATCCTTGGGGCTAGTGCACTGGGATGACCCAGAGGGGTGGTATGGGGAGGGAGGTGGGAGTGGGGTTCAGGATTGGGAACACGTGTACACCCGTGGCAGATTCATGTTTAAGTATGGCAAAACCAATGCAATATTGTAAAGTATAAAAAAAGAAAAAGAAATTAAGCGAGTTGCTTAGATCTTCTAAGGAATGTCCTAGTTGTTTTGCATGCTCTTCTTCATTTAATCACAAAGAAAATCTACGAGTAAAATGTTATTAACATTCTCATTTTATATATGAGGAAACTGAGGCACAGAGGTTTGAAGAAAGTAATTAGTAGGTGAAAGATGTTGTATTGGTGAGCCTATTTATCTATACTTAATAAACTTTGTTGATAAGGGCAAAGAAAAAAAAAAAGGCATTGTGTCAGAGTGAAATTTTGGCTGTCAATGAACCTTCTGAACATCTTTATAGATGCGGTCACTGTGAGGAGACAGAACTGAAGGGGTCATCTACACCTGTGCTTTCCAATATGGTCTAACTGAGCTTATTTGTTAGGACTTGCTAATATTTAAAGATTGGTGCTGGCACTCTCAGCAGGCATGTGTGTCATAAGCCCTCATGAGCTATCCTGAGAGAGGATTAGGTGTCTTAAAGGTGTTAGCACAAGTCCTCTGTGCATCCTTTTGATTTCAGTATATTGTGATTTTTGCAATTTATTTGTGCCTGATTAGGTGGATTTGTAGATCATGTTAATTACTTTCGATGAAACTAAGCCTCTCATATTGAACAAATGGTTTAAAAAATATACCTGCAAAGAAATCATAGCTTGAATATCTTACTAATAATGCAGGTGCAAATAAACCAGAAATGGTGGAGCTTAGACTTCTAACACTGGCTCCTCTTCAACCACACTTTGAGCTAAAAACAATAACGCCATAACAATATTTGAGATGTTGATAAAAAATAATTGGAATTATCAGAGACCATTTGAAATTTATACATTTGTGTATAGTTAAAGATGAATCTTGTCCTGTTCGTTTAGCCCTGAGTTATTAGCTAACCACGGTATAAAGCCATCATGAACAGCAGGATATTGAAAAAAATAATCATTTAGAATAATAAGGTGATCATTTTCAATAATATTTAGGACCACATGATCCAGTATGTTATAAAATTTGTGTGTGTTTACAGACTCAGTCTCATCTCATCTCACACGCTAAAAGTTATGCTCAAAATTCTCTAAGCCAGGCTTCAGCATTACATGAAACCTGAACTCCAGACGTTCAAGTTGGATTTAGAAAAGGCAGAGGAACCTGAGATCAAATTGCCAACACGCTGGATCATTGAGAAAGCAAGAGAGTTCCAGAAAAAAATCTACTTCTGCTTTATTGACTACTCCAAAGTCTTTGACTGTGTGGATCACAATAAACTGTGGAAAATTCTCAAAGAGATGGAAATACCAGATCACCTGATGCCTCCTGAGAAATATGTATGAAGGTCAAGAAGCAACAGTTAGAACTGGACATGGAACAACAGACTGGTTCCGAATTGGAAAAGTACATCAAGGCTGTATATTGTTACCCTGCTTATTTAACTTATATGCAGAGTACATCATGTGAAATGTTGGGCTGGATAAAGCATGCTAGCTGGAATCAAGATTGCCAGGAGAAATATAAAAAACTTCAGACATGCAGAAGACACCACCCTTATGGCAGAAAGTGAAACAGAACTAAAGAGCCTCTTGAGGAAAGTGAAAGAGGAGAGTGAAAAAAACTGGCTTAAAACTCAACATTCAGAAAACTAAGATCATGGCATCTGGTCCCATAGTTCAGTTCAGTTCAGCTCAGTCACTCAGTAGTGTCTGACTCTTTGCAACCCCATGAACTGCAGCATGCCAGGCCTCCTTGTCCATTGTCAACTCCCAGAGTCCACCCAAACCCATGTCCATCGAGCCAGTGATGCCATCCAACCATCTCATCCTCTGTCGTCCCCTTCTCCTCTTGCCCTCAATCTTTCCCAGCATCAGGGTCTTTTCCAATGAGTCAGCTCTTCCCATCAGATGGCCAAATTATTGGAGCTATCAGCTTCAGCGACAGTCCTTCCAATGAACATCCAGAACTGATCTCCTTTAGGATGGACTGGCTGGATCTCTCTGCAGTCCAAGGGACTCTCAAGAGTCTTCTCCAACACCACAATTCAAAAGCATCAATTCTTCAGGACTCAGCTTTCTTTATAGTCCAACTCTCACATCCATACATGATTACTGGAAAAACCATAACCTTGACTAGAATGGACCTTTGTTGGCAAAATAATGTCTCAGCTTATTAATATGCTGTCTACATTGGTCATAACTTTCCTTCCAAGGAGTAAGTGTATTTTAATTTCATGGCTACAATCACCATCTGCAGTGATTTTGGAACCAGAAAAATAAAGTCAGCCACTATTTCCACTGTTTCCCCATCTGTTTGCCATGAAGTGATGGATTGGATGCCATGATCTTAGTTTTCTGAAAGTTGAGCTTTAAGCCAACTTTTTCACTCTTCTCTTTCACTTTCATCAAGAGGCTCTTTAGTTCTTCTTCATAACTTCATGGCAAATAGATGGGGAAACAATGGAAACAGTGACAGACTATTTTGGGGGGCTCCTAAATCACTGCAGATGATGACTGCACCCGTGAAATTAGAAGATGCTTGCTCCTTGGAAGGAAAGCTATGACCAACCTAGACAGCATATTAAAAAGCAAAGACAGTACTTTGCCAACAAAGGTCGGTCTAGTCAAAGTTACTGTTTTTCCTGTAGTCATGAATGGATGTGAAAGTTGGACTATAAAGAAAGCTGAGGGAAAAAGAGCTGATGCTTTTGACCTGTGCTGTTGGAGAAGACCCTTGAGATTCCTTTGGACTGCAAAGAGATACAACCAGTCCATCCTAAAGGAAATCAGTCCTGAATATTCATTGGAAGGACTGATGCTGAAGCTGAAACTACGATACCGTGGCCACCTGATGTGAAGAACTGACTCCTTGGAAAAGATCCTGATGCTGGGAAAGATAGAAGATGGGAGGAGAAGGACGACAGAGGATGTGATGGTTGGATAACATCACCAACTCTATGGACATGAGTTTGAGTAAGTTCCAGGAGTTGGTGATGGACAGGGAAGCCTGTGATGCTGCAGTCCATGGGGTCACAAAGAGTCAGACACGACTGAGTGACTGAACTAACTGACTGATATCCTCAGTTATGTCTGACTCCTTGTGACCCCATGGACTGTAGCCTGACAGGCTCTTCTGTCCATGGAACTATCCAGACAAGAGTACTGGAGTGGGTTGCCATTTCCTCCTCCAGGGGATCTTCACAATCCAGGGATCGAAACCATATCTGCTGCATTTCCTGCTTGGCAGGTGGATTCTTTATGACTGTACCACCTGGGAAACCTTATAAAATTTAATCAAATGTAATAAATGTTTGGATGGCAATTTTAAAGTTTCTTAATAGTGAAAAAAAATGCTGTGTACTATTAGGGAAATGTTTATTCTTGCCCTGGTTAAAAAAATAGTTTAAATGTTATGAAGGAATTAATATGAGACAAACTAAACCATATTATTTGTCAGAAAATTCCATTAAACATGCATGGGAAACACTGCTTAAACTGTAATAAAAGATAAACTCAATGAAACTTCATAAACTTAATTTCGAGCTCAATGAAACTATGGGCTATGCTGTGTAGGGCCACCCAAGATGGATGGGTCATGGTGGAGAGTTCTGACAAATTGTGGTCCACTGGAGAAGGGAATGGCAAACCACTTCAGTATTCTTGCCTTGAGAACCCCATAGATAGTATGAAAAGGCAAAAAGATAGGACACTGAAAGATGAACTCTCCGGGTCTGTAGGTGCCCAATATGCTCTTAGAGAAGAGTGGAGAAATAGCTCCAGAAAGAATGAAGAAAGGGAGCCAAAGCAAAAACAACACTCAGTTGTGAATGTGCCTGGTGATAGAAGCAAGATCTGATGCTGTAAAGAGCAATACTGCATAGGAACCTGGAATGTTAGGTCCATGAATCAAGGCAAATTGGAAGTGGTCAAACAGGTGATGGCAAGAGTGAACATCGACATTCTAGGAATCAGCAAACTAAAATGGACTAGAATGGGTGAATTTAATTCAGATGACCATTATATCTACTACTGCGGGCAGGAATCCCTTAGAAGAAATGGAGTAGCCATCATAGCCAAAAAAAGAGTCTGAAATGCAGTACTTGGATGCAATCTCAAAAATGACAGAATGATCTCTGCTCATTTCCATGGCAAAACATTCAATATCACAGTAATCCAAGTCTATGCCCCGACCAATAATGCTGAAGGAGCTGAAGTGGAACTGTTCTATGAAGACCTACAAGACCTTCTAGAACAAACACCCCCAAAAGATTTCCTTTTCATCATAGGGGACTGGAATGCAAAAGTAGGAAGTCAAGAAACACCTGGAGTAACAGGCAAACTTGGCTTTGGAGTACAGAATGAAGGAAGGCAAAAACTAATAGAGTTTTGCCAAGAGAACGTACTAGTCATAGCAAACACCCTCTTCCAACAACACAAGAGAAGACTCTATACATGGACATCACCAGAAGGCCAACACCGAAATCAGATTGATTATATTCTTTGCAGCCAAAGACACAGAAGCTCTATACAGTCAGCAAAAACAAAACTGGGAACTGACTGTGGCTCAGACCGTGAACACCTTATAGCCAAAGTCAGACTTAAATTGAAGAAAGTAGGGAAAACAATAGATAATTTAGGTAGGACCTAAATAAAATCCCTTACGATTATACAGTGCAAGTCAGAAATAGATTTAAGGGACTAGATCTGATAGACAGAGTGCCTGAATAACTATGGATGGAGGTTCATGACCTCCATTGTACAGGTTCATTGTACAGGAAACAGGGATCAAGACCACCCCCAAGAAAAAGAAATGCAAAAATGCAAACTGGCCGTCTGAAGAGGCCTTACAAATAGCTGTGAAAAGAAGAGAAGTGGAAAGCAAAGGAGAAAAGGAAAGATACACTCATTTGAATGCAGAGTTCCAAAGAATAGCAAGGAGAGATAAGAAAGCCTTCCTTAGTAATCAGTGCAAAGAAATAGAGGAAAACAATAGAAGCAGAAAAACTAGAGATCTCTTCTAGAAAATTAGAACTATCAAGGGAACATTTCATGCAAAGATGAGCACAACAAAGTACAGAAATGATACGGACCTAACAGAAGCAGAAGATATCAAGAAGAGGTGGCAACAATACACAGAAGAACTATACAGAAAAGATCTTCATGACCCAGATAATCACGATGGTGTGATCACTCACCTAGAGCCAGACACCCTGGATGTGAAGTCAAGTGGGCCTTAGGAAGCATCACTATGAACAAAGCTAGTGGAGGTGATGGAATTATAGTTGAGCTATTTCGAATTCTAAAAGATGATGCTGTGAAAGTGCTGTACTCAATAGGCCAGCAAATTTGGAAAACTCAGCAGCAGCCACAGGACTGGAAAAGGTCAGTTTTCCTTCCAATCCCTAAGAAAGGCAATGCCAAAGAATGTTCGAACTACCACACAATTTCACTCATCTCATGCGCTAGTAAAGTAATGCTCAAAATTCTCCAAGACAGGCTTCAACAATATGTGAACTGTGAACTTCCAAATGTTCAAGCTGGTTTTAGAAAAGGCAGAAGAACCAGAAATCAAATTGCCAACATCCGTTGGATCATCGAGAAAGCAAGGGAGTTCCAAAAAAACATCTATTTCTGTTTTATTGACTATGCCACAGCCTTTGACTTATGGATCGCCACAAACTGTAGATAATTCTGAAAGAGATGAGGATACCAGACCATCTGACCTGCCTCTTGAGAAATCTGTATGTGGGTCAGGAAGTAGCAGTTAGAACCGGACATAGAACAACAGACTGGTTCCAAATAGGAAAAGGAATATGTCACAGCCATATATTATCACCATGTTTATTTAACTTATATGCAGAGTACATCATGAGTAACGCTGGGCTGGATGAAACACAAGTTGGATCAAGATTGCCAGGAAAGATATCAATAACCTCAGATATGCAAATGACACCACTCTTATGGCAGAAAACGAAGGAGAACTAAAGAGCCTCTTGATGAAAGTGAAATAGGAGAGTGAAAAATTTGGCTTTAAACTCAACATTCAGAAAACTAAGATCATGGCATCTGGTTCCATAACTTCATAGAAAATAGATGGGGAAACAGTGGAATCAATGGCAGACTTTATTTTTTTGGACTCCAAAATCACTGCAGATGGTGACTGCAGCCATGATTAAAAGACGCTTACTCCTTGGCAAAAAAGTTATGACAAACCTAGACAGCATAATATAAAGCAGAGACATTACTTTGCCAATAAAGGTCAGTCTAGTCAAGGCTATGGTTTTTCCAGTAGTCATATATGGATGTGAGAGTTGGACTATAAAGAAAGCTGAGCACCAAAGAATTGACGCTTTTGACCTGTGATATTGGAGAAGACTCTTGAGAGTCCCTTGGACTGCAAGGAGATCCAGCCAGTCCATCCTAAAGGAAATCAGTCCTGAATATTCATTGGAAGGACTGATGTTGAAGCTGAAACCCCAATATATGGCCACCTGATGTGAAGAATGACTCCTTGGAAAGGATCCTGATGCTGGGAAAGACTGAAGGTGGGAGGAGGAGGTGACAACAGAGGATGATGTGTTTGGATGGCATCACAGACTCAATGCACATGAGTTTGAGTAAACTTGGGAGTTGGTGATGGACAGTGAGGGCTGGTGTGCAGTAGTCTATGGGTCACAAAGAGTTGGATACAACTGAGCAACAGAACTGAACTGAAAAAGATAAAATAAACTGTGTTAAATATATTTCATATAGTTCAAGAAGTTTAATATATAGATGGATAAATGCAGAGAATTTTCTAACATTCAGAGTTCATGGTAATTGATGGATTATATTTCTTTTTGTGGGCACACAAAGAAAAATATGTTCTCAGCATAAATAACTAGATTTTTAAAAAACTGAATGCACTCTGGGTCAACCCAGAGGGATGGGGTGGGGAGGAAGGTGGGAGGGGAGTTCAAGATGGGGAGACACATGTGCACCCGTGGGTGATTCATGTCGATGTATGGCAAACATCAGAATACTGTAGACAAATTATCATCCAATTAAAATAAATTAATTTTTAAAATAAAAAAAAACAACTAACTGCAGACTACTTGTTTCATGATAAAATATTTACATGTAACTATTGATAAAATTGCTGATTTGTTTGAAATTATTAACAGGTTCTTAGTTATGGTTAGGCTTCCCTGGTGGCTCAGATGGTAAAGTGTCTGCCGGCAATGCAGGAGACTCCGGTTTAATCCCTGGGTTGAGAAGATTCCGCGTGGAAAAAGAAATGGTAACCCACTTCAGTATTCTTGCCTGGAAAATTCCATGGATGGAGAAACCTGGTAGGCTACAGTCCATGGGGTGGCAAAAAGTCAGACACAAGTGAGCCACTTCACTTCAGTTCTCTTGGTTATGGTTAGAGAGTCCTCTTCACAACTTAAATTCATTCTTTCATTACTTGTATAGAAGTATCTTTTTCAATGTTATTAGAATAGTTGGCTTTGTAAAAACAAGAATTTTTAATGGTAGAAGAGTTTGTATTTTTTATTAAACACTGCAAGAGTGACCATGAATACTTCAGTTCTCTTGGTTATGGTTAGAGAGTCCTCTTCACAACTTAAATTCATTCTTTCATTACTTGTATAGAAGTATCTTTTTCAATGTTATTAGAATAGTTGGCTTTGTAAAAACAAGAATTTTTAATGGTAGAAGAGTTTGTATTTTTTATTAAACACTGTAAGAGTGACCATGAATCTTTTTTAACCCAGGAATTGTCTGGCTGTCTCATGGCAAGTGCTTAAAGGAGTTGACAAGTTTTTAAAAAGATATAATCTTTCTCTTAAAAAAGATAAACATTCCAAATTTGCTGAACTTTTCAGGAATGAGGAGGCATTCCACTACGTGGAAGATGTTTTTTTTTTTTTAAAGAAATAAACACATAATCTATCTCTTCAAGTTAAAGGTGACATTTAAATAAAGACTGAGAAAATGAATCCTTTTTCAAAGAGCCTTTTGTCAAAAAAGAATTTTAATAATAGCTACTTGGAAATGTTCACATTGTTATGTAGCTTTGTTGACAAAAACAGTTGTAAGCATATCACCTATAAACTCTAAAATCTGCATATCTGAAAATAGGAGTTTCTATCTCTTTAAAATCTCCCAAAGGAAGAGCTTTTAGAGGTTTTATCTCTATGTGTTTAAAATAGAATATTATGTTTGTTGTTTTGTAATATGTGACTGATACCAGGAAAGGTAACATTTACCAGCTCAGTTTCATAGTTTTCCTTTCTGATGGACAAGATAGAAAAAAGGTATTGTGGTTTAGTGATTGGATGAAGCATGAGCTGGAATCAAGATTGCTGGGAGAAATATCAATAACCTCAGATATACAGGTGGCACTACCCTTCTGGCAGAAAGCGAAGAGGAACTCAAAAGCCTCTTGATGAAAGTAAAAGAGGAGAGTGAAAAGTTGGCTTAAAACTCAACATTCAGAAAACGAAGATCATGGCATCTGGTCCCATCACTTCATGGCAAATAGATGGGGAAACAGTGGAAACAATAACAGACTTTATTTTTTTGGACTCCAAAATTACTGCAGATGGTGACTGGAGCCATGAAATTAAAAGATGCTTGCTCCTTGGAAGAAAAGTTATGACCAACTTAGTATATTAAAATTCAGAGACATTACTTTGCCAACAAAGGTCTGTCTAGTCAAAGCTTTGGGTTTTTCCAGTGGTCATGTATGGATGTGAGAGTTGGATTATAAAGAAAGCTGAGCACCAAAGAATTTATGCTTTTGAACTGTGATGTTGAAGACTCTTGAGAGTCCTTTGGACTGCAAGGAGATCCAACCAGTTCATCCTATAGGAAATCAGTCCTGAATATTCATTGGAAGGACTGAAGCTGAAGTTGAAACTCCAATATATGGCCACCTGATGTGAAGAACTGACTCATTTGAAAAGACCCTGATGCTGGGAATGATTGAAGGTAGGAGGAGAAGGGGACAATAGAGGATGAGATGGTTGGATGGCATCACCCACTCAATGGACATGAGTTTTAGTAATCTCTGGGCATTGTTGATGGACAGGGAGGCCTGGCGTGCTTCAGTCCATGGGGTTGCAAAGAGTCGGATATGACCGAGTGACTGAACTGAACTGAACTGTTTGTGGTTTAGTAGAAGCAGCCAGTGAAACACTTTATTAATTTGGATCTATATGTTTTTATAGAGTGTCTTTTCCAGGTATACAGTATATGCCAATCAATCTAGTAGGAAAATGAGCTGATTTATAAACCACACCTCAGAATTAGTATATTATAGAACTTAATGCAAATATTAATGCAAGTTATTTCAAATATTTTATGTTGGGGTATATGTTCACATTTTCCTTTTTAATCATTTGAGTTCACAATGAAATATCCAGATACCACTGGCCTATGCATAGCTCCTGCTTCATGATGCCCCAGAATTAACATCCCCGATGAGGCCTAATCCTATGGGAGGAGTCCATCACCATCCACAACAAGTTTATGCAATAGCTTATTTCAAAACAATATAAAATATTTCTATGTGATATTATTTCTCTACCTTTTTCTTTAGAGGAAAGCATTACCCTGTATTAAAAAGAAATTGATGAGTAGCCTGCTTACATTTGTCCCTGTTTTCTTCTCAGAGCTAAATCCCACCCCACCCTTCTTCAGTTTCTCCCTTTGTTTCTCTCTGCCTTCAAACAATTCTTTTTCATTTTGAAAACAAAGAAACAAACCTTCACTTATCTTGTACTAGAATTATCATTTCCTTTGAATTTCCTTATCACCAAAGCACCCACAAATATGGGGCATATTTGCTGTTCCAGTTTCTTCACTACTCCTCTTCACACTCCCTGAAAATATGCATTCTGTTGTTTTTACTCTTTTCTCTTAAAAGTTGCTGGATGCCTCCTCAATAAGGAAATGCCCTTGCCCTGATTCTTACTCTCCACAGCCTCTTTGCAGCATTTCACACCATTTACTGAAACCTTCCTCATCCCCTCTTTCCCATCATTTGTGTGATGTGGTAACATCTCTTTTTATGAAACTTCTCACCACTCTTTGTCCTTGTCTCCAAGATACCAAGTGTCAATGTTTAATACTATCTAGTTCCTCTAAATCAAAGAAGAATTTTCTTTATATAAACACCTTTCCACACACCCCCACCAAATTTTCCCCATCATTTGATTTAGTCATGAAATTGTTAGAAAACTTAATTTACCCCCAGATTATTTAATAAAAGGATTATGGAGGTGTTGGTAGGGTTAAAGTCTTTAAAAAAAAAGATGATGCAGTACTTAGAGGATAATTGTGTTGGGAAATTATCTCCACCTCAAGGGGTAAAGGAAAAGGGGGTGATCTAATGTATAAGAGCCTTGCTGTTGTCATTGTTCTGTCACTAAGTCATATTCAGCTCTTTGTGGCCCCATGGACTGCAGCACACTAGCCTTCTCTATCCTCCGCTATCTCCTGGAGTTTGCTCGAATTTACGTCCATTGAACCGGTGATGCTCTCTAAGCATCGCACAAAGCCTAGTGAGGCCAGAAACTTAGCAGGCAGTAACTACTAAGTGGGAGTTGCAATCAGGAAGTAATGCAGTTACTACCAGAGAAGGCAATGGCAACCCATTCCAGTACTCTTGCCTGGGAAATCCCATGAATGGAGGAGCCTGGTAGGCTACAGTCCACCGGGTCGTGAAGAGTCGGACTTGACTGAATGACTTCACTTTCACTTTTCACTTTCATGCACTGGAGAAGGAAATGACAACCCACTCCAGTGTTCTTGCCCAGAGAATTCCAGGGACGGGAGCCTGGTGGGCTGCTGTCTACGGGGTCACACAGAGTAGGACACGACTGATGTGACTTAGCAGCAGCAGCAGCAGCAGTTACTACCAGAAGCCAGACTTGGAAGCAAAGAGGAAGCAAGAAAGAAATTCCTCAACCACTTCCTGCTCCTACCTCCCCTGTTATTCCCTGTCTCTGCCTCCTTGGGTTAAATTTAATTTGAAGCTGACTGTTAAGCAAGAGTGGGTGAACAATCTACAGATATCAGGCGCTAGCATCAGAGGATGCAGAGAAGAGCAAAAACTGACAGATCTTGGGAGGGGGCAAAGACAGACATTGTATCATCTCTGTGCCAATAACTACAAATGTTTTTTTCCAGTTAGATTGCTCATCTTAATCTAATTTCCAGGTCAACTGCCTTTTGGCTAATTCCACATCATTTTTGTTGCTGTTGTTGTTGCTATTCCTTCAAACATAAAATGTATAAAAGCAAGTACCATTTATTTTTTAATAAACTAATCCTGAGTGAATTTCAATTCATGCCAAGCTCGCTTTGAAATTTTCTCTCATCTGTATCTGCTTTCCACTGTTCTAATTCTAGGAGTTCCTTGGTATGCAAGGAGATAACACAAGTCAATCCTAAAAGAAACTAACCCTGAATATGGGCTGATGCTGAAACTCAACACTTTGGTCACCTGATGCAAAGAGCCAACTCATTGGAAAGGACTCTGATGCTGGGAAAGATAGAAGGCAAAAGGAGAAGGGGCTGGCAGAGGATGAGATGGTTAGATAGCATCACTGATACAATGTACATGAGTTTGTGAAAACTGCAGGAGATAGTGGAGGACTGAGGAGCCTGGTGTGCTGCAGTCCATGGGATCACAAAGAGTAGGACACAACTTAGTGACTGAACAACAACAATAACAACAACACTGCCCTTCTGCCCTAATGCTGAGACTCAGTCTCTACTTTGAATTACACTTCTAGAAGTTTAATGCCTTATTTTATTTCCAATGCTCATCTCATCTCACTTTTTCTATTTCCTATATCCTTGGAGATTGAAGTTCTGTCCCAGAGGCAGGAATGCGGCAACCTGCTGATGGTCTTCTGGGGAGCTGTTGTCTGCATGGCCTGATGGTTCTCTGAAGGGCCTCTATTCTAGGAGCTCTCCTTGCTGTTCTGCTCATCTTTTCAGGTATCTTCAGGATGGAACTTTCCCAGCATCTGGCACTCTTGTGGCTAGTGTTAGTCTCCAGATATACACTGTTCCAGTTATGATTTTCTTTCTGAACTTCTATTCAAGTCTGTATACTCCTAGTGCCTGCCTGTTCCTGCTAATGAATTGCATTCTGGGCATTCAGTTCAGTTCAGTTCAGTTCAGTCACTTGGTCGTGTCCGACTCTTTGCGACCCCATGAATTGCAGCACACCAGGCCTCCCTGTCCATCACCAACTCTCGGAGTTCACTCAGACTCACGTCCATCAAGTCAGTGATGCCATCCAGCCAACTCATCCTCTGCCGTCCCCTTCTTCTCCTGCCTCCAATCCCTCCCAGCATCAAAGTCTTTTCCAATGAGTCAACTCTTCGCATCAGGTGGCCAAAGTACTGGAGTTTCAGCTTTACCAGTCCATGCTGATCTCCTTCAGAATGGACTGGTTGGATCTCCTTGCAGTCCAAGGGACTCTCAAGAGTCTTCTCCAACACCACAGTTCAAAAGCATCAATTCTTCAGCGCTCAGCCTTCTTCACAGTCCAACTCTCACGTGCATACATGACTACTGGAAAAACCATAGCCTTGACTAGACGGACTTTACTTGGAGGAGTTAATTGGGTTGTTCAACTTGTAAAAGAATGAAACTAGAACACTTTCTAACACCATACACAAAAATAAACTCAAAATGGATTGAAGATCTAAACATAAGACCAGAAACTATAAAACTCCTAGAGGAGAACATAGGCAAAACTCTCCAACATACATCACAGCAGGATCCTTTATGACCTGCCTCCCAGAATATTGGTGAGTGTGTTTTATCTGTTTACTTCATTAACAAGAAGTCAGTGAGATTTGTACTCACCTCTGAGGAAGATGGGAAACGATGAGAGTGAGCAACTAAAAAGGAACCAACACCATCTATAGTGCTGATCCTGTTCATGACGCAAGTTGTTTTGCTGTTCACATTGTCTGCACTGTTTGCTGAACCCGTGGTAGGCAAGACGTGAACTAAGAGGCTGAAGGAGACTCAAAGAGCCATAGGAACTGCAGACACCTTTATTCTCTCCTGACTGACACGGTAGCTATAGCAGCTGACATAACATAACTGCACACAACCCTTAGGGGCTTTTCCAGGTGGAGCCCATACATGCACATCACACACAGCAGTCTACAACCCAGTGAGTATCTTGTGACACTCATGTTTAGTGCCAAAAGTGCTCTCAGCTGTCACATAGTCATTATTTACAAACTGTGGGGCAAGAGAGCCTGCGCATGCCATCTTGGCTTATTTGCTCTCTCTGCGCACCGTCATATTTTAAAAGTTACCCAGGTATATTTCAGTGCCCATCTACCAATTTATTCCTCCCCCTCCCTTTACCCCTTGTTACCATAAGTTTGTTTTCTACACCTGTGGTTCTACTTCTGTTTTGTAAATAAGTTCATTTGTACTTTAAAAAAAATGATTCCAGGTGTAAGCAATAGCACATACTACTATATATAAAATAGATAACTAATAATAACTTACTGCATAGCACAGTAAACTCTATTCAGTATTCTGTAATGACCTCTGTGGGAAAAGAATCTTAAAAAAATGAGTAGGTATATGCATGTGTATAACTGATTCACCTTACTATGGTGCTAGTGGTAAAGCACCTAGCTGCCAATGCAGGGTACTTAGTTTCCAGTTCGATCCCTGAGTTGGGAAGATCCCCCAGAGGAGGGCATGGCAACCCACTGCAGCATTATTGCCTGGAGAATCCCATGGACAGAGGAAACTGGCAGGCTACAGTCCTTGAGATCACAAAGAGTTGGACACGACTGAAGCAAGTGAACACACACACGTACACCTGAAACTAATGGAACATTGTAAATCATCTATACTCTAATAAAAATTAAAAAATAAAATTTGTGTATTTAAATTAACATCAAAACAAAATAGCTACCCAGGAATCTTCCTAGACACATGCATTCAGGAGGTTCATGGCACTTTCCACAGTTAGAGATCTTGGCTGGAGTCCTTATCCAGACTCATAGCATTTCATACTAGCTCACAGCATTTCTAGAATTTGGCTAACAACATTTCATACTAGCAAAATACCCACTAACCTCTTTTCTGTTCTGTAATAAAACATGTAAAGGAATGGAAGCATTTTAATTTCCTTGTGTAGCCTTTTAAAAAATTAATTTATTTTCATTGGAGGCTAATCACTTTACAATATTGTGGTGGTTTTTGCCATATAGTGACATGAATCAGCCATGGGTGTACATGTGTCCCTTGGTCTCGAACTCCCCTCCCACCTCCTTCCCCATCCCATCCCTCTGGGTTGTCCCAGTGAACCAGCTTTGGGTGCCCTGTTTGATGCATCTAATTTGGACTGTTCGTCTTTTGTAGCCTTTTAAAAGCTATCTTGATCCTCCCTCTCTATCCCCACTCCTATTTGATAAATGTGATCCTGGTTGATTGAAATGTAAAACAAATGCAGCCCGAAAAATTTCTGTGGTACTTAATTTTGAGAACCGATGTGTGAAATTCTTCAAAGTATAGCACTAAAGGCTGTCTCTTATACACATCTTAAGTAATCTAATTTATGAAAAATACTGACATCTTAACTACAGTGTACTAAACCAGACAGTTTTAACATTTATGTTTCTAATGTAAAAAAAGTAACACAATTATAAAAATATTGAATGATAAAAAAATAGAAAACAAATAAAATCTACCTTTATCTATAATGCTAACATCCAGAAACAAAAACTAACAGTGTTTGAGGTTTTCCTAACCACTTCAAATATATTAGACATATATAATATATTGCAATAAATACTTCACTCAGTGTACAGATATAGGTAAATATTTCTATAAGGTTTCATATCTTTAGAAAATACTATATGCATACATACAATGTATTCACACAATTCAGTTAATTTAGTCTGTCAGTCATGTCCAACTCTTTGTGACACCATAGACTGCAGCATGACGGGCCTCCCTGTCCATCACCAACTCCTGGAACCTACTCAAACTCATGTCCATTGAGTTGGTGATGCCATGCAACCATCTCATCCTCTGTCATCCCCATGTCCCCTTCAATTTTTCCAAGCATCGAGAGCTATTCCAATGAGTCAGTTCTTTGCATCAGGTGGCCCAGGTGTTGGAGTTTCAGCTTCAGCATCAGTCCTTCCAATGAGTATTCAGGACTGATTTCCTTTAGGATGGACTTGTTGGATCTTCTTGCAGTCCAAGGGAATCTCAAGAGTCTTCTCCAACACCACAGCTCAAAAGCATCAATTCTTCAGGCTCAGCTTTCTTTATAGTCAAGCTCTCACATCCATATATGACTACTGGAAAAACCATAGCTTTGACTAGATGGACCTTTGTTGGCAAGGTAATGTCTCTGCTTTTTAATATGCTGTCTAGGTTGGTCATAGCTTTTCTTCCAAGGAGCAAGTGTCTTTTAATTTCATGGCTGCAGTCATTTTGGAGCCCCCCAAAATAAAGTCTGTCTCAGTTTCCACTGTTTCCCCATCTATTTCCCATGAAGTAATGGGACAAGATGCCATGATCTTCGTCTTTTGAGTGTTGAGTTTTAAGTCAGCTTTTTTACTCTCCTCTTTTGCTTTCATCAAGAGGCTTTTTAGTTCTTCTTTGCTTTTTGCCATAAGGGTGGTGTCATTTGTGTATCTGAGGTTACTAATATTTCTCCCAGTAATATGGATTCCAGCTTGTGCTTCATCCAGCCTGGCATTTGACATATGTACTCTGCATAGACGTTAAATGAGCAAGGTGATAACATACAGCCTTGACGTACTCCTTTTCCTACTTGGAACCAGTCTGTTGTTCCATGTCCAGTTCTAACTGCTGCTTCTTGACCTGCATACAGGAATCCCAGGAGGCAGGTCAGGTGGTCTGTTATTCCCATCTCTTTCACAAGTTTCCAGTTTATTGTGATCCACACAGTCAAAGGCTTTGGCATAGTCAATAAAGCAGAAGTCGATGTTTTCCTGGTATTCTCTCGCTTTTTCAGTGATCCAATGGATGTTGGCAATTTGATCTTTGGTTCCTCTGCCTTTTCTAAATCCAGATTGAACATCTGGAAGTTGACGGTTCACACACTGTTGAGGCCTGGCTTGGAGAATTTTGAGCATTACTTTGCTAGTGTGTGAGATGAATGCAATTGTACAGTATTCTGAACATTCTTTGGCATTGCCTTTCTTTGGGATTGGAATGAAAACTGACCATTTCCAGACCTGTGCCCACTGCTGAGGTTTCCAACTTTGCTGGCATATTGAGTGCAGCACTTTCACAGCATCATCTTTTAGGATTTGAAATAGCTCCACTGGAATTCCATCACCTCCACTAGCTTTGTTCATAGTGATGCTTCCTAAGACCCACTTGACTTCACATTCCAGGAAATCTGGCTCTAGGTGAATGATCACACCATTGTGATTATCTGGGTTATGAGGATCTTTTTTGTATAGTTCTTCTGTTAATTGTTGCCACCTCTTCTTAATATCTTCTGCTTCTCTACGATCCATGCCATTTCTGTCCTTTATTGTGCCCATTTTTGAATGAAGTATTCCCTTGGTATCTCTGATTTTCTTGAAGAGATCCCTAGACTTTTCCATTCTGTTGTTTTCCTCTATTTCTTTGCATTGATCACTGAGGAAGGCTTTCTTATCTCTCCCTGTTCTTCTTTGAAACTCTGCATTCAAATGGGTATATCTTTTCTTTTCTACTTGTCTTTAACTTCTCTTCTTTTCACAGCTATTTGTAAGGCCTACTCAGACAACCTTTTGCCTTTTTGCATTTCTTTTTCTTGGGGATGGTCTTGATCCTTGCCTCCTGTACAATGTCATGAACCTCCACCCATAGTTCTTCAGGCACTCTGTCTATCAGATCTAGTCCCTTAAATCTATTTCTCACTTTCACTGTATAATCATAAGGGATTTGATTTAGGTCCTACCTGAATGATCTAGTTGTTTTCCCTAATTTCTTCAATTTAAGTCTGAATTTGGGAATAAGAAGTTCATGATCTGAGCCACAGTGAGTTCCTGGTCTTGTTTTTTACTGACTGTATAGAGCTTCTCCATATTTGGCTGCAAAGAATATAATCAATCCGATTTCAGTGTTGACCATCTGTGATGTCCATGTGTAGAGTCTTCTCTTGTGTTGTTGGAAGAGGGTGTTTGCTATGACCAGTTTGTTCTCTTGGCAAAACTCTGTTAGCCTTTGCCTGCTTCATTTTATACTCCAATGCCAAATTTGCTTGTTATTCCAGGTATCTCTTGACTTCATATTTTTGCATTCCAGTCCCCTATAATGAAAAGGACATCTTTTTTGGCAGTTTGTTCTAAAAGGTCTTGTAGGTCTTCATAGGACCATTCCACTTCACCTTCTTCAGCATTGCTAGTTGGGGCATAGACTTGGATTACTGTGATATTGAATGGCTTGCTTTGGAAATGAACAGAGATCATTCTGTCATTTTTGAGATCATACCCAAGCACTGCATTTTGGACTCTTTTGTTGACTATGAGGACTACTTCCTTTCTTCTAAGGGATTCTTGTCCACAGTAATGGATATAATGGTCACCTTAATTAAATTTGCCCATTCCAGTCCATTTTAGTTTACTGATTCCTAAAGTGTCAATGTTCACTCTTGCCATCTGTTTGACCACTTCTAATTTACCTTGATTCATGGACCTAACATTCATAGACATAATAGATAAAATACATATGGGAATATACTATGTATTTATAGGTGTGTGGCACATTGTTTTATATCCCTATCTTTTTGACTTAGCATTTTGTTGAGCATATAATTAATTCCATAGTTCTTTTGAGAAATATGAATTTATTGGCCACATATTACATATATGAATGCTCCATAGTGCATTTTGTTACACTGTTGAGTACTTATATTGCTTTTAGCTTTTCCAACAGCATATATCTTTATTGAAAACCTGGCTTTCCCCCCTTTATTTAGGACAGAATCTTCAAAATGAAATTACTGAACCAAAGGCAATTAAATTTACTGTAAGTCTCATGCATTGCTATGTTGCTGCCTCTACAAAATGGAGCAATATGCTTTTCTTGTAGTAGTGCTTATGCACACCCATTCCAAAGTTCCTCTCTTGCCAAACCCTTTACTACCGTGAATATTTTTATATTTAAAAAAGGCCTCAATTTGTGAGGCCAGAATTTCCTTACTGTTTAAATGTTTCTCTTCGTCTCAACATAATAAACAAGAAAAGTGTTGAAGAAGCTACATTTCTTATTCTGGTGCAGAGTCAGAAAAAAACAGAGGGCACCTTACCTTCCCAGGTCACCTCTCCAGTTTATTTTTGTAATGAGCGAAATGACAAAGAGACACAGACACACAAAAGACAGACAAAGACACAACTCTGGCCAGAGGAACAAATCTGTGCAAGCCCCATTGTGGTTTATTTTTACAGTCCAGTTCTGGGAAGCAATCCAAGAAGCGAAGCACTGCATTCTTTTACCATATAAGTACAAAATTACGATTTTAGCACAGAGGGAGGAAGTGACCTTCACGTGTTTACTAAGAAGCCTGTCCAGAACCCCAGCTTCCTCCTACTTGTCATGGAGGGCGTGAGACTCCTCATATGCGAGCGGGTCTTTAACCCCTAGGGGTTCGTGTACAGGCTCCTTGGCAGGGTACCTTGTATGCAAGCATGCCTCTGCCCAGGCAGAAAGCCCCATGTGCGGGCACATTCCTGTCTCCCTATCTGATCCACTCTCAGGCCACTGCTGGCCTCCCACAATTTTCCACAGAGTGTGTTTTATCTGTTTACTTCATTAACAAGAAGTCAGTGAGATTTGTACTCACCTCTGAGGAAGATGGGAAACAATGAGAGTGAGAAACTAAAAAGGAACCAACACCATCTATAGTGCTGATCCTGTTCATGACGCAAGTTGTTTTGCTGTTCACATTGTCTGCACTGTTTGCTGAACCCGTGGTAGGCAAGACGTGAACTAAGAGGCTGAAGGAGACTCAAAGAGCCATAGGAACTGCAGACACCTTTATTCTCTCCTGACTGACACGGTAGCTATAGCAGCTGACATAACATAACTGCACACAACCCTTAGGGGCTTTTCCAGGTGGAGCCCATACATGCACATCACACACAGCAGTCTACAACCCAGTGAGTATCTTGTGACACTCATGTTTAGTGCCAAAAGTGCTCTCAGCTGTCACATAGTCATTATTTACAAACTGTGGGGCAAGAGAGCCTGCGCATGCCATCTTGGCTTATTTGCTCTCTCTGCGCACCGTCATATTTTAAAAGTTACCCAGGTATATTTCAGTGCCCATCTACCAATTTATTCCTCCCCCTCCCTTTACCCCTTGTTACCATAAGTTTGTTTTCTACACCTGTGGTTCTACTTCTGTTTTGTAAATAAGTTCATTTGTACTTAAAAAAAAAATGATTCCAGGTGTAAGCAATAGCACATACTACTATATATAAAATAGATAACTAATAAGAACTTACTGCATAGCACAGTAAACTCTATTCAGTATTCTGTAATGACCTCTGTGGGAAAAGAATCTTAAAAAAATGAGTAGGTATATGCATGTGTATAACTGATTCACCTTACTATGGTGCTAGTGGTAAAGAACCTAGCTGCCAATGCAGGTTACTTAGTTTCCAGTTCGATCCCTGAGTTGGGAAGATCCCCCAGAGGAGGGCATGGCAACCCACTGCAGCATTATTGCCTGGAGAATCCCATGGACAGAGGAAACTGGCAGGCTACAGTCCTTGAGATCACAAAGAGTTGGACACGACTGAAGCAAGTGAACACACACACGTACACCTGAAACTAATGGAACATTGTAAATCATCTATACTCTAATAAAAATTAAAAAATAAAATTTGTGTATTTAAATTAACATCAAAACAAAATAGCTACCCAGGAATCTTCCTAGACACATGCATTCAGGAGGTTCATGGCACTTTCCACAGTTAGAGATCTTGGCTGGAGTCCTTATCCAGACTCATAGCATTTCATACTAGCTCACAGCATTTCTAGAATTTGGCTAACAACATTTCATACTAGCAAAATACCCACTAACCTCTTTTCTGTTCTGTAATAAAACATGTAAAGGAATGGAAGCATTTTAATTGCCTAGTGTAGCCTTTTAAAAAATTAATTTATTTTCATTGGAGGCTAATCACTTTACAATATTGTGGTGGTTTTTGCCATATATTGACATGAATCAGCCATGGGTGTACATGTGTCCCTTGGTCTCGAACTCCCCTCCCACCTCCTTCCCCATCCCATCCCTCTGGGTTGTCCCAGTGAACCAGCTTTGGGTGCCCTGTTTGATGCATCTAATTTGGACTGTTCGTCTTTTGTAGCCTTTTAAAAGCTATCTTGATCCTCCCTCTCTATCCCCACTCCTATTTGATAAATGTGATCCTGGTTGATTGAAATGTANGAGTGTGTTTTATCTGTTTACTTCATTAACAAGAAGTCAGTGAGATTTGTACTCACCTCTGAGGAAGATGGGAAACGATGAGAGTGAGCAACTAAAAAGGAACCAACACCATCTATAGTGCTGATCCTGTTCATGACGCAAGTTGTTTTGCTGTTCACATTGTCTGCACTGTTTGCTGAACCCGTGGTAGGCAAGACGTGAACTAAGAGGCTGAAGGAGACTCAAAGAGCCATAGGAACTGCAGACACCTTTATTCTCTCCTGACTGACACGGTAGCTATAGCAGCTGACATAACATAACTGCACACAACCCTTAGGGGCTTTTCCAGGTGGAGCCCATACATGCACATCACACACAGCAGTCTACAACCCAGTGAGTATCTTGTGACACTCATGTTTAGTGCCAAAAGTGCTCTCAGCTGTCACATAGTCATTATTTACAAACTGTGGGGCAAGAGAGCCTGCGCATGCCATCTTGGCTTATTTGCTCTCTCTGCGCACCGTCATATTTTAAAAGTTACCCAGGTATATTTCAGTGCCCATCTACCAATTTATTCCTCCCCCTCCCTTTACCCCTTGTTACCATAAGTTTGTTTTCTACACCTGTGGTTCTACTTCTGTTTTGTAAATAAGTTCATTTGTACTTTAAAAAAAATGATTCCAGGTGTAAGCAATAGCACATACTACTATATATAAAATAGATAACTAATAATAACTTACTGCATAGCACAGTAAACTCTATTCAGTATTCTGTAATGACCTCTGTGGGAAAAGAATCTTAAAAAAATGAGTAGATATATGCATGTGTATAACTGATTCACCTTACTATGGTGCTAGTGGTAAAGCACCTAGCTGCCAATGCAGGGTACTTAGTTTCCAGTTCGATCCCTGAGTTGGGAAGATCCCCCAGAGGAGGGCATGGCAACCCACTGCAGCATTATTGCCTGGAGAATCCCATGGACAGAGGAAACTGGCAGGCTACAGTCCTTGAGATCACAAAGAGTTGGACACGACTGAAGCAAGTGAACACACACACGTACACCTGAAACTAATGGAACATTGTAAATCATCTATACTCTAATAAAAATTAAAAAATAAAATTTGTGTATTTAAATTAACATCAAAACAAAATAGCTACCCAGGAATCTTCCTAGACACATGCATTCAGGAGGTTCATGGCACTTTCCACAGTTAGAGATCTTGGCTGGAGTCCTTATCCAGACTCATAGCATTTCATACTAGCTCACAGCATTTCTAGAATTTGGCTAACAACATTTCATACTAGCAAAATACCCACTAACCTCTTTTCTGTTCTGTAATAAAACATGTAAAGGAATGGAAGCATTTTAATTGCCTAGTGTAGCCTTTTAAAAAATTAATTTATTTTCATTGGAGGCTAATCACTTTACAATATTGTGGTGGTTTTTGCCATATATTGACATGAATCAGCCATGGGTGTACATGTGTCCCTTGGTCTCGAACTCCCCTCCCACCTCCTTCCCCATCCCATCCCTCTGGGTTGTCCCAGTGAACCAGCTTTGGGTGCCCTGTTTGATGCATCTAATTTGGACTGTTCGTCTTTTGTAGCCTTTTAAAAGCTATCTTGATCCTCCCTCTCTATCCCCACTCCTATTTGATAAATGTGATCCTGGTTGATTGAAATGTAAAACAAATGCAGCCCTAAAAATTTCTGTGGTACTTAATTTTGAGAACCAATGTGTGAAATTCTTCAAAGTATAGCACTAAAGGTGTATGATGCTGCTCTGTCTTGGAAATTAGCTTAGTAAACCTATTTCTAATGTTGTCCATAAAACAGCAAAGCCATTCCCTTCAATTTGTTCCATGGAGCTTTACTTTCATTTATCAGCAATTCCCTCTACAAACAGAAGAGAATCCTGAAGATATATATGTAGGCATCGCTGTCTCACTTTATTAAAGACAATGAATCCTTCATGTGAGGGTTTATAGTTTGAGCTCTATCATCTCTGTGAGAAATGAAAGCAAGACAATAGCAGCAAATATTTATCTTAGTCAAAATAAAAGCTCAAAAATACTCTTCCTGTGTTGTTAATTCCTACCTTTCCCTGTCATTAGCTTTGTACTACTTCTTGTCAATTTCACACTGGGAAATAGTGCGAAACAAATGGAAAAGAGTTTCTGGCATTCCCTTTCCCTTAAAAAAAAAAAGAAATCCCAACTGAAAGTAACATTTAAGTCAAGCTTATGGTTATTCCTTTTGATATTAAACATGTTTTCTGAGTTGGAGAGTAAAATCATAGATTTAATCAAAAGCTTCTCTCTCTCTCTCTTTTTTTTTTAAAATCAGTTTCCATTTATTCCTTTAGAGCATTTTCTAATTTTCAAAGTGAGTGAGTAGTTCCCTTGATTTGTGTTTTAAGTCTGAAAACTGTTATCTTGAAAAGGAACATTTTAGAAAGACGATATACATGATACTTAAATCCTTTCCATCAGCTTTTTGTACCATATGTAGTGGATTATGTCCTTCTTGAATTCATAATTAGTGGAAGAAGTAGATGGCTAGGACTTATTGTAAAATTATCTACCCACTAAATAGTAACTTATGCATTCTCAATGACTACTTTCTGTAGTGAGGTGAGTCAAACACTTAAGGTGATGTTTCATTTTAAAAGAAGAAACAACATACATTTTTGCTTTTAGATTACTTATTGTGTACATCAGAAACACTTCACAGTTTAGTTTCAAATTACTATACACTAAGAGTGTGGGATTTTTGTTCCAATCCTTTTCATAGACATTGTGACATAGACACCTTTGAACAACAATCCTTACAATACAACCAGCAAGTTTCTTCCCTTTCATTTATTTTCAAGTCCTTCCTCTGTGAAAATTATTTTCAAATGTATTTGACATACTTCATAGTGATATTAAGGTTATTTACAAAAAAGATACATTTGGGCATGTGCCTCATTAGTTCATGGGTAGAGGCAGGTGAGCTAGCCCATCATTTTCTGGTTTTGTTCTAATTCTACCCAGAAGAGTAGAGTAACCAAATGCCGGGGTGAACCCCTCTATGTCCTGGTGTTACCCACACATTCTCAGCCATGACATTAGAGGCAGATCAGTAATTCATTCATTCTCATACATAAAACCTTCCACATTTGTTCAACACTTGTGATTAAAAAGCACTGTTTATTTCCTTTCTGTGTATATTTTGGAATTACCTTCTGTTAGCTGTTGATGGACAAAGCATTCTGATTTTATGACAAATGAAGTCCAAAGATAGTCAAGTACAATGCTTTTGAAGATTTTATTATACCTTTAGCATTAAGCTTTCAGTTGGCAGATTCATTAAAGCATGGATTTTTGTATTACAGAAGCTACATCCCTGGAAGAAGGTTTTTGGAATGAGTTCCCTTTCTATACACTCAGAATTTTGTTGGCTTTGTACCTCTACTTTTTCTCCACTTAAATGTTCTTTTAGAGAAACTGTGGGGCCTCACCTGGAGGCTAAGTCAATAATTAAAATCATGAGTTCCATTTTTATCCAGCCTCTGTGTTCTCCTGTTAGCTAAGATATAATTGTTAAAGAGTCTTCATTGAAAAAAAGGAATATTTGTATTCAGTTCAGTTCAGTCGCTCAGTCTTGTCCAACTCTTTGCAACCCCATGAATTGCAGCACACCAGGCCTCCCTGTCCATCACCATCTCCGGAGTT
>SJYT01062579.1:0-10808 GCA_006410635.1 Cephalophus harveyi | reverse complement strand
TTCGGTGTTCAGCTTTCTTCACAGTCCAACTCTCACATCCATACATGACTACTGGAAAAACCATAGCGTTGACTAGATGGACCTTTGTTGGCAAAGTAATGTCTCTGCTTTTGAATATGCTGTCTAGGTTGGTCATAACTTTTCTTCCAAGGAGTGAAAATGAAAGTGAAGTCCCTCAGTTGTGTCCGACTCTTTGCGACCTGTGGACTGTAGCCCACCAAGCTCCTCTGTCCATGGGATTCTCCAGGCAAGAATACTGGAGTGGGTTGCCATTTCCTTCTCCAGGGGATCTTCCCGACCCAGGGATCGAACCCAGGTCTCCCACATTGCAGGCAGATGCTTTAACCTCTGCACCACCAGGGAAGTAATATCTTTTAATTTCATGGCTGCAATCACCATCTGCAGTGATTTTTGAGCCCCTCAAAATAAAGTCTGACACTCTTTCCACTGTTTTCCCATCTATTTGCCATGAAGTGATGGGACCAGATGCCATGATCTTCATTTTCTGAATGTTGAGCTTTAAGCCAACTTTTTCACTCTCTTCTTTCACTTTCATCAGAGGCTTTTTAGTTCCTCCTCACTTTCTGCCATAAAGGTGGTGTCATCTGCATATCTGAGGTTATTGATATTTCTCCTGGCAATCTTGATTTCAGCTTGTGCTTCTTCCAACAATTTTGTGAAAATTCTGGAAATCTCTGCTTTGTCATATAGTGAAATAAATATATAGATGCATAAATAATGTTAAACAATATAATGTAATGTTAAAAAAAAACAATGTTTAATAAAAGAGGTTGCTCAAAATTCTGATGAGTGTAAAATTAATGTCTTCATAACTGTGAAACCAGATATTCTTCACAAAGATCTTTTAAAATATATATTACATGTCTTTTATTGAGAGAAAATTATTTCTGAATTACTTTCATGCAAACAATGAAAATAATACAAAGAAGGGATTGATGTTACATTTGCAGTAAAGTCTCTTCTGGGCCTTATTACTATTCTTAGTTTTAACAAACCTTACATATTTAGAACCAACTACTTAAGGAATCAGCTCTGAAAGCAGAAAGTAGATTTGCCTGGAGGACCTCCAAACTGGCCTCAGGCCTGATTTTGTTATCTTCAAGGATTTCACTGTTTAAAGAACAACCAGAAGTTTAAGGATTACAGATACTAGGAGGATTAGGAGTCTGCTATGTATTTCTTTTAGGTTCAGAAACTTAATTAAATTAAATTAATTAATTAAACTTTAATTTAACTTAATTAAAGCTTTCCTTCTATAATCCCAGAGAATGGGATTGTCCACTCTTGAACATACTTGAATTGATCCTAGGAAGCATATTAAGATTTTTCAATCAGAATTCTTTCTCCCCAGACTTCTAGAGATACCCTTCTTAAAGTGTTAGTTGCTCAGTCATGTCCGACTCTTTGCAACCCCATGGATTGTAGCCTTCCAGGCTTCTCTGTCCATGGGATTCTCCAGGCAAGTATACTATAGTGGGTAGCCACTTCCTTCTCAAGAACATCTTCCTGACCCAGGGATCAAAACCAGTCTCCTGTGTTGCAGATGGATTCTTTACCATCTGAGCCAAAAATGTTGCTCAGTCATGTCCGACTCTTTGCAACCCCATGGATTGTAGCCTTCCAGGCTTCTCTGTCCATGGGATTCTCCAGGCAAGTATACTATAGTGGGTAGCCACTTCCTTCTCAAGAACATCTTCCTGACCCAGGGATCAAAACCAGTCTCCTGTGTTGCAGATGGATTCTTTACCATCTGAGCCAAAAAGTATGTAAATATGAGATTTTAGTGGAAATAATATATCTATTTCTTCCTTCTCTCAACTGGTCACTGTTCTCATCTGACACATACAGATACAGCTTTTGTGATTGATACATGAATTTAACGAATCACTGGATTGTGCTCAGCATGAATAATGGAGGTGGCATTCTACAGAACAGCAGAAATGGTTGGTGTCAAGGCGGACTTGTGAATCAGCAAAAAGAAAAATCAGTTGTGATTAATATTAATTATGTGGGCTCAGTAAGGGCATAAGCTTTTAGTTAACTATGATAGTATATGAGAGTTTTTATAAATACATAATATAAAAATATAAATTGCTTATGTGAGAGTGTTACATGTATATATTAGATATAAATACATGTATGTTAAATTGACACTTCCATTCTAATCACCACCCACACATTCATTCTAAACAGAATATAGTATGCTTTATAATAATGTTTTGGAATTTTTAATTTTGCTCATTACCCTCCCTTAAGATTCTGTGATTTTTTAATTTTTGTCTTTCATTTCCAACTTTATTGTTCTGTATTGTATTTTACATATAGTTCAGTTCAGTTCAGTCGCTCAGTCGTGTCCGACTCTTTGCGAACCCATGAATCGCAGCACGCCAGGCCTCCCTGTTCATCACCATCTCCCGGAGTTCACTCAGACTCACGTCCATAGAGTCCGTGATGCCATCCATAAGTTAAATAAGCAGGGTGACAATATACAGCCTTGACGCACTCCTTTTCCTATTTGGAACCAGTCTGTTGTTCCATGTCCAGTCCTAACTGTTGCTTCCTGACCTGCATACAGATTTCTCAAGAGGCAGGTTAGGTGGTCTGGTATTCCCATCTCTTTCAGAATTTTCCACAGTTTATTGTGATCCACACAGTCAAAGGCTTTGGCATAGTCGATAAAGCAGAAGTAGATGTTTTTCTGGAACTCTCTTGCTTTTTCCATGATCCAGCGGATGTTGGCAATTTGATCTCTGGTTCCTCTGCCTTTTCTAAAGCCAACTTGAACATCAGGGAGTTCACGGTTCACGTATTGCTGAAGCCTGGCTTGGAGGATTTTGAGCATTACTTGACTAGCATGTGAGATGAGTGCAATTGTGCGGTAGTTGGAGCATTCTTTGGCATTGCCTTTCTTTGGAATTGGAATGAAAACTGACCTTTTCCAGTCCTGTGGCCACTGCTGAGTTTTCCATGCAGGGAGCTTCCCAGATGGCATTCATGGTAAAGAATCTGCTTCCCAAAGCAGGAGAAACAAGAGATGTGGGTCTGATTCCAGGGTTGGTAAGATCCCCTGGAAAAGGAAATGGCAACCTACTCCAGTACTCTTGTCTGGAAATTTCCATGGACAGAGAAATCTGGCAGATTACAGTCCATGAGGTTGCAAAGAGTTGGACATGATCGAGGATATACTCATGCACTGATTTTGTTTTATTGTACTTTGTTTATAGTGCTTCATAGATATTGCCTTTTTTTTTTTTTTTTTACAGATTGCAGGTTTGCAGCAATCTTTCATCCTGCATGTCTATAAGCACCAGTTTTCCAACATTGCTTACTCACTTCATGTCTCTATGTCACATTTTGGTAACTCTTGCAATATCTTAAACTCTTTAATCATTATATTCATTAGGGTGGTCTGTGATCTGTTCTTTGATGTTACCATTGCCAAAAAATTACTGTTCACTAAAGTCTCAGATGATGGTTAATATTTTTGAGAAATAAAAAATGTTAAAATTAAGGTATGTATTTAGTACTTTTTTGCACATGATGCTATTGCACATTTAATAAACTACAATAGAATGTAAGCATATCTTCTATGTGCACTGGGAAGCCAACAAATTTCTGTGATGTTGCTTATTGTGGTATTTGCTTTATTGAAATGCTTTGGAATCAAACCTATGATATCTCTGAGATATGCCTATGCTATCTTTTTCTCACATTCATTGCCTCCAATAAACTGTAACTATGAAGAGTAAACTAGCCAACATAAAATTGGATTTTATCTTACCTTTTTAATTTTTAAAAAATTGTAGTGGAAATTTATGAAAATTCTAATCTAGGACAGGCATTATGTTGAAAAACTTATATTAACTATGCTATTGATAAGCTTTTTCTCTCAATATTCTAAAAGATTATATTCCTCCAGAATATTTTTCAATACTGAGGGGAAATTTGGCAGCAGTCTCAGAGTCATAAATTTATGAAGCAACTGAAAATGTTCACTTAAAACAAAAAGGAACATATCTAGAGATTGATTTCCAAGCTAGGAACAGGTGCATTATCACTTGTCAGTTACACACTCTCTGTTTGAGTATACATTATGCAATAGTCATTTCTGATAAATCTGTGATTAGTACATGGGACTAAAGATTTTCTAGTATACTTCTGACTCTACATAGATCAAGGTAAGGGGCTATTTATTTTTATGGTGCTGAAAATATGGATTTCCAGAATATGTTAATCAAAAAGACAATAACTCAAACAGGGGCTCTATCAACCTAGAGGGGGTGGAATGGGGAGGAAGATGGGAGGGAGGTTCAAGAAGGAGGGGCCATATATATATACCTATGGCTGATTCATGTTGAGGTTTGACAGAAAACAACAAAATTCTGTAAAACAATTATCCTTCAATTAAAAAAATAAGCAAATTAAAAAAAAAAAACCAAAAAACAATAACCTCTCAGAAACTGACTACTAAAAATAACTGTCTAAACTAGGCCTTTTCCCCAGGGAATTCCTGATTTTCTAGCTTTACCAGAATTAGCAGAATTTCATTTCTGGCTTTCCTCTTTGTACTGGATGTCACATCAGTAAATCAGGAAGTATATCTTACACATCCTTCCTAAATATTCAGACCCAAAAGCATGGGACCCAAAACCTGTCTTCTCTGTTTGAATTTCAGGATCTATTTCTTTGGTCAGTCATCATTTGTTCAAGGACTGGTGCATATCAAGGGTACATGATACTGTTAAAATTTGACTATCAAAAATTAGATATAAATAAAATCCAAAAGATACTCTTAAATACTTGCAAGAATTTAAAAAAGCAATGTACTAAGTTCATTCTCTAACCAGGGGAGAACAGTGGGAGGAAGGAGCATAGGGAGTTTGGGATGGACAGCTGCACATTGCTATATTTAAAATGGACAATCAACAAAGACCTAATGGATATAGGATAATTAGGAGTATTAGGATAATAATAGGATAATTAATATCATCCTATATCCATTAGGATAATCCAAAATGGATATAGCACAAGGAACTCTGCTTAATGTTATGTAACAGCCTAATTGGTAAAAGAATTTGAAAAAAGAATAGATAACATGTATTTGTATAACTGAAACATTTTGCTGTATACCTGAAACCAGCATAAATAGTTAATCAACTGTACTCCACTATGAAATAAAAAATAAAAAAAAATAATTTTAAGAAAGCAGAGACAGTGGACATCTGTGTATCTACCACCCAACATAGAAAGAAATCCATTCCCTTGAGGTCATAGACACTCCTTTATGAGTCCCGATTCTATTTCTTTCATCCTCAGATGTAACCGCTGATTTGAATTTCAGGTTTATTATTCCCTTGTTTTTCTAATTTTATATTTAGATCCCAAGCAATCTATTGTTCAGATTAGGTGTTTGAAGTTTATGTGACTCATTTTAATTTTGCAGTTATATTAATATATTTTTCTACAATTTTTTTTGCCACTCAAAATTATTTTTCTTTTACATTATGGTATTTAGCTGCAATTTGTTTATTTTTCTGATGTATTGGATTCCATTTACAATCATTTGCAACCATCTATTTACAGATTCTACTGTTGATGGATGCATGGCATTTTGACAAGCTACTTTTTGTGTCCACTTTCATATTCGGTACTTTTTCCATTTTCATTTATTTCCTATTCCAAAGTACTAAGTCATTGAGTTTTGAGCATTTTAAAATTGTTATTGAATTGCCCTCTCTAATATCATGCTCTCTCTAGTTTCCTTCCAACCTGAGCAATTTTCATTCCAGGCATACGTACACATACGTATGTCACCTTACTGTACATGACTGAGGGCAATGATGTATGAGAAGACTGGATGATAGCCAGGAGTGGAGTTTGCATAATCATCTGATAATAACAAGTTTTTAAAAGAGTAATGTTTTATCTTTAATCAAAATGTTTTGCTTTTTCAATTTCAGCAAGTAGTATTTTTAAACAAATAAGATGTCTGGGTGATAAGTTCTTTCAATTCACTTAGTTTGATGCCCTTTCCATATATAAATACACAAAGATTAGATGTTACTGTATAATTTACTATAAAATTTCCTATGAGTTCATTTGCCTGGCTGGGAGGACCTGAATTTTGTTCTTTTTATCACTTCTATTTAATGGGGAAAAATTGCTGTTGCCACCAAAAGAGAAGTACAATTAGATGACTTTTTCTTTTTTCTATTTTCAATGATTTTCTGAGAAAAGAGTTAATTCCCCTGGAATATTAATACTTTATAAAATGAGTAAGAGCTTATTGTGGATCAGAGAGATGTAGTGCTATCTTGGGGAGAAAGTGAAGGAAATTTATAAGGGAGATTAGAAAAGGGACTGAGATTTTAGCCAAAAACCAGAACAAGTAATTAACTTCATAGAAGAGATAACATAGTTCATATCATAAGTCCTTTTGGCGAATGTATGATTTTTCTTTATTGATTGATTCACTGCATTGTATGTGTCAGATAAAATGCAATGAGGCTTAAAATTAAAATGCCTTATTTTGCACATTGAGTAATTTTAATGTACTCTTACGTGCTTCTTATATTTCAAAGGGCTTCCCAGGTGGCACTAGAGGTAAAGAACCTGACTGGCAATACAGGAGACATAAAAGATGCAGGTTTGTGTCTTTTATTTCCCTGTACTTGTTTTGAAGACATGCATGTGTGCTAAGTCACTTTAGGTGTGTCCAACTCTTTGTGGCCCTATGGACTATAGCACGCCAGGCTCCTCTGTCCATGGGATTCTCCAGGCAAGAATACTGGAGTGGGTTGCCATGTCCTCCTTCAGGGGATCTTTCTGACCCAGGGATCAAACCCATGTCTCCTGTGTCTCCTGCCTTGTAGGCAGATTCTTTACCACTGAGCCACCTGGGAAGCCCTTATTACAGCATTACTCTTGTTAAACTGTGACACCTTATACTGCAAAGGAAGAATTCCTTGTCCTTGTTTCTGTGACATACCAGCATGGTTCTCTTTCTTTGATTAAAAACAACTTCAGAACATGGTGTTGGGAAGGGATAGTCTTGAAAATAGAGGTAATGTGTAATTTCTCATAAATTAAGGGCTTAAAACTGATGACTATTTAGACTGGAGTACAATCCATATTCGTTTATTTAACTTGGACAGTGATGCTAAGTCACATTCTCAGGAGAGAGCTATTGCTGAAAACAGCATGGGGACATTTATTATGGTTGAAATGCCTTTGGCTGGGCCAGCAGGCCTAAGCAAGAGTGAAGAGGGACAATGTGGTACAAACTAGATTGAAAGATGCATGGTATGCAAATGCCCTGGCTCTATGACTATGCCAGTCTACCAGTGGTGTTACATTGACCTTGGGTTAATAAAAATCTTTGCTTTCCATTTCCTCAAAACCTATACCTGATCTATCTACTTCACAGGATTATTATAATCATTGAATAGAAAAAGACACAGGGAAGATTTGTAAACTTTTACATATTCATTTTAAAAATAATAACAATATTGTTTGTGTTCATTTGATTTTCACAGTGGTAGAAAGTCTGGTCCAGATGTTTTTGAGATGGAAATGAAGCTCAGAAAGTCAAAATGTCACCTATAATAACACTACTTACATGTTTGGTGTTTCTTTCTAGGGCATTCCCTATGGACTCTATTTATAAATGTTTCAAAATAGAGTAGATTTTGCTGGGTGGGGGAATTGTTTGGTGATTATATATTAGATAGAACTCTATTTCAGCTGTCAGGGACAGAAATCCAAAACATGCTGCTGCTGCTAAGTCGCTTCATTCGTGTCCGACTCTGTGTGACCCCACAGACGGCAGCCTACCGGGCTCCACTGTCCCTGGGATTTTCCAGGCAAGAACACTGGAGTGGGTTGCCATTTCCTTCTGCAATGCATGAAAGTGAAAAGTAAAAGTGAAGTCACTCAGTCGTGTTCGACTCTTCGCGACCCCATGGACTGCAGCCTACCAGGGTCCTCTGTCCGTGGTATTTTCCAGGCAAGAAAATTGGAGTGGATCGCCATTGCCTTCTCCCAAAACATGCTAGCTTAGAAGCAAAAAATAAAAAGGAATGTGTATTTGTTTGTAAAATTGGGTATTCATCCTTGAATAATGCTCAGTCACTCCCCATTTCCTCCTACTTAAGCCACGACTTCCTCCCTACCCACACTGTATCAGGGTTAGTCTGTATGACCCATAGATGTTAGATCGTATGTGACTTCTGAGGAGAAATCTTGAAGGATGTGGTAACTTCTACCTTGGTCTCCCTTAAATTGTTCACTCCAAGGGAAGCTAGCTGCTAAGTAGCTCCTTGGAAAGATCCATGAGATGAGAAACTGAGGCCTTCTGAGAAAAGTCAGTGAAGAATTAAAGCCTCTAGTAAAAGCCATGTGTGAATGAGTAATATTGGAAAAAATCCTCCAGCCCCAGTCAAGCTTTCAGATAATGATCTCCTCAAATGACTTCTTGTCTTCAATCTCATTATTGTTGTTACTTACTAAGTCTTGTCTGACTCCTTCCAACCCAACAGACTGCAGCATGCCAGGCTTTTCTATCCTTCACTATCTCCCAGAGTTTGCTCAAATTCATGTCTATTGAGTCAGTGATGTTATCTAAACATCTCATCCTCTGCCACCCTCTTTTCTTTTTGCTTTAAATCTTCCCAGTTTCAGGGTCTTTTCCAATGAGTTGGCACTTCACATCAGATGGCCAAAATATTGGAGCTTCATTGTCAGTCTTTCCATATATTAAAGGTTGATTTCCTTTAGGATTGACTGATTTGATCTCCTTGCATTCCAAGGGACTCTCAAGAGTCTTCAGTAAGTTTAATAGAGGTTTAAGATGATTCAGTAGATTTTAAAAATAAATTAAATGGTAGTGATTATATATCAATATATAGCATAAATTGTCATGAATTTATGACAAGCTTGGAAATCATATATTTGTAGTTCAAGTTAAAATGCTTTAAAGAAAAAAATCAAAAGCCTGAAGTAGACCATGGAGGTCATTCTGGAGAGTGGAGAACATTGATGAGTAGATTTGAAAAGGCAGTGAATATTTACTACATTAAAACTTCCTAGAGTCAAGTCCCAGGGAATTCTATTAGAATTTAAGTAACCGTATTAATGTTTTATAAATAGATTAGCAAAATATATACTCAGTATAATGAGCCAGGGAGAAGGCAATGGCAACCCACTTCAGTACTCTTGCCTGGAAAATCCCATGGGAGGAGGAGCCTGGTAGGCTGCAGTCCCATTGGGTTGCTAAGAGTCGGACACGACTGAGCGACTTCACTTCCATTTTTCACTTTGATGCATTGGAGAAGGAAATGGCAGCCCACTCCAGTGTTCTTGCCTGGAGAATCCCAGGGACTGGGGAGCCTGGTGGGCTGCAGTCAATGGGGTCACACAGAGTCGGACACGACTGAAGTGACTTAGCAGCAGCAGCAGCACAATGAGCCAGCAGAGTCTCTAAGAACACAAATCAAGAGAATCCACACGTGTTATTCATCCTTCCCCAGTGCAAATATATAAACATCTTACAGGGATAAAAAGGAACAATGACTTTGCAAATTTACCTAGACCAATGGAATAAGATAAAGTGCTCTTCCCATAAGAAGAAAAAAATATTATATAGTAATAGGGAGTTATACAGAGGGAATTTCAGGTCCCAAGGAGAGATTTTTTTGTGTGATGATACCTGTAATAATGTATTTAGCCATTGTTCTATAACTGGAAATGGCTTATTTTCTGTTTTTCACTATTAAAATAGTTCTTTCTAGGATCTTGGCTATTCTTGGCCCTTCATTCTTCCATATAGACTTTAGAATCAGCTTTCCATGAAACACAAAAAATTGTGGTTTGTTTATTTTCGATAGAAATGGCACTGAATGTTTACTTACTATCCATGGAATGGTATATCCCTCCATTTTGTTGTTGTTAAGTGGCTAACTCATGTCTGACTCATCTGAGACTCCATGGCTTGTAGCCCACAAGGCTCTTTTGTCCATGAGATTTTCCAGGCAAGAACACTGGAGTGGGTTGCCATTTCCTTCTCTAGGAGATCTTCCTGATCCAGGGATCAAACTTAAGTCTCCTGCATTGGCTGGCAGATTCTTTACCACTGACCCTGACCTTTGTTGGCAAAGTAATGTCTCTGCTTTTTAATATGCTGTCTAGGTTGGTCATAACTTTCTTTCCAAGGAGTAAATGTTTTTAATTTCATGGCTGTGGTCACCATCTGCAGTGATTTTGGAGCCCCCCCCAAAATTAAAGTCTGTCACTATTTCCATTGTTTCCCCATCTATTTACCATGAAGTGATGGGACTGGATGCCGTGATCTTATTTTTCTGAATGTTGAGTTTTAAGCCAATTTTTTCACACTCTTCTTTCACTTTCACCAAAAGGCTCTTTAGTTCTTCTTCGCTTTCTGCCATAAGGGTGGTGTCATCTGCGTATCTGAGGTTATTGATATTTTTCCCGGCAATCTTGATTCCAGTTTGTGCTTCATCCAGGGCAGCATTTCTCATGATGCACTCTGCATATAAGTTAAATAAGCAAGGTGACAGATATCTTCAGATATCTGCCACCAGGTGTTTCTTGACTTTGGGTGTTAATTCTAGAAGGTCTTGTTGGTCTTCATAGAATCATTCAACTTCAGCTTCTTCAGCCTTACTGGTCAGGGCATAGACTTGGATTACACTGATATTGAATGGTTTGCCTTGGAAATGAACAGAGATCATTCTGTTGTTTTTGAGACTGCATCCAAGTACTGCATTTTG
>SJYT01062561.1:0-13350 GCA_006410635.1 Cephalophus harveyi | reverse complement strand
GGTCCACTGGAGAAGGGAATGGCAAGCCACTTCAGTATTCTTGCCTTGAGAACCCCATGAACAGTATGAACAGGCAATAATAGTAGGGTACATTAATACCCTACTTAGATCAATCAATTAATCATCCAAAGAGAAGATCAATAAGAAAATAGTGACTTTAAGTGATATATTAACCACATTGTCTTAATAAATATATACAGAATAGTTTACCTAAAAACTGTATAGTAGATTACATGTTAGGCCACAAAACAAGTCTCAATAAATTTAAGAGGATTAAAATCACATCAAGCATCTTTTCTAACCACAACACTATGAAACTAGAAATAATTATGAAAACAAAAATGGAAAAATATGAACATGTGAAGACTAAACAACATTCTACTAAACAATTAATGGATCAGCAAAGAAACTAAAGAAGAAATTTTTAAAATACCTTGAGGCAATAAAAATGGAGACACAGTTTTCCGAAATCTATGGAATGTAAAGTATTTTTGCCAACTATAGGTTGGACAGCCTAATGTTTGCTACAGTGCAGTGAAATAGTGATTTTAACACTATCTGTTTGTACAAAATTTCTCAGAATCAAGGTGCAAAAGTCTTCATTTTTAGAAAAGGAAATTTATAAGCAAAGATCTTTCAGAATGAAGTTATAGGTAACAAATCAGTGTTGTAGCATAAATAATAAAAGGAGTTTTATTAAGCTTTCATATGGAAAACAAGTTTCCAAATTATAAAAATATGTTTGTATATATAGACCTGTAGGGGTCTAAATGTAAAAAAAAAAAAAAAAAAGCATATTATTGTATATTTTAAAAAGTGAAACAAACAACAACAACATTAAGAAGTTCATGGTTATACTAACAACAATGGTGTTTTTCTTTATATGGCTTTGCAAGCTACAGAATAGTCCATGGCTATGCTTTTTCTTAGGAATCAGAATCCAATATTAGTTCAAAATGGTTCAGTTGGTTCAACTACAAAATAATAAAATCAAGTTTCTGCTTCTGCTTTATTCTCCACCTTTAATGTGTGGCTTTTGTCGTCATGCTCTTTATGCAACTTTATATATGTCTACCACATTTTAAGTGGATAGAGTATAGGCTGAAGTAAAAGAATTTGCTCTATGACAGCTTGCCCATGGTTCATCCATCTTAAACCATACATTCATCTNTAGAAAGTGTTCTAGTTTCATTCTTTTACAAGTGATTGACCAGTTTTCCCAGCACCACTTGTTGAAGAGATTGTCTTTTCTCCACTGTATATTCTTGCCTCCTTTGTCAAAGATAAGGTGGCCATAGGTGCGTACAGAGTGTTTTATAAGAAATTAATCAAAAGGAAATGGGGGAAAATAGTTTTAAAACATTATGTGATTTTCTTTAACCACAAAAATTAGGTATTTATCATAGTAGTGTTTTAAACCATTTTTTGACCATCATGTAAACTTTATTACCAGAATCTTCTCTAGAACTTTTCTTAGTGCTTCCTTGACCTCTTTGTTCCTCAGAGTGTAAATAAGAGGATTAAGCATGGGGGTCACCACTGTGTAGAAGAGAGAGACAAACTTTCCTTGATCTTTGTATGTACTTTTGGCTGACTGCAGATACATGAACATGATGGTTCCATAGAACATGATGACAACTGTCACATGGGAAGAACAGGTCCCAAAAACTTTCTTTCTTCCAGTAGCTGATTTGATCTTCAAAACTGCTTGGGTAATGTAACCATAAGAGACTAGGATGAAGGAGATAGGCACAACAAGGAAGAGGATACTAGCCACAAAGAGCTCAGCCTCATTGAAAGTGGTATCCACACAAGCCAACTTGATAAGTACAGGGACTTCGCAGATGAAATGATCCACTTGGTGATGCCCACATAAAGGTAGCTGCAGGGTGAGAGTGGACTGCACCAGGGTGGTGGCCACCCCACTAAGCCATGCTAAAGATGTCAGGGCCATGCAGAGATGAGGATGCATTAGGAGAGCATAGNAGCCAACTTGATAAGTACAGGGACTTCGCAGATGAAATGATCCACTTGGTGATGCCCACATAAAGGTAGCTGCAGGGTGAGAGTGGACTGCACCAGGGTGGTGGCCACCCCACTAAGCCATGCTAAAGATGTCAGGGCCATGCAGAGATGAGGATGCATTAGGAGAGCATAGTGGAGGGGACGGCAGATGGCCACATAGCGATCATAGGACATCACAGCCAGAAGGACACATTCAGTAGATCCAAGAGCATGAGAGACGTAGAGCTGAACCATGCAGCCACCATAGGTAATGGTTTTCATGGGATCCTGCAAGTTTACCAGGAGCTGAGGAATAACACTGCTAGTAAAGCAGAGGTCCAGGAAAGAGAGATGAGAAAGGAAAAAATACATTGGTGTATGAAGTTTGGGTTCCAGATGAGATATCAGAATGATGATGGTGTTCCCTAAAATGGTTAGTAAATATAAGATCAAGATGACCACAAAGAGGGCCGTCTGTAACCGAGGGTAATCAGAAAACCCTAACAGGATAAAACCTGTTATGTTTCCCTCATTGGTGCTCTTCACCATCCCCATGCGCAAAGTATGTTCCAGAAAGTTGAGTCATAGCTGAGAAAGATTATATATTACATAAGGTCAGATAAATGACAATGTCATCTGTCCCCAAAGTTATATGTTAAATGCTTAGACCTCATAACTTGTATCTATTTTCCTATTATGTGCATTCTGAATAAATACAATGTGCATTCTCTCAATGGCATAGGTGTCTTCTGATGCTCTGCAAGGTAGAAAAGAACAGATTTTTTTTTTAATGATCAAACTATAGTAATTAAAACAGTATTGTATTGGCGTAAAGGTAAACGTATAGATCGATGGAGCAGGATAGAGAACCTAGAGATAAATGCTTGCATATAAATAAGTCATCTTCAACAAAGAGACCAAAAATACACAATGTAGAAAGGGCAGTCTCTTCAATAAACAGTTTGGGGAAAACTGAACGTCCACATGCAAAAGAATAAAACTGAACCACTAGCTTACACCATACACATAAATCAACTTAGACTAAATATTTGAATGTAAAATCTGAAACTGAAACCCCTAGAAGAACATGGAGGTAAATCTTCATGGTATTGGTCTTGGCGATGATTTTAAAGATATAAGACCAAACCATGGGCAACAAAAGCAAAAATCTATGGAAGGGGAGAAAAATATACAAAATTATACCTAACATCCAAGATATGTAAGAGATTCAAGTGTCTACAACAACAACAAAAGAGATGACCCAATTAAAAAGTGAACAAAGAACTTGAACAGACATTTCTCAAAACAAGACATACAAATGTCCAGTAGGCATATGAAAAAGTGTTCAACACCACTAATCATCTGGGTAATGCAAATAAACCCACAATGAGATATCACCTCATACCTGTAAGGATGGCTGTTATTAAAAAAAAAAAAAAAGATGACAAATGTTGAAAAGATTATGGAGAAATTAGAATCTTTGTACAGTATTAGTGGGAATGAAAAATAGAATCAATGTTCCTCAAAATATTATAACTATCATATGGTCCAACATTCTGACTTCTGGGTATACACCCAAAAGAATTGAAATTGGGATCTTTAAATGATAACGTCATTCTTGTATTTATTGCAGCATTATTCACAACAGCCAACCTAAGTGTCCATCTAATAATGGTCAAATAAAAAGACATACTATTCAGCTTTAACTAATGGAGTATTGTTAGCATATTGATAAAATATTATGAATAAATAAAGATACAGTATTTTCCGTGCATACGTGCTAAGTCCTTTCAGTTGTGTCCGACTCTGTGTGACCCTATGGACTGTAGCCTGCCAGGCTCCTCTGTCCTTGGGAATTCTCCAGGCAAGAATGCTGGAGGGGTTGCCACGCCCTCCTCCAGGGGAGCTTCCTACCCAGAGATCAAACCTGTGTTTCTTATACCTCCTACACTGGCAGACGGGTTCTTTACCACTAGTGCCACCTGGGAAGCTCCTTATGGTATTTTAGTCAACTTTAATTAATGGACTATTATTAGAATATTGATGAAATATTATTTAGCCTTAAAAAGGAAACAAGTCTTACAATGTGCAACAACATGGATGTACTTTGAGACGGTATACTATGTAAAATAGGTCAGACACAAATGGACAAACACACCTCTTATATGTAATATGCAAAACAGTCAGCCTTATAGAAACATAAAATGGTGATGGCCAGAGGATGGGAGGAGGAGGAAACAGGGAAGTGCTCAATGGTTTAAAAATTGCAGCTATACAATATAAGTTCTAGAGAGCTTCTGTCCAACATATTGCTTATAATTAATGATATTATATTATGTACTTAACATTTGGTACCAGGGTAAATCATGTTATGTGTTCCTACTACAAATTCACACAAAAAGCAAAAGAACACAGGGAAACTTTCAGAGAAGACATATAAATGTATTACCAAGATTGTGGTGACTGTATCATGGGTCCACACATATGTCCAGACACATGAACTTATATATGTTAAATAAATTATGAATTTATTTACATATTAGTTCTACCTCATAAAGCTGTAAAAAAAGAAGCACCATCATCTGTTTTAAGAAATTAATTTTATTATCATTTCCATCCAACCAAATGTACCCCTTTATATTGATGTCTTTCTAGTCACATGAAGGGGAAACTCAGTTAATTTCAACTAGAGAAAAAAACAGGTTTATTTAAGCAACTTTCAATAAAGTGAGAATAAGACCATTTTTCATCACCCCAAAAGAGTGGAAATTAGTTGTAACATTATGTAATTTTTAAATATACCAGATGAGACTGGCATTAATTAAAAATCAACTACTCAAAGCTATGTGTTCAGTCAAAGGTGCATATGTATTTAGTATTTAAGGCAACATTCGAAGGATCAACCAGTTAGTTCTATACTCTTACCTATCTTTCTTTTTCTTTCCCTTAGTATTTGTTTATGTGCTTTTGAAAAATTGCTCAACGAGTTAGTTCTATACTCTTACCTATCTTTCTTTTTCTTTCCCTTAGTATTTGTTTATGTGCTTTTGAAAAATTGCTCATTCTCTTTTTTTCAGAGACCCAGGATCCTCCAGGCTCCAAAAAGTCTTTAGGAAATGAAATGCTACCCATATTTCTTTTTCCCATAATCATTTGCATATTTGTTATCGACTCAAACTGTGAGTGCAAAACGTAATTCATATTTTGAAAGCAAGTTATTAAGGGTAAATAAAACATGCTTTATTATCCTTATGGTAGTAAACATACTTTACTACCATACCCTCCAAAAACAAATCTTTGTTCTTAACTATCTGGGAACCTTGATAATGGATAAATATATTTTTGCATTTGACTAAGTTGTATATGTGTCTACTCACAACAGAAACAACATATTGTGAGATTCATGAGGCCAGGAGTCATATAAGATACAACTTCTCTGTCTCTAACCCTTAGAGTGGTCAGCACAAAGTAGCCTTTCAAAAATTATTCAGCAGTTCACTCATATTATATCCACCATATTATACCTCTTTCTTTTTCCCTAGGGAAACTAACATATCTCTAGTCAACTAGTAGATAGTAGATATCACTACCAAAGGAATGATCAGAACTTACCAACCTTCCCTCAAATTAGAGATATCTCAAACATATATGGCTCTGCTATCTATTTGAACATGGCTTTATTGAAAGCATGAGGCTGAGAAAGTGGACTTGTGATGTCATAACTAGGGGTCAAATCCACACATGGCCCTTTTCTTGATTTTTATGAACTCTATCCCAGTCTTGTAACTACAAAATTGAAACACTCTGACATATCCTCATTATTTCATCTTTTTCTCATCCTTTCTCAGTAGGAAATACCATAAACTTTATGTTTATTACTAAAGCAAATGATCCCTTTTCAAATATTTTAGTAGATATTATGCAGTATTAACTGTTATTAGTTCTCTATCACTTCAGATCAGTGCCCTGCAAAATGTCTACCTTCCACTTCACTGGCAATATTCCAATTCATTGACTTTTTCTTTGCATAGTAACCAATTACTACTTCAGTTTACATTTTCTTTCATCTGAACCTTTAAAAACCTCACAATAAACATGAACGAGTGGATTACAGGAAACAGCAGCAGTGTCCAAACACCTTCCAAATGTACATTGCTAAGTTCACAGGAAGCAATTAATTCCAATTATAGATATCACTAACTTAGACTCATTATGTAACAGTATTTTTCTGAGCAAGTGAAATATCTTTATTGCTCATTAAGAACACATTATGCATTACTAAGCATGAAAGTTTCAAAACAAGTTGTGAAAAACATTTTTAAGATGTAAATATTGACAATGAATGCAGTATTTCCACTTCTCTCTTTAAAACTAATAGCTTAAACACAAATGGCAGAAAACAGAAAGTGGATGATATTCTAAGCAGGAACAGTTCTAAAAGCTATGGAATGCTTATAAGCCTATATTATATATTCCACATATTATGTGCCTGATATGTTAAAATTTAACAAAATCACATGAACAAAGAGTGAAATTCTCTTCACTAAGCACCATCCACATAATATGTGCCTGATATGTTAAAATTTAACAAAATCACATGAACAAAGAGTGAAACTCTCTTCACTAAGCACCATTCGACATAGGTCTCATCTTGGACAAACAAAGTATAAAATATAAAGGGCCATGAAAACGTATATCCTTCTGAAAGTATAGCCCATATAAGGGATGGTACCATAGCTGGGAAGATTAGCTAGTTTCCATAATTGAGTGACAGGGTCAAATATCAAATTGAGCTGGGCATGTTCCAGATTAGAGGTTTCATTAAGGGAAGAAAAGATTGAAAACTATGTATCTTGAGTGAACATTCAAGATGCCCTCTGTATTTTCTCATCAAATGATTGAAGGACAGAACACAAATTCTAAATTACCAACATTTAATTCTTCCTCTCATATACTAAAAACACCACTAAAATAGCACCGGGGGCTGGGGTGGGAAGATGGAAAATACAAGACAAAATGATTCTGCTGTATTTGGGAAAAGACAAGTCTAGATCACTGTATACGTCAAAAGATAATGGATATGTAAAAAGTATAAAACACAACCTAGTGTTTGAAAGTGAAAGTTTTTCAGTCGAGTTGAACTCTTTGCGACCCCATGGACTCTGCTGCTGCTGCTGCTAAGCCACTTCAGTCATGTCTGACTCTGTGTGACCCCATAGATGGCAGCCCACCAGGCTCCTCTGTCCCTGGGATTCTCCAGGCAAGAAAACTGGAGTGGGTTGCCATTTCCTTCTCCACCATGAATTCTACAGTCCATGAAATTCTCCAGGCCACAATACTGGATTGGGTAGCCATTGCCTTCTCCAGGAGATCTTCCCAACTCAGGGATCAAACCCAGGTCTCCCACATTGCAGGCTGATTCTTTACCAATTGAGCCACCAGGTAAGCCCAAGAATACTGGAGTGGGTAGCCTATCCCTTCACCAGCAGATCTTCCAGACCCAGGAATAGACTGGGATCTCCTGCATTGCAGGTGCCTTGTTTACCAGCTGAGCTACCAGGGAAGCGTAAGGTTTGTGTTTTTCAAAATAAAATGCAACAACAACGATCAAAGACAAAGAAAAACAATGAAGTGAAGATCTCTAAGAAACAAAAGTTAGATGAAGAACGTATATACTTGAAGAATTTCTCCAAGAAACAAGGTAAATGTTTGGGAAGTAAAATGTAGTCCTCCTCACTCTCTAAGAATTTAAAACAACCTGTAGCTACAAAAACAAATGATTCAAATCAACAGTAGTTTTTAAAAGAGGGACTGGCTGAATCGTGTGGAAAACATCAGGAAAATGTATAATGGTTACTGCCTAAATTACATTTCACAAAGAAATTTTCATACAAAACAGCAAATTGAGGCTAGATTGTAAACAATTTTTACGCTTTATTATAAAAATGCCAATCACCTGTTGTGCAAAATACCATCATTAAAACTTTTAATTAAAGTGGAAATAGACTTGTAAACAAAGACACATTTCTGATTCCCAGGTGGCGCAGTGGTAAAGAATCCGCCTGCCAATGCAGGAGACATAGGAGACTTAGGTTCAGTCCCTGGCTTGGGAAGAGTCCCTGGAGTATAAAATGGCAACCCACTCCAGTTTTCTTACCTGAAAAATTCCATGGACAAAGGAGCCTATCAGGTACAGTACATGGGGTCACAAGGAATAGGACATGACTGAGCATGCAAGCAATATCATGTGAAGAGCCATACTGTGTAATTGAGACTAAATGGCAATCCACTCCAGTATTCTTGCCTGGAGAATCCCATGGGCGGAGAAGCCTAGTAGGTTACAGTCCATGGGGTCGCAAAGAGTCGGACACGACTGAGCGACTTCACCTCACCTCAAATCATGCTAAAAGACTCTGATGCTGGGAAGGATTGGGGACAGGAGGAGAAGGGGACGACAGAGGATGAGATGGCTCGATGGCATCACCGACGCGATGCACGTGAGGGGAGTTGGTGATCGACAGGGAGGCCTGGCCTGCTGAGATTCATGGGGTCGCAAAGAGTCGGACACGACTGAGTGACTGAACTGAACTGAACTGAATAATCATTCCTTCCACCAATACCTAAGGAGTATCTCTCAAGTTTCAGACAGACTTCCCCTCCAGCTCCCCTTGCAAATGTTGACCGTCTAATCTGCAATTATGTTTCTTCGTTCTGTGTAACCCACTCTTCCTTGGGCTCCCCAGATGCTCTGTTATGGGCCTTAAATCATTGTATGAAACTAACTTTTGGATTTGATAGCTGCCTCCTAATATGGGCACTCTTGGTCTCTTTGTTTTGAACCAATCCACTGTGACAAGGAACATCCCATGGGACAGTTCTCTAAACCCTTGAAGATAATGCCCTCTTGTATGCCAACAGATGCTACCACCTTTAAGACCACTGATTATCTGTGCTACCCTCAGAAAATGACATAATCAATGTTGTCTTGAATTGTCACCTAATCAATGTTGTCACCTGCAGCCCAACCCATCTGCCTTACACAACCATCTGCAGGGTATTTTCATCCTCAGGAAATGAGATATTCATAATTCACGTTGTCTTGGGTGTACCTCCAGGATAACTAAAGTATAGAAAACTTCTGGATGTTTTCATATCACAGAGAGTCTATCCTGACTGTAACATAAGCATGGAGCGAGCTTCTCCTCCTGCTTGTGCTGGACATACACATAGCACCTCACATGTGCCTGGAGCTTCTCCATCCCTCAAGAATCTGCTTTCTGCTGAGACTTCATCTCTAGTGTATATCCCCAGTTTGTTTCTCTTGACTGAGTCATTAGAAATACCACCTGTATTAAGAAATGTTTTAAACTCTCATATTGTGCTTCTCTAACACTGAAAGTTTTTTCTCTTTGAAAGTAGTCTGGCATCCATTATTTCACTCTGTGATTATAGGGTATGAGTTCAAATTCTGTCATACCTTTTAGTCCATGAACTATTATTCTCCTTAAAATACTTTCCAGTATATAAAAGTTGCTATGAATCATTCAATCTTCTACTCAGTTTTGGTAAACTCTTTTTACATTTCTAAAATCCAACAACAAAAAACAAAAATTAAATTTTATATGCAAATATACTAAACAAAATGTTCTCATCCACATAGGATAGGAATAACTCTAGTTTAGACATGACAAATACTGTCCACTAACTAAAATCCTTTTTAAAAATTGTGTTCAAATGTCCTTCCAGTAGAAAGAAGAGATATGGGATGTATCATGAGAGAGGGCAGTATTCTGATATAAAAAACAAGCAGTTTAATTGTCTAAGGGGTCAATCCAGAGGAAATTAGGAGACTGAGATTGCTGTTAAATAAAGGGGCAACAGGATGGTAAGTGAAGAAGTGAGGTACATATTAATCTTTCAGAAATGAATTTCTGGAAATGTATTTGTACTTACAAGTAATATCAGTTGGTTAAGCAGATAATGTGTATACTGACTTAATTCCCTTTTAAGTCAATGAGACTGTCTCTAGACTTTGACAAGATGCTTCACAAATGTGTATCAAGTGCAAAAATATTTCGGTCAAAAGGTCATTTTTTTCATTTTGAAGAATATAGAAAGATCAGAAATGATCGATTTAAAACTCATTTTTTGCTGCCTTTGAGCAGAGGTGATATTGAGCATCAAAAAAGGGAGGGCAGTGGGAAGGAAAGAAGGAAAGGAGCCAGGGAGGAAGGAAGAAGTCCAGTCAATTTTATGGGGAAAAATGTTTTTGAAATAGTCAAATACAACATGAAATTACTATTAGAAATCCAGAGACTTCTCAATTGGGAAAGGAAAGTGAAAGTGTTAGTTGCTGAATCTTGTCTGACTCTTTGCATCTTATGGACTGTAGCCCACCAGGCCCTCCTCTGCCATGGAATTCTCCAGGCAGGAATACTGGAGTGGGTTACAATTCCCTGCTGTAGGGGATCTTGCCAACCCGGGGAATGAACCCAGGTCTCCTGCATTGCAGGCAGATTCTTTACCATCTGAGCCACATGAATTTCTTTGATTTCATAGCTTGCTTTACATACAGTAAAACATACAACCAGACTATGATGACCACAGCAGGTACCATCTGTCAACATACCTGTTTCAGGCTGAGAACATGCATTCTAGCTCAGGAGTTACTCCTTTGTTCACAGTATTTCCAGGTGCCTGTGTCTTGAGAGGAAATATAAAGGTATTCCTGATTAAGGTCCCAGAGCCACAGGAACTGTTCAAGACAGTGCAAGCTAGGAACCAAATGTGAGATTCTTAGAAAAGGAAACATTCAGGCTGTTGTAAAGTCCTATCACAGACTACCAACTAAACTAATGTCGGTATGCCCACAAAGATAATACCTAATCTTTCCTTCTTACCTGGAAGAGTATGCGAGAATACTGAAACTATCTTTGGGAGTTTCCTCCGTGAATGAATTTTGACCCTCAGTTATGAGTAAGAAATATCACAATGGCTACAAAGCTACTTCTCTGGAACGGAATCTCTCTGCAACAGCTCAGAAAGATGTTGTGCCTGCTCATGCAGTCTGTGGTACAATATGGAAATGCCAGTTGCAAATGATTAAAAAGTAAATAGTTTCTAAACTAGATGCTGAAGTTTGCATAGAAATGTGCCAGAAGAAAATGAGTGACCCCCGGTGATGCCAATTCTGAAAAGAATGAACTTGAAAGGATAAAACCCCAGTGACTTATTTCCTCCTTTAGGAGTTGGTTTATACTAGGAAAAAAAAAAAAAAGACTGTTAATATGGCCTTAGAAAGAAGAATACCCAGAAGGATAAGAAAATTACCATATTCCCTCTATGGAAAATATGTTGCTCATTAAAATGTCCATAACAGAAGATCCCAGGATATGATCATGAAAAAAATGCCCTGTGATCATCATTTGTTAATATCATCTACTGTTTGTGTGGTAAGATACCAGGAACTTCCCTGATGGCTCAGAGGTAAAGAATGTGCCTGCAAAGTGGAAGACCCAGGTTCAATCCCTGGGTCAGAAAGATCCCTTGGAGAAGGAAATGGCTACCCACTCCAGTATTCTTGCCTGGAGAATTCCATGGGCAGAGGAGCCTGGTGGGCTATATTCCATGAGGTCACAAAGAGTAGTTCACAACTGAGCAACTAACACGAACACCGGGAATTTATCTTGGCACTTTCCAAAACATGTGCCAGTTAAATTTATCTTAAATAGCTGTGGAAAGAAGAGAAGTGAACAGCAAAGGAGAAAAGGAAATACCCATTTAAATGCAGAGTTCCAAAAAATAGCAAGGAGAAATAAGAAAGCCTTGCTCAGCAATCAATGCAAAGAAAGAGAGGAAAACAATATAATGTGAAAGACAAGAGATCTCTTCAAGAAAATTAGAGATACCAAGGGAACATTTCATAAAAAATGGGCTCAATAAAGGACAGAAATGGTATGGACCTAACAAAAGCAGAAGATATTAAGAAGAGGTGGCAATAATAGACAGAAGAACTATACAAAAAAGAGCTTCAGGACTCAGATGATCATGATGGTGTTATCACTCACACTCACCTAGAGCCAGACATCCTGGAATGTGAAGTCAAGTGGGCCTTAGAAAGCATCACTATGAACAAAGCTAGTGGAGGTGATGGAATTCCTAAAAAGTTGGCTTAAAGCTCAACATTCAGAAAACGAAGATCATGGCATCTGGTCTCATCACTTCATGGCAAATAGATGGAAACAGTGGAAACAGTGGCTGACTTTATTTTTCTGGGCTCCAAAATCACTGCAGATGGTGATTGAAGCCATGGAATTAGAAGACGCTTACTCCTTGGAAGGAAAGTTATGACCAAGCTAGACAGCATATTCAAAAGCAGAGACATTACTTTATTAACAAAGGTCCATGTGGTTAAGGCTATTGTTTTTCCAGTGGTCATGTATGGATATGAGAGTTGGACTATAAAAAAAGCTGAACGCCGAAGAATTGATGCTTTTGAACTATGGTGTTGGAGAAGACTCTTGAGAGTCCCTTGGACTGCAAGGAGATCCTACCAGTCTATCCTAAAGGAGATCAGTCCTGGGTGTTCATTGGAAGGACTGATGTTTAAGCTGAAACTCCAATAGTTTTGCCACCTGATGCAAAGAGCTTACTCATTGGAAAAGACCCTGATGCTGGGAAAGATTGAGGTCAGTAGGGAAAGGGGACGACAGAGGATGAGATGGTTGGATGGCATTGGTGTTCATTGGAAGGACTGATGTTTAAGCTGAAACTCCAATAGTTTTGCCACCTGATGCAAAGAGCTTACTCATTGGAAAAGACCCTGATGCTGGGAAAGATTGAGGTCAGTAGGGAAAGGGGACGACAGAGGATGAGATGGTTGGATGGCATCACCGACTCAGTGGACATGGGTTTGGGTGGATTCTGGGAGTTAGTGATGGGCAGGGAGGCCTGGCGTGCTGTGGTTCATGGGGTTGCAAAAAAGAGTTGGACATGACTGAGCGGCTGAACTGAACTGAACCCTTTTATAATGCTTGCTTGGACAATAGAAAAATACTAATTTGGCAATTACAGAGAATTTGGAAAAATTACAGCAACTCAGAAGAATAACCTCAAGAATAGATCTTTTAAGTAATTGGCCCACAATATTGAGGTGGCTATAGAATAAGTTACAATTGAACAGCAAATATCAAGCTTTATTACACTGCCCTGTTCTCACTTTTGTAAAATGCCACTTTACATTTTTGAGTAGACAAATTAATAATTCTATTAGGACTGGACATGGAACAACAGACTGGTTCCAAATAGGAAAAGGAGTGCATCAAGGCTGTATATTGTCACCCTGCT
>SJYT01062560.1:235820-272258 GCA_006410635.1 Cephalophus harveyi | reverse complement strand
TACTGCAACTAGACAGTAGCCCATGCTCTCTGACATAAAAGCCCACATAGCAACAGAGACCCAGCACATTCAAAAACAAATAAATAAATTTAAAAAATACACAAGTCTCCCTTATGTATGTATTGGAAACTATCATATTATAAAAAAATAAAATGAAATGAAATGAAATACATAAACCATGTGTACATATTTGTATGAACACAATCACTAAAAACCTAAATCAGTACAGTTCGGTCACTCAGTTGTGTCCAACTCTTTGTGACCTTATGGACTGCAGCATGCCAGCCTTCCCTGTCCATCAGCAACTCCCAGAGATTCTCAAACTCATGTCCATTGAGTTGGTGATGCCATCCAACCATCTCATCCTCTGTCACCCCCTTCTCCTCCTGCCTTCAGTCTTTCTCAGCATCAGGGTCTTTTCCAATGAGTCAGTTCTTCACATCAGGTAGCCAAAGTATTAGAGTTTCAGCTTCAGCATCAGTCCTTCCAATGAATGAGCAAGACTGATTTCAGTTAGGATTGACTGGTTTGATCACCTTGCAGTCCAAGGGACTCTCAAGAGTCTTCCCCAATGCCACAGTTCAAAAGCATCAATTCTTCAGCACTCAGCTTTCTTTATGATCCAACTCTCACATCTATACATGACCACTGGAAAAACCATAGCTTTGACTAGACTAAAAGCTAGTCAAACTTTGACTAAACTAAAAGCTTTTTTTGACTAAAAAGGTAAGTAGCTGTCTTTTTTGAATGAAAATATCTGTGACTGTCTTGTTCTCTATGTGTTACATATGTTTATATTGAACATAGATTTCTATTTGGAAAACTAAGTTTTAAAGACATAACAGTTATCAGACAACTATATACAAATAAAAACACATAATTATCAAGGGGATAATTTGTATTTCAGGTGCTATAACAGTTTATAAAATTATCAAATGTGCTATATTAAGTATCAAGTAGAAAAGAATTCTAGATTCCATGAGATTGAGGTACTTTAACAATAATGAATACAGTTTTTATAAGCATTAGAAGCAATCTATGAATAGAAGCTTATAAATCACATAAAAGTAGAATAGATTTAAATATTTACAAACTGTGATAGTTTTATAAGTTCATAAAATCAAACATTTTTCACACACTATTTATAGTGACCACATTGTGTATACAGACATGCTGTTTGTCAAGTGAGTTGATCTCATGTAACACCAGAAGCTTGAGGAGTTAGTCTGTAACCTTTACATCAGATTTCAAAGAAGTGAAGAATTTGGACTTAATATCAGTACCAGATTTGATGCATATTTATATTTCAGTACTGTTTACCTATGATACCAAACAAACACGAAATGTTGCTGCCAAGAAGTTGGAGACTGCAATGCTGGGAGACTCACATACTAGGTTGTTATTTAAAAACCGATCTTTTTCCATACAATTTTCATATAAGTGATGATCCAGAAGTGTGTGTGTGTGTGTTTTTTTTTTTTTTAACTCGTGCTTTCTTGCTTAAAATAAGAGGGGGAAAAGTACCCAAGCACACAACCATGGAAGTGACTTATGTCTTGGGATAAGGCTGGGAAAGAAAAGACGTATGCTCTGAATATTACGTTTATGAATTTGTCTGGATGTCATCCAAAATCATTGAAAAGAGCAAACAGACCTATATGCCAAATCCCAGAGTTATGTTCAAGTTGTTCAGCATACATTCCAGACTGAGAATCAATGTTACAAACAGCTACAACTGCCAGCAGCTTTGAGAATAACTTGAAAACATGATATTTTGGATTTTAGAAATATTTTTCATGGCAATAGGGATGGTAAAACACATACATTTATGTAGCATACAACTTTGTCTTCTGTCAGTAATTGCTGGCTTGGGCCTCTGAGATATCTCTATCAATCCTTGGAAACTAAAGATAGAAGTGAGCCTTCTATGGGGGAGCAAAATTTCCATCTGTATGTTAAGTATCTAAATGTATTATTTCTGACACAGTAACAGTGACTTTTTTTAACTAAATGCTTTATTTTGAGGTAATTGTAGACTCACATGCAATTATAAGAAATAATGAGAGAACCTATGTATCATTTAATCAGTTTCTCCCAATGGCAGCATCTTGGAAAACTACAGTACAGTATCACAACCAGGATACACATTGACATTGACACAATCAACACAAAAAACAATTCCCTTACCACAAGGATCCTTGAGTTGCCTTGTTATAGCTATACTCACTTTATTTCATCCCACCCTGCTCCTAACCTTTGGAAACCTCTAATCTGTTCTCCATTTTTTGTGATTTTGTCATTTCCAGTTGCTTTTAGGAAATATTCTTTATTGGTTTCTCCTTCCTATGTTTCAGTCCTTTCTCTGTGACTTTTACTCAGACATCTTTCAAATAAAGTACTGGAGGTTCACTGTAAGCTCCCCCTTTTCAAAGTAAATAAATGCCCAGGGAATGTAAACCAAGTGTAGGCAGAATGATCAAAAGTTTAACTATTTATTATCATATGCAGGATATTGTTCTAGGCATTAGAGGACATAGTGAAGAAGACAGACGAGTTCCAGTTCATGTGAAACTTACATCCTAATAAGGAAAAAGGCACAATAATTAAATTTTAATATAGATCAACGGAACAGGACAGCAAGCCCAGAAATGACTGCAAGGAGATCCAACCAGCCCATCCTAAAGATCAGTTCTGGGTGTTCATTGGAAGGACTGATGTTGAAGCTGAAACTCCAAAACTTTGGCCACCTAATGTGAAGAGCTGACTCATTTGAAAAGACCCTGATGCTAGGAAAGATTGAAGGCAGGAGGAGAAGGGGACAACAGAGGATGAGATGGTTGGATGGCATCACTGACTCAATGGACATGAGTTTGAGGAAACTCTGGGAGTTGGTGATGGACAGGGAAGCCTGGCGTGCTGCAGTTCATGGGGTCGCAAAGAGTCAGACATGACTGGGTGGCTGAATTGAACTTATGGTCAATTACTCTATACAAAGGGGGCAAGAATATACAATGGAGAAAAGACAGTCTCTTCATTAAGTGCTGCTGGGAAAACTGGATAGTTACATGTAAGAGAATGAAATTAGAACACTCCATAATACCTTACACAAAAAATAAACTCTAAGTGGATTAAAGACCTAAATATAAGGCCAGATACCTGTCTCTTATACACATCTGGTAGTGATGGCGTTGGTATTAGTACTGATAGTATCAACAACTACAGCTAATAGTCATTGAGCACTCACTGAAAGCCAGGTATTATGAGAATGTTACATGGATTATTTCATTTATTGTTCATAATAAATTGGAGAAGTATATGGTATTATCATACTAATTTAACAGATAGGGAAATAAAGATCAGAGAGGTTATATGAATTATGCAAAACTCACATAGTTAGAAAGTGAAAGTCAAAATATATATATATATATATATATATATATATATATATAAACCCAATTGATTTAAAGAATCCACCTGCCAATGCTGGTAGCATGGGTTCAACCCTTGATCCCGGAAGATTCTACATGCCATGGAGCAACTAAGCCCCTGTGCCACAACTACTGAGCCTGTGCTCTAGAGCCCAGGAGCTGTAACTACTGAAGCCTGTGTGCCCTATAGCCCACACTCCACAACAAGAGAAGCTACACCACAATGAGAAGCACATGCACTGCAACTAGACAGTAGCCCATGCTCTCTGACATAAAAGCCCACATAGCAACAGAGACCCAGCACATTCAAAAACAAATAAATAAATTTAAAAAATACACAAGTCTCCCTTATGTATGTATTGGAAACTATCATATTATAAAAAAATAAAATGAAATGAAATGAAATACATAAACCATGTGTACATATTTGTATGAACACAATCACTAAAAACCTAAATCAGTACAGTTCGGTCACTCAGTTGTGTCCAACTCTTTGTGACCTTATGGACTGCAGCATGCCAGCCTTCCCTGTCCATCAGCAACTCCCAGAGATTCTCAAACTCATGTCCATTGAGTTGGTGATGCCATCCAACCATCTCATCCTCTGTCACCCCCTTCTCCTCCTGCCTTCAGTCTTTCTCAGCATCAGGGTCTTTTCCAATGAGTCAGTTCTTCACATCAGGTAGCCAAAGTATTAGAGTTTCAGCTTCAGCATCAGTCCTTCCAATGAATGAGCAAGACTGATTTCAGTTAGGATTGACTGGTTTGATCACCTTGCAGTCCAAGGGACTCTCAAGAGTCTTCCCCAATGCCACAGTTCAAAAGCATCAATTCTTCAGCACTCAGCTTTCTTTATGATCCAACTCTCACATCTATACATGACCACTGGAAAAACCATAGCTTTGACTAGACTAAAAGCTAGTCAAACTTTGACTAAACTAAAAGCTTTTTTTGACTAAAAAGGTAAGTAGCTGTCTTTTTTGAATGAAAATATCTGTGACTGTCTTGTTCTCTATGTGTTACATATGTTTATATTGAACATAGATTTCTATTTGGAAAACTAAGTTTTAAAGACATAACAGTTATCAGACAACTATATACAAATAAAAACACATAATTATCAAGGGGATAATTTGTATTTCAGGTGCTATAACAGTTTATAAAATTATCAAATGTGCTATATTAAGTATCAAGTAGAAAAGAATTCTAGATTCCATGAGATTGAGGTACTTTAACAATAATGAATACAGTTTTTATAAGCATTAGAAGCAATCTATGAATAGAAGCTTATAAATCACATAAAAGTAGAATAGATTTAAATATTTACAAACTGTGATAGTTTTATAAGTTCATAAAATCAAACATTTTTCACACACTATTTATAGTGACCACATTGTGTATACAGACATGCTGTTTGTCAAGTGAGTTGATCTCATGTAACACCAGAAGCTTGAGGAGTTAGTCTGTAACCTTTACATCAGATTTCAAAGAAGTGAAGAATTTGGACTTAATATCAGTACCAGATTTGATGCATATTTATATTTCAGTACTGTTTACCTATGATACCAAACAAACACGAAATGTTGCTGCCAAGAAGTTGGAGACTGCAATGCTGGGAGACTCACATACTAGGTTGTTATTTAAAAACCGATCTTTTTCCATACAATTTTCATATAAGTGATGATCCAGAAGTGTGTGTGTGTGTGTTTTTTTTTTTTTTAACTCGTGCTTTCTTGCTTAAAATAAGAGGGGGAAAAGTACCCAAGCACACAACCATGGAAGTGACTTATGTCTTGGGATAAGGCTGGGAAAGAAAAGACGTATGCTCTGAATATTACGTTTATGAATTTGTCTGGATGTCATCCAAAATCATTGAAAAGAGCAAACAGACCTATATGCCAAATCCCAGAGTTATGTTCAAGTTGTTCAGCATACATTCCAGACTGAGAATCAATGTTACAAACAGCTACAACTGCCAGCAGCTTTGAGAATAACTTGAAAACATGATATTTTGGATTTTAGAAATATTTTTCATGGCAATAGGGATGGTAAAACACATACATTTATGTAGCATACAACTTTGTCTTCTGTCAGTAATTGCTGGCTTGGGCCTCTGAGATATCTCTATCAATCCTTGGAAACTAAAGATAGAAGTGAGCCTTCTATGGGGGAGCAAAATTTCCATCTGTATGTTAAGTATCTAAATGTATTATTTCTGACACAGTAACAGTGACTTTTTTTAACTAAATGCTTTATTTTGAGGTAATTGTAGACTCACATGCAATTATAAGAAATAATGAGAGAACCTATGTATCATTTAATCAGTTTCTCCCAATGGCAGCATCTTGGAAAACTACAGTACAGTATCACAACCAGGATACACATTGACATTGACACAATCAACACAAAAAACAATTCCCTTACCACAAGGATCCTTGAGTTGCCTTGTTATAGCTATACTCACTTTATTTCATCCCACCCTGCTCCTAACCTTTGGAAACCTCTAATCTGTTCTCCATTTTTTGTGATTTTGTCATTTCCAGTTGCTTTTAGGAAATATTCTTTATTGGTTTCTCCTTCCTATGTTTCAGTCCTTTCTCTGTGACTTTTACTCAGACATCTTTCAAATAAAGTACTGGAGGTTCACTGTAAGCTCCCCCTTTTCAAAGTAAATAAATGCCCAGGGAATGTAAACCAAGTGTAGGCAGAATGATCAAAAGTTTAACTATTTATTATCATATGCAGGATATTGTTCTAGGCATTAGAGGACATAGTGAAGAAGACAGACGAGTTCCAGTTCATGTGAAACTTACATCCTAATAAGGAAAAAGGCACAATAATTAAATTTTAATATAGATCAACGGAACAGGACAGCAAGCCCAGAAATGACTGCAAGGAGATCCAACCAGCCCATCCTAAAGATCAGTTCTGGGTGTTCATTGGAAGGACTGATGTTGAAGCTGAAACTCCAAAACTTTGGCCACCTAATGTGAAGAGCTGACTCATTTGAAAAGACCCTGATGCTAGGAAAGATTGAAGGCAGGAGGAGAAGGGGACAACAGAGGATGAGATGGTTGGATGGCATCACTGACTCAATGGACATGAGTTTGAGGAAACTCTGGGAGTTGGTGATGGACAGGGAAGCCTGGCGTGCTGCAGTTCATGGGGTCGCAAAGAGTCAGACATGACTGGGTGGCTGAATTGAACTTATGGTCAATTACTCTATACAAAGGGGGCAAGAATATACAATGGAGAAAAGACAGTCTCTTCATTAAGTGCTGCTGGGAAAACTGGATAGTTACATGTAAGAGAATGAAATTAGAACACTCCATAATACCTTACACAAAAAATAAACTCTAAGTGGATTAAAGACCTAAATATAAGGCCAGATACTATAAAAAACTCTTAGAGGAAAAGATAGGCAGAACTCTCTGTGACATGAAACATAGTAGTAAGCTCTTTTTTGATCCACCTCTAGAGTAATAAAAGCAAAAACAAAAATAAACAAATGGGACCTAACTAAACTTAAAAGCGTCTGCACAGCAAAGAAAAGCACAGACAAAACAAAATTGCAATCCACAAAATGGGAGAAAATATTTGCAGACAAAGCAGCCAACAAGGGATTACTCTCCAAAATATAAAAACAGCTCAGTATTTTTTAAAAAAATTAATGGGCAGAAGATCTGAGAAATTTCTCCTAAGAAAACATAAAGATGGCCAAAGAGCACATGAGAAGACAGTCAACACCATTAATTATCAGAGAAATGCAAACCAAAACTACAGTGAGGTATCACCTCACACCAGTCAAAATAGCCATCATCACAAGGGGCGGGATGGGGGTAGGGTGGGAGGAAGGTTCAAGAAGGAGGGGATACATGTATACTTATGGCTGATTCTCATAGTTGTAACAACAAAACCGACACAACACTGTAAAGCAATTATCATCCAATTAAAGATCTGAGGGATTTTCTGGACTCAGGAATCAAACCCAGGTCTCCCACATTTCAGGTGGATTCTTTACTGTCTGAACCATCAGGGAAACCCCTTACAATGTTGGTGTAAATGTAAATTGGTATAACCACTATGGGGAGCAGTACAGAGAGTCTTTTAAAAAGTAAAATGAAAACTACCATATGGTACAGCAATTCCACTCCTAGGCATACATCCAGAGAAAACCATAATATGAAAGGTATGCACCCCAATGTTCACTGAAGCACTGTTTACAATAGCCAGGTCATGCGAGCAACCTAAATGTCCATCAATAGATGAATTGATAAAGAAGAGGTTTTACACACACACACACACACACACACACACACAATGGAATACTACTCAGCCATAAAAAGAATGAAATAATGCCATTTGCAGCAACATGGCTGGACCTAGAGATTATCATACTAGTGAAGTAAGTCAGAAAGAGAAAGACAGATATCAAACATATGATATAACTCTTATGTGGATATAACTCTTATATAGATAATGATATAAATGAACAGATTTACAAAACAGACTTACAGAGATTGAAAAGAAACTTATGGTTACCAAAAAGGAAACATTTGTGTGGGGGGGGGGAATATTCAGGAGCTTGGGGTGAACATACATACACTACTGCATATAAGATAGACAACCAACAAGGACCTACAGTATACCACAGGGAACTCTAGCCAATATTCTGTGATAACCTATGTAAGAAAATAAACTAAAGAAGAATATATGTATATGTATAACTGAATCACTTGGCTGTATACCTGAAACTTATACACTGGAAATCAACTATATTCTGATAAAATTAAAATTTAAAAAATAGCAAAAGAACTTAAAAAATGATTAAATGTACAAACTTTAAAGTCTTTACCCTTATGTGAAATTTCTCAGTTACATGTTCATGTGTGTATATATATTCAGTGGAAAATAATCCACTAGGCTATACACTCTATGAAGGCAAATACCTTATTTGTCTTGTTTGCTTTTTGATTAAAAAAAGTGATGACTGGAATGTAGTAGTTCATTATTTGTTCAACCACACTAGTTATAGTGAACCCATACTGTAGTCATAGGCATGGTTCTAGGTACTGAGAATATAGCAGTAATCAGACAAAACTTCCTGCCCTCACAGAGCCATGTCAATTCCAAAGGTAGTTGGCACCAAACAGGTTTTCAATAACCTGTCAACTGTTGCTCTCACTACTGTCATTATTTGTATTATTTTTTAACATTTACTTCAGCTGATTCACAGATGTAATTATTGCAGTAACTCCAGAACCCAAGGACAGATGTGTGAGAAAATTCAGTGTACAATGTTGCAAATGGTAAAGTTAATATTTTATGATCTTTCCTCCCATAACCACAAGAGATGTTTTGACCTTCCTCTTGGTGACCAGTATTGTAGCCTTTCTTTTCCCAGCAGAGATGCCTAGTCTGATTATCATGCCAATGTTTGTTCTGAGCATGTCATGAGAGTGTATGTAGGTTGTCACTCAAATACAGGGGAGTGCTACAGCTAGCGTTGTGAAAAACAACACAAAACAAAAAACAACTTGGTTTATAATACATCTTTTTTTTATTAAATTACCTTTCTATTTGCTTTTAGAGAGAGAACATACATCTTTCTTTACATTTCTAAATATCTTCTAGATTGATTTTTTTGGGGGGGTACTGAGTGGATAAAGCATAGAAATTTATAGAGTACACAATTTTGTCTTACAGTAGAAAAAATTTACAGTAGACAAAATTGTGTACTCTATAAACTTATATGTAGTTGCTGACATAAGACATAATAAATTCAATTATTATGACATAATATCCCAAATATTCCCAAATTTGAGAATTGAATTGGGTGCAAAGAGCACCTATCAAGGCTATTTGATAGAACACATATAATAGCAAGTTGCCACTTAATATCAACACGTTTAGACATACCTCCAAGGTGGTTTGAGCCTGTCCTTTTTTTGATGAAATGAGAGTGCTTTCATCTAATAACGCCTCCACCTCCAAGAGTGATATGTAATATTATTTTGTACATAAATGGGCACTCTCATCTGAGACTTTTCTCAGCTGACCCTGCTCATCCTCCCTCCTCTGTTTAGGTGTTAGTTGTTTGCAGAAGTATTGTTTGAGGATTTTTCTCTCTTTGTAACCTCTCTTCTGGTTGGGACAGAAAGATTTGAGGATCAAATGTAACCTCAGGGGTAGCCCAAGCTTTCCTTTGACTGAAAGGCAGAATTCAAAGCAGAACCCAGGCTGATAGGATGACATTTCTAACTGTTTGAATTTCTGGTGGTTTATTCTATACAGATGTAAATTTAACATTATCTGGCCTTTAAAGCAAGAGCACACAAGAGCCAGACAAGACCAAACCGAAAATAGCAAAGAGAAACAGACTTCTGTGGAAATGTTTGACATTAGTAACAAAGTGTTTCATTACAATACTATCGTAATCTTGGCACTCACCTTATGCCTAAAACCATATTAAAAAACCCTTATCTAAAATACCTGCTTCCACTGTCTCTCAAGAGATTGTCTCTTCTCATTCTATCAGTCCATCTTGTACATTTCCCTGAAATTGTCTTCCGTTTTGCCTGTTATCAAGTTACTGTAAAAACAAATAAAAGCAAAAAGAAAATTAACACCTGGTGGCTTAGAGGTTAAAGCGTCTGCCTCCAATGCGGGAGACCTGGGTTCGATTCCTGAGTCGGGAAGATCCCCTGAAGAAGGAACTGGCAATCCACTCCAGTATTCTTGCCTGGAGAATCCCATGGACAGAGAAGCCTAGTAGGTTACAGTCCACGGGGTCGCAAAGGCGGACACGACTGAGTGACTTCACTTCACTTGGCTATTCAATCTGGGTCGGAGTCCTGGAGTCTGTAGTTTTAAAGCTTCCAGGTCATTCTGAGGTATAGCAAGATTGAGGAATTGCCGGAATGCAAGTAAAGTTCAAAGTCTTCGATTTCACATCCAAAGTCCAACTTCATCTGACCTTAATGTTATTATATTTAGCTGAAAATATATTTTAAAAAACAATAAACTTCATTAATTTTAAAATCTTCTGACTTGAGTGTGAAAAAAGATTTCTTTTTACTTATCCTCAAAAAGTACAATTTTCATGCAAGTCTGGTGGGATATAAAATGCTAAACTATCAATTTTCTAACAACTCAACTTTAAAAGGCAGATTTTGTTTTTTTTCCTTGGAATTCTAGAAGGCCTTTGGCAATAGCTCTGTATATAACAAAAAAGAATTGAAACAATGCAATAAATGATATTGCTGCAAGTAAAACCTTCATTATTGGGCTACTTAAGACAGACTATTTGCTAAAATATGCATCTATTTTGAGCATGTTTGATGGTTTATTCAAAATACTTACAGCAACAGTGAGGCTTGATGTGAAAACCTCATTGCATTACAAAACCCAAATATATGTAAGCCAGTTCATTGTCTGCAGTCTAAAGGAAGACAAGGTGTTGACTGGAGCAAGTTATTCAAAATATTGATGGCATACAGAGAGCAAGTGATCTTAATTTATTCAAAATTTTGCTGAGTATTCAATTTCCTCATTAATAAATTCTGAAGATATCAGATATCTGAAGATATTCTGGTGTTTACCAATAATGCTTTCTTGTTGTTCTCTTTCAAATCTCAGGCCATTGCTAAAACATGAATTATTGATGGTTCATATTTTTTTTTAATTTCATATCATTTTGGCACACATAACATAATGTAATTGTGGTCCACAATCACACTGAATCTATATTCATACTAGATATGTGGGCTAAGCAACTCTTTAAAAGATAATTTTTTCTGAAATTAAAATGTCTGCTTCTACTTCTTCAATTGTAAAATGGGTACTGTATTAGTTATTAGTTGATGTGTAGAAATTACCAAAAAGCAGAGTGGTTTAGGGCTTCCCTGGTGACTCAGTGATAAAGAAACCACCTGCCAATGAAGGGGACACCGATTCAATCCCTGGTTGGGGAAGATCCTACATGCCAAGGAGCAACTATGCCCATGTGCCACTATTGAGCCTGTGCTCTAGAGGCTGGGAGCTACAACTACTGAGCCCACATGCCACAACTACTGAAGCCTGCTCTCCATAGAGCCTGTGCTGCTCAACAAGACACGCCACTGCAATGAGAGGCCCACACACAGCAACTAGAGAGTAGCCCCTTCTTGTCACAACTAGGGAAAACTGGCGCACCAATGAAGACCCCACACAATCAAAAAATAAACAAATGTTAAAAAAAAACACAGTGGTTTAAAGCCACCAACATTTTTTTGTGTGAGTCAGGAATTTGGGAGTAGCTTAATTATCTGGGTGATTTTGGCTTAAGATTTCTCATGAGGAGGTAACCAATAGTGCTGGTTTCCTTGGGACTGTGGGGGTTCCCCAAATATGGAACTTTCTGTTGTAAATCTGAGACAATCTCTGGAAAACTAGAAACTAGAGGATGTAAGACTTTTAGTGTTAAAATCCAATAATAATCTGGATGACCTGATTTTATAATAACTAGCTTATTCTTAGGAATTCTCAAACTTTATTTATATTTCAATGGTAGCAGAACCACTGAATCATTTCATCCTCCAATCATCTGGAATCATGCTCCATTACTTTTGCCTCTTTTTCTAAAATTTATGAAAAAAATAAGCCCTAAATTATTAATCCCTCCTTTAAGTATGCTATCTCTTTGTACTGTATGAGCTCCAGGTAATACATATAAAACCTCAAAGTGCTTGCAAATATTAAAAATCCTTCTGAAGAAAGTTATCAAAATTAGTTCTCTGCTAAACAATATATACCTTAACCTGCAAAGTGTAACTCCTGCAATGACCAAACAACATAGACCCTAAAACAAGATTCCCATGGCTCCTTTGTCCTACAGAGTTTCCAAAATCTTACTTAGGAATACCGTATTTCAACTATCTGAAGAATAATAAATGGCAGAGGTATTCTTGGATAAGACAAAGAAAAATTATGTAGGATAAATTAGAAGAATGAGGCAATTCAGTATGATATTACATATATTCCTATGACTATGTTTCTTCAGGATTATGTAATTTGGTTTTGTAATACTTTAGCCAATTAGGGATGAGGAAAGGTGTTTGAATATTACTTTAAAATCAACAAAATGATATATCACCAGTTAAATTACTAGTTTCCCAAATTGTGCTCTAAGGGGAAATGGATATTAGCTTGTACCCTAAGAACAGATAGTTTCAGGGGGAAACAAAAGAGATGGACCTCATCAGGATCAAAATACTATTGTCAGGGGTGGCATGGGGGGGGCGGTGGGAGTGGGAGGAAGGCTCTGTATGCTTAAAGCTGATTCACATTGTTGTATAGCAGAAACCAACACAACATTGTAAAGCAATTATCCTCCAATTAAAAAAAATACTATCATCAATACTTAATACCATTCTTGTACAACTGTATACACTTGCTAATGATTTATCATTAGTTTCAGTGTTCTCTCTCATGCATTGGCTGCAATGACTTAGTTTTGACACTATATCTCACTAAAGCCATCTCTGCTCTCCTCAAATTAGGCATCAACTCTTCATTTGAAAGTAATAGTATATGGGCTGTATGAAGGAGGCCAACTCTCCAGAAGTAACTCCATATGATATAGCAGTCTATTAAGTCAAATTCTCCATTTGGACAATTGTGTTAGGGTTACAAAGCGAAAATAGGTTATTTTAGCCAAGCAAAGGAACACTGACTACATTTTTCCAATTTTTATAAACTGTGGTATACATCTGAAACTACATGGTTGATGGAGTACTCTTTAAAAGAAAACATTCTTGCATATTACAATAAATCTCCAAAACTGAAAGTAACCAGGTGTGTCTCTTTTTTGCAACCTCAAAGAACTTGATTAATATATTTTTCTGCTATATCCTAACTGTTCCTCTTTTATTTTCTGCATCATGTAAAAAATAGTTCACGTACCCTGTCACACAAAAATCTTTAATGGTCTTCACAACAAGCCCTCCAACAATGAAGAAAGTTTCCTTGATGAAAGGTTGTTAATCAACACGTGGTGTGAAAGCCAAAAACATGAGATCTGTTATTCTTGATACAGTTCTATTTTCATGCCCTCTAAATAATTCCAAAGCTCAGTATTATTATTGTAAATTATGGAAGGGATGAAGCAAAAGGACAAATGCATTCATTCACCATATACAGAATGAAGAAATATTAATATTTCTATTAGCATCTAATATTTCTATCTCTGGTCCTAAAAGACATTGTAGAATTAGGACACAAAAGGGAAAAAAAAAAATAATCCAGAAAAGGTAGTAGAAAAGGGAAAGAAATGAATGCATTTTCAATACCACTATGATTATGATCTTCATGTAGCTCCTATTACATTTTTTCTTAATAAGCAACACAAAAACTCTTCATGTATCCCCAAATACCCTTTTCTTTCAACACATTGATTCCAGCAGTAAAAGGAATTCTAAGTCTACAGTAGCTTCAAACTACAGTTTGAATAACTGAATTTCCCATCTGATTCTTTTCCAAAGGGAATAGGTGCTTGACCAGTTAGAAATTGTTTTCTTAGACAGGATGTTCTCAGAAGCCTCGGCGTGGCTCATAATCACATAGCTAACTACAAACGTTCATTGAAATAGAAATAAGTTATATAAATGAGCTGGTAAGAAATCCCCTCACCAAAGGAATGCTTTCAAGTAAAAACATTACTGCTGAAAGTAAATATTAGCTTTGTCATATTTCATAGTCACCTGTCTTCACTTACTGTCTAAGGAATGAACAAAACAAGCCCTAATGTGGCACACACTATCTCCTTTGTCCTCTGAATTATCTCTGGATAGATATAAAGAGTGAAAGATGTTAACATTCTCATCTATTAGTCAAGGCTTTATCCAGGAGGATGGATATGTCACCAACCCTGAAACAGGAAGATTGCTGAGGTTGTCACAGAGAACTTGATTACCTCGGATGTGAAACTTGTTCAATTTGTATGTTCATGAGATATACTGTCAGATTAAATACAGATGCCCCATTTGAGTACACAGGCAAAGATAATGTACACACATACATACCATCAATCCTGATAGATTCATATTTTTTCAAAGTTTAAAATCTATTTCAAAAGTACATGAAATGACTTCTTCCTGCTGTGTGGGTTGTATATTACTAGAAAAGGGATACAGCCCTCCTCTTGGGTACTGTTCCAAGGAAGCAATACCATCTCAAATAACATATTGGCAAGGTAAGTTTCTTTCTGGATATGGAAAACACACACACACACACAGAAACGAGCCAGAAATCCTTTCTGTTATCAAAGATTTTTGATAAGAAAATAAGAAAGCTAAACTATTCTGTATTGTTTTCATCTCTCTGACCAATTCTGTCTTTACTACACCTAAGAGCAAACATAATATTGTTAATAATAAAGAAATAAAACTCTGTAAAAGTCACTATGGTTGAAGCCTAGACTGAGGTTTTGACCTTTTCAAAGCTATATTAACTGCAATCTTTAATTGAAAATATTTCTTTTTATATTGTGTGGGACTGAATCAGAGAAGGGAATATGTCAAACAAATAAAATCCCTTCCCCAAAATATATCACACATTAGGAGAGAAATGGAAAACCTTTAAAAATAAATTTGAATCTTGAATGGTAGCATGAGACAGTTTGCTATTTTTATCATAATCTTTTAAAAGAATCTATAAAGTCTTTATTTTCTTTGAAAATTCCAAGGGCATATTGTTATAATCCAGAGGAAAATATTATAATCAGAAATAAGAGGTGTTCTTAATCAGGTCTATTACTGTGTATATGTTTCAGGCACTGCCACAGCCATGCAGGCTGATTATGGCTGACCTTGTGTATTTGCTTCTTTATCCACCATTGTCTATTGAAAGGGAAATTGTTCCCATTTATTTCTTTGAACCTGAGGGTACAAAGGGGCTATCTAATCACCCATGACATATGACTTTAATCCTGTTCAAGAAGAAGAGCAATTGTAAATTACACAGCATAAGAAGCACATGAGTTACGGGAAATCACTACGGTGGTATGGACTTGTCTTTTCCAATTAGAAATTTTCTATAAAACTGCAATCGCTCAAGTATATTTTCAGGTATGATATTCCTTAAAAAGGATATAAATAATGGGGATGATGATGTGCTCACAGTGAGTTCAAACAAAACTACGACCCTTGCAGTTTTCCTTCTTTGGCCCCCAAGCATAGACAGACTGTCATGCACTCTCATGAGATATTAAAACATCCATATTTGCTAAGTTTATTAATAACATCTGTTGCAATTAAGAAGAATAGTCACCTCTATTAAATGTGTTTTTAAACAAGTTATGTTTCAGCCCTACTATAAAAGAATTTGTCTTGAAATTTTGACAAATGTATTTATTTATTTATTTAGTGAGAGAGAGCTTGGTAAAAAAATTAAGTGGTCTTTAAAATGTTTGCAAACTCTATTTGGACAGCTGCGACTCTCCTGTTAGAATATAACTTTCTAACAGGGGTAAGGTGGCTCAGGGGTAAAGAATCTGCCTGTCAATTCAGGAGATGTAGGTTTGATCTGTGGAAAATCCTCTGGAGGAGGAAATGGCAACCCACTCCAGTATTCTTGTCTGTGAAATCCCATGGACAAAGGAGCATGGTGGGCTACAGTCCATGGGGTTGCAAAAGAGTTGGACACTGCTTAGTGACTAAACAACAAAACAGAGTGAATTGTGTCCCCGAAACCCAAAACTACTATTTACGCCTCAGAGAGGGGGTCTTTGGGAAAAAATGAAAAGACAGCTGTCTGTAAGTAAGGAAAAAGACCCTGATGCCAAGCTGGCACCTTGAACTTGACTTCTAGCCTCCAGAACTATGAGAAATAAAGGCTTGGTGATTAAATCACTCAGCCTATGGTATTCTGTTATAGCAGCCAGAGTAGATTAATACAAAACCCATCAAATGAATAGCTATACAAATGATTTAATAGGTCTTATCAAATATGTCTTTTATAAATATTTAATTTATCAAGAGAGTTGGAGACAATCACCATCTCTAATGATAGGTTCCATGATCAATAGCCACCTGAAGAGTAGGAATCACAAAGCTATGAACTTGGGAGAGTTTGGGTCTATACTGTTTTAGCAGTTATAAAGTCCTGGCCTCTCAATTATTTTTCTTATACTTTTGATATGTTATCAGAATGTGACAGTACTGGCTTCAGTTGCAAGATGATAAATTTCACTGTGAAGATGTGGTGTTCTCTTTTTAACGCTGTTCATTTGCTAACTTTATAACTTGTATATGTTAATTTCTAATAATTTCTCTCAACTGACTCTATGTTCTTGTTTTATATCCCTAGAGATTCAAAGATAAAGTCTAAACGGGAAGAATCTTAACAAAAGTCAGCTTCAAATTATCTTTCCAATCATTCTTCTGATTCCAATCACAATCCCAAGCAGCTATACAGCATTATTGCTTTTCTAAGGATATCATGTTCTTTCACATCTCGTCTTTGAATATGCTTCCATCTTTGCATGGATGACCTTTCTGAATCTCATAAAATCCCACTAATCTTTTAAAGTTTGGGGAAAATTTCATTTAATCCTGAAGACTTTTCAGGCCACTAAGAAATGATGCTGCCTTGTAGTGACACAAGGAAAGAAATTGCTTAAAAATAATTGGACCATGTTAAAGGGATACAAATGCCAACTGAAAAAGTTCACAATGGCCACAGCTGGAAGAAAATTAGAAACAAATATTGCATAAAAGATAAAAAATATTTTAAAATATTGGAGTATAATCTAAAGTATGAAATAAATATCCATAAGACCATACTTTTATATATAAATCAGTGATTGAATAAATAAGGGTGGGAGGAGGAGGGACAAATCTCCTTTGAAGAAGAATTCTAAGTAACTTACATAGATACTCCATTCTCAACAAAATGGAACATAACACTTCACTCTTTACATGTGAGCGGTTGATAGTGACTTCTTTCTAAAGGGTACAGTTTGGAAAAGGGGAAACTGAGTAAACTTACAAAGGATAAACTTGACAAACACTACCTCACCCAGGTAATCAAGTTTAATACCAACAGTGGTAAGTCATATTGATAGTATGTAAGGTTATGAATTGATGCTTTTGAACTGTGGTGTTGGAGGAGACTCTTGAGAGTCCCTTGGACAACAGAGAGATCAAACAGGTCAATCCTAAAGGAAATCAGTCCTGAATAACCACTGGAAGGACTGATGCTGAAGCTGAAACTCTGATATTTTGGCCACCTGATGTGAAGAACTGACTCATTGGAAAAGACTCTGAAGCTGGGAAAGATTGAAGGCAGGAGGAGAAGGGGATGACAGAGGATGAGATGGTTGGATGGCACCACCGACTCAATGGACATGAGTTTGAGAGAGCTGGTGATGGACAGGGAGGCCTAGCATGTTGCAGTCCATGGGGTCACAAAGAGTCAGACATGACTGAGTGACTGAATTGAACTGATGTTATTAAAATGGCATTTCACCTACTATCTTTCTCCCCAAAACCAGTAACTCCCACCTAATCATAAGAAAAACACTAGACAAATCTTAATTGAGACATATTATACAAAAGACCTGATTAGTACTCCACAAAACCATCCAGATCATCAAAAACAATGCAAGTCTAAGAAACTCTCAAAGGTAAAAAGAGCCTAAGAAAGCATCATTTTTAAACATAATTGCTAATATAGATGGAATTTTGGAACAGAAAAAAATTAGGGAAATAACTGAGGAATTCTGAATAAACTATATATATATGTTATTCAATAATAATGTTATTAGTATTGGTTCATTAAATGTGACACATGTACGGTACTAATGTATAATATAAATAGGGCAAACTAACCTGACCTGCCTCTTGAGAAACCTATATGCAGATCAGGAAGCAACAGTTAAGCCTGGACATGGAAAAACAGACTGGTTCCAAATAGGAAAAGGAGTATGTCAAGGCTATATATTGTCACCCTGCTTACTTAACTTATATGCAGAGTACATCATGAGACATGCTGGGCTGGAAGAAGCACAAGCTGGAATCAAGATTGCCAGGAGAAATATCAATAACCTCAGATACACAGATGATACCACCCTTATGGCAGAAAGTGAAGAGAAACTGAAGAGCCTCTTGATGAAAGTGAAAGAGGAGAGTGAAAAAGTTGGCTTAAAGCTCAACATTCAGAAAATGAAGATCTTGGCATCTGGTCCCATCATTTCATGGCAAATAGATGGGGAAACAGTGGAAACAGTGACAGACTTTATTTTTTGGGCTACAAAATAACTGGAGATGGTGATTGCAACCATGAAGTTAAAAGACACTTACTAAGGAAACTATAAGCAAGGTGAAAAGACAGCCTTCAGAATGGGACAAAATAATAGCAAATGAAGCAACTGACAACTAATCTTAAAAATATACAAGCAACTCCTGCAGCTCAATTCCAGAAAAATAAATGACCCAATCAAAAAATGGGCCAAAGAACTAAATAGACATTTCTCCAAAGAAGACATGGCTAACAAACACATGAAAAGATGCTCAACATCACTCATTATCAGAGAAATGCAAATCAAAACCACAATGAGGTACCATTTCACATCAGTCAGAATGGCTGCTATCCAAAAGTCTACAAGCAATAAATGCTGGAGAGGGTGGGGAGAAAAGAGAACCCTCTTACACTGTTGGTGGGAATGCAAACTAGTACTATGGAGAACAGTGTGGAGATTCCTTAAAAAACTGGAAATAGAACTGCCTCGTGACCCAGCAATCCCACTGCTGGGCATACACACCAAGGAAACCAGAATTGAAAGACACACGTGTACCCCAGTGTTCATCACAGCACTGTTTATAATAGCCAGGACATGGAAGCAACCTAGATGTCCATCAGCAGATGAATGGATTAGAAAGCTGTGGTACATATACACAATGGAGTATTACTCAGCCATTAAAAAGAATACATTTGAATCAGTTCTAATGAGGTGGATGAAACTGGAAACTGGAGCCTATTATACAGACTGAAGTAAGCCAGAAAGAAAAACACCAATACAGTATACTAATGCATATATATGGAGTTTAGAAAGAAGATAACGATAACCCTGTATGCGAGACAGCAAAAGAGGCACAGATGTATAGAACAGTCTTTTGGACTCTGTGGGAGAGGGTGAGAGAACCCTCTTACACTGTTGGTGGGAATGCAAACTAGTACTATGGAGAACAGTGTGGAGATTCCTTAAAAAACTGGAAATAGAACTGCCTCGTGACCCAGCAATCCCACTGCTGGGCATACACACCAAGGAAACCAGAATTGAAAGACACACGTGTACCCCAGTGTTCATCACAGCACTGTTTATAATAGCCAGGACATGGAAGCAACCTAGATGTCCATCAGCAGATGAATGGATTAGAAAGCTGTGGTACATATACACAATGGAGTATTACTCAGCCATTAAAAAGAATACATTTGAATCAGTTCTAATGAGGTGGATGAAACTGGAAACTGGAGCCTATTATACAGACTGAAGTAAGCCAGAAAGAAAAACACCAATACAGTATACTAATGCATATATATGGAGTTTAGAAAGATGATAACGATAACCCTGTATGCGAGACAGCAAAAGAGGCACAGATGTATAGAACAGTCTTTTGGACTCTGTGGGAGAGGGTGAGAGTGGGATGATTTGGGAGAATGGCATTGAAACAAGTATAATATCATATACAAAATGAATCACCAGTCCAGGTTCAATGCAGGATACAGGATGCTTGGGGCTGGTGCACTGGGATGACCCAGAGGGATGGTATGGGGAGGGAGGTTCAGGATGGGGGACACATGTATACCCGTGGCAAATTCATGTTGATGTATGGCAAAACCAATGCAATATTGTAGAGTAATTAGCCTCCAATTAAAATAAATAAATTAAAAAATAGTTGCCTTTTATATTGGGTGTTAGTCAGTCGTGTTTTTCTCCCTGTCACCCCATGGACTATAACCCACCAGGCTCCTCTGTCCATGGAATTCTCCAGGCAAGAATACTGGAGTGATTTGCCATTTCCTTCTTCAGCCTCTTTTAGTCCAGGTTTTATAAGTGTTATCTGCACACAACCACTTTACTCTTCTTCTATCACAGAAATTCTCTCCAAGAAATACGTGTCAGAAAAAAGGAGTTTGTGTATAAACTATTTCACTCTGACATTACATATATTATATATAATTTATATATATATTTATATAATTATATATTGTTCAGGATGGGGAACAAGTGTATACCTGTGGTGGATTCATGTTGATGTATGGCAAAACCGATACAATATTGTAAAGTAATTAAACTCCAATTAAAATAAATAAATTTATATTAAAAAAGACACTTACTCCTTGGAAGGAAAGTTATGACCAACCTAGATAGCATATTCAAAAGCAGAGACATTACTTTGCCAACAAAGTTTCGTCTAGTCAAGGCTATGGTTTTTCCAGTGATCATGTATGGATGTGAGAGTTGGACTGTGAAGAAAGCTGAGCACTGAAGAATTGATGCTTTTGAACTGTGGTGTTGGAGAAGACTCTTGAGAGTCTGTTGGACTACAAGGAGATCCAACCAGTCCATTCTAATGGAGATCAGTCCTTGGTGTTCTTTGGAAGTACTGATGCTGAAGCTGAAACTCCAATAGTTTGGCCACCTCATGCGAAGAGTTGACTCATTGGAAAAGACTCTGATGCTGGGAGGTTTTGGGGGCAGGAGGAGAAGGGGACGACAGAGGATGAGATGGCTGGATTGCATCACCAACTCAATGGACATGAGTTTGGGTGAACTCCGGGTGTTGGTGATGGATAGGGAGGCCTGGCGTGATGCAGTTCATGGGATCACAGAGTCAGACATGACTGAGTGACTGAACTGAACTGAACTGAATGTATAACATAAATAGGGAGTGGGCATACAGATTTCTGTATAATCTTTGCAATAATTTTGTAAATTTAAAACTCTTTCACTGCTGGGCATACACACCGAGGAAACCAGAATTGAAAGAGACACATGTACCCCAATGTTCATTGCAGCACTGTTTATAATAGCCAGGACATGGAAACAATCTAGATGTCCATCAGCAGATGAATGGATAAGAAAGCTGTGGTACATATACACAATGGAGTATTACTCAGCCATCAAAAAGAATTCGTTTGAATCTGTTCTAATGAGATGGATGAAACTGGAACCTATTATACAGAGTGAAGTAAGCCAGAAAGAAAAACACCAATACAGTATACTTATCCAAAAGTCTACAAGCAATAAATGCTGGAGAGGGTGTGGAGAAAAGGGAACCCTCTTACACTGCTGGTGGGAATGCAAACTAGTACAGCCACTATGGAGAACAGTGTGGAGATTCCTTAAAAAACTGCAAATAGAACTGCCTTATGACCCAGCAATCCCACTGCTGGGCATACACACCGAGGAAACCAGAATTGAAAGAGACACATGTACCCCAATGTTCATTGCAGCACTGTTTATAATAGCCAGGACATGGAAACAACCTAGATGTCCATCAGCAGATGAATGGATAAGAAAGCTGTGGTACATATACACAATGGAGTATTACTCAGCCATCAAAAAGAATTCATTTGAATCTGTTCTAATGAGATGGATGAAACTGGAACCTATTATACAGAGTGAAGTAAGCCAGAAAGAAAAACACCAATACAGTATACTGACACATATATATGGAATTTAGAAAGATGGCAATGATGACCCTGTATGCGAGACAGCAAAAGAGACACAGATGTATAGAACAGACTTTTGGACTCTGTGGGAGAGGGAGAGGGTGGGATGATTTGGGAGAATGGCATTGAAACATGTATACTATCATGTAAGAATGAAGCACCAGCCTATGTTCAATATAGGATACAGGATGCTTGGGGCTGGTACACGGGGATGATCCAGAGAGAGGAAATGGGGTGGGATGTGGGAGGGGGATTCAGGATTGGAATCTCATATACACCCATGGTGGATTCATGTCAATGTATGGCAAAACCAATACGGTATTGTAAAGTAAAATAAAGTAAAAATTTTTTAAAAATAAATAAATAAATAAATAAAAAGAAAAATCAAGATTTCTGTTTTGGTTATGTTAACTTTGAGATGGCTGTAAGACCTCTATGTGGAAATGTAAAGCAGAAAGTTGGTCTTTGATCTGGCAACTTGTGCTAGTTCTCTGTGGTTGAAGAAATTAACATGATTCGGAGAATAACTGAATTTCAGAACTTGTAAAAATTCCTAGAAGGCACACAGTTCATTTCACCTGGATTCAGATTGGTGCAGGCCTCACTGAGTTCAGCCAGTTTGTTGCCTAGATTATAAATCTGAGTTGTTTGGTACGTAGATCCCGATAATAAGTACTTTTTTCTGTTACTGACAAATCTTTGATTTACTTATACCTGATTCCTGCATCTTGATCCAAACTTGGGGTGGGGACAGGGTGGAAGGTAGAGGACAGGAGAGGCCATTTATTTATTCACTACTAACACAGCCATATGAAGTCCCAATAAATTTCACCACCAGCCTACATTTCTGCCCTGTGTTTCTGCTATTTTCATGGCAAGAGCTACCTAATTCTACCTATAGCCTAAGCACTGGCCCAGATTCTGGAGCTCATTCAGCCACAAAGAAGGGAAAATGTAAAGCTTTCTGCCATATGCCATTCTTTTTATTATTATTATTATTTTATTGAAGGATATGGCTTTACAATATTGTGTTGGTTTCTTACATACGTCAACATAAATCAGCCACAGGTATAATATATCCCTGCCCTCCTAAATCCCCCTCCCACCCCATTCGCCTCTCCAGGTTATCACAGAGCACTGGGCTGAGATCCCTGTGTCACACAGTACACACAGCTGTGTGTGGTTGAGCTCCCACTTGCTATCTGTTTTACATGTGGTTATGTATATGTTTCCATACTATTCTCTCAATTTGTCCCACCCTGTCCTTCCCCTACTGTGGCTACAAGTTCTGTTCTCTATGTCTGTGTATCTAACACTGCCCTGCAAATAGGTTCATCAGTACCATCTTTCTAGATTCCATCAGTTCAGTTCAGTTCAGTCGCTCAGTCGTGTCTGACTCTTTGCGACCCCATGAATCGCAGCACGCCAGGCCTCCCTGTTCATTACCGTCTCTCGGAGTTCACTCAGACTCACGTTCATCAAGTCAGTGATGCCATTCAGCCATCTCATCCTCGGTCGTCCCCTTCTCCTCCTGCTCCCAATCCCTCCCAGCATCAGAGTCTTTTCCAATGAGTCAACTCTCCGCATGAGGTGGCCAAAGTACTGGAGTTTCAGCTTTAACATCATTCCTTCCAAAGAAATCCCAGGGTTGATCTCCTTCAGAATGGACTGGTTGGATCTCCTTGCAGTCCAAGGGACTCTCAAGAGTCTTCTCCAACACCACAGTTCAAAAGCATCAATTCTTCGACGCTCAGCCTTCTTCACAGTCCAACTCTCACATTCATACATGACCACAGGAAAAACCATAGCCTTGACTAGATGGACCTTAGTCGGCAAAGTAATGTCTCTGCTTTGGAAAATGCTATCTAGGTTGGACATAACTTTTCTTCCAAGGAGTAAGCGTCTTCTAATTTCATGGCTGCAGTCACCATCAGCAGTGATTTTGGAGCCCAAAAAAATAAAGTCTGGCACTGTTTCCTGGACTCTCAAGAGTCTTCTCCAACACCACAGTTCAAAAGCATCAATTCTTGGGCGCTCAGCCTTCTTCACAGTCCAACTCTCACATCCATACATGACCACAGGAAAAACCATAGCCTTGACTAGACGGACCTTAGCCGGCAAAGTAATGTCTCTGCTTTTGAAAATGCTATCTAGGTTGGACATAACTTTTCTTCCAAGGAGTAAGCGTCTTCTAATTTCATGGCTGCAGTCACCATCAGCAGTGATTCTGGAGCCCAAAAAAATAAAGTCTGACACTGTTTCCCCATCTATTTCCCATGAAGTGATGGGACCAGATGCCATGATCTTTGTTTTCTGAATGTTGAGCTTTAAGCCAACCTTTTCACTCTCCTCTTTCACTTTCATCAAGAGGCTTTTTAGGTCCTCTTCACTTTCTGCCATAAGGGTGGTGTCATCTGCATATCTGAGGTTATTGATATTTCTCCCAGCAATCTTGATTCCAGCTTGTGTTTCTTCTAATCCAGCGTTTCCTGAGACTAGCAAAGAGACTGGTAAAGAGACCAGTAAAGAGGGGGGCCATCATCTGGGCTTGGCTCGTAGGAGTAGGGTGGTGAGACGTGGTAAATTCTGAGATGTTGTGAGAGTCGAGTCAGATGGATTGGCTTCGCAGGGAGGAGAGAGTGGAGTTGAGGATGCAGGCTGGATTGGCCTGAGGAGTCTGCCTGGGGGAGCTGCTGTCTGCTGAGCTGGTGGGATGGTGCCCACTGGGAAGAATCCAGTTTGGCAGGGATGGTGAGGAGGCGGGAAGGGGATGGGTTTGAAGGCAGCCAACCAGGAGTCAGGCCACACTGCGCTCCTGGGGCTGGGAAGGAGGTGATGGGCTGGATGCTGGACGGCCCTCCTGGCTGGAAGCTTCTTTCTTCTTATGAGGGCACTGGGCAGGAAGGCAGGTGCCCACAGTAGAAGGGGGCCAGCCTCGGCTGAAGAAACGGTGCTGTTCTCATGGAGAACTTTCCCGGGATGAAAACAAGCACCCCTCTGTATGACATGAACTGGCACGCACGCACTCAGTCTTGAGACCAGACACAGTCGGTGTCACGCCCCGTCTGATGGGAACCCTCCCTGAACAGCCTGAGTGGTGAGACGGGAAGGGACCCCTGGCCCTGTACACACGTGGAAAGCAGGCTCCCCTGGCTCTGTGGCTGTATGCCTCTTTGAAAAAGACAGTTTCAGGTGGAATCAAATCCTTTTGCTGCTATCCCAGTCCCTCATCTTTTTGCTCTGTGCATTTTTGTCTATTTTTTTTTGGCCTGAAGCTAGACTTTGTGCCTGTGAAGCTCTTCTTCACCACAGTGCTAACAGAGATGGGTGTCCTCTTGCCACCGTGCACCACTGTCAGTGATTTGATAAACAGTCCGTGAGTTTTCAGAACAATGTTTTTCCAAAACTGGAAATGAAGTTTAAGGGTATCAAGAAGGACTGTTAAGGCAGTTTAAAATCAATACCTAAGACTAGAAGGAACACCAGTGAGAACTAAAATAATTGTGCTGAGGTGGTAGACGGTAGGTGTTTTCTTTTTTCCCAATGGTTTTGTTATTCAAAAATATACGGGAAAGAACCGTGGTCATAGTTAGCTCTATATTGAATTGATGTAGGGTGTGGAAACATTTGATTTTTAAAATATCCTTGTTTTGAACAACGTTGCAAAGTCAGTGTACCATGTGTCTGTGCTACATGCAGGCTTTTGCATTGCAATATAATTGCGTTCCGATGTTGTGTTAGCTTCTGCTGCACAACGAAGCGAGTCAGCTATATGTATGGATATATCCCCTCCCTCCCAGACCTCCTTCCACACTCACCCCCATCCCAGCCCCCCAGGTCCTCACAGAGCATCGGGCTGAGCTCCCCGTGGTATACAGCAGGCCCCCTCGGGCTGAGCTCCCCGCGGCGTGAGGCAGGCCCCCTCGGGCTGAGCTCCCCGCGGCGTGAGGCAGGCCCCCTCGGGCTGAGCTCCCCGCGGCGTGAGGCAGGCCCCCTCGGGCTGAGCTCCCCGCGGCGTGAGGCAGGCCCCCTCGGGCTGAGCTCCCCGCGGCGTGAGGCAGGCCCCCTCGGGCTGAGCTCCCCGCGGCGTGAGGCAGGCCCCCTCGGGCTGAGCTCCCCGCGGCGTGAGGCAGGCCCCCTCGGGCTGAGCTCCCCGCGGCGTGAGGCAGGCCCCCTCGGGCTGAGCTCCCCGCGGCAGGCAGCAGGCCCCCTCGCTGTCTGCCGTGAACATGGTGGAGTCTATACGGCAACCCCAGTCTCGGATCCGTCCAGCCCCCTCCCTGCCCTGTGTCCGCCTGCTCATTTTTTGTGTCTGGGTCACTGTTCCTGCCTTGCGCGTAGGCTCATCTGCACCACTTTTCTAGATTCCGCATCCTTTCCTCATGACTGAGCCGACTGTTCGGTGAGCTGCCGGCGGGGGTGAGGAAGAGGGCTGCCGCGTCCTCACAGACTCAGCCTGACCCAGTGCCAGCCCCCGGGCTCACTGCCCTGCTCAGCTCAGGCTCCACGGAGAAGCTTGGGTGCACAGGGTGGGGACGTCCGGGGCCAGTCCTAAAAGCAAACGGGCACAGAAGTTGGATGATATGGACCACTGAGACTGCAGTGTGAAGGGTCATCTTCCATGTTGGAGTACAGGTCTGGGAAGCATCCTTTCTGAGCAATCATTTCATTTCCTGAAAGCTCCAGGAAGAAGATGAGGAGTGGAACTTGGGCAGGAGGAGGAATCCAGATGCCTCTTCTTTGTGGTTCTGGGGCCTGAGACTTAGGGGCCTCTCTGTGTCTCTGCACGAAGCTTAGGCGGGACTTTGGCTTTGCAGGCTTGGAGCACGGTGGGCCCGCTGCAGAGACAGACATCGTGATGCTGGCCAGCCAAGGCCTGCCCCAGGCCCACAGGGAGGAAGGGCGATGGAGCACACAGCCCTTGTCTGTCTCCATACAGGGTCTCTCCTTTACTCTGCATGCTTGAGACCCAGTTCCTGGGAAGAGTGGTCCTCCTCTGCACAAAGTGATTTTGTAAGAAATGAAAGGGCATTCACAGACTCTGTTCCTCTGGCCTAACTGGTGGGCCTGTGAACCGAGCTTATGCAATCAGGACTCTTCCCCGAAGCTGGGAGGGAGAATTCTCTATTTCGCCTTGGACCATGAGCTCAAATACATGACTTTGAAGTTGCCAGATCCCCCAGAATGTGGAGTACTACTGAGAGAATGGAGTCGATAAGGATAGAAGCCAAGATGAGAAATGAGTGGCTGAGATGGGAGATGTAAGGAACGGCGGAGAGAGGGCGGGCTTTGCCCCGTGTAATCCCTGTGTTCCTGGGCCACTTCGCTCCCGCCTGCCTGGGACACTCGTATCTTTATATGCTTTCCAGTAGATCGTCCTTTACAAAGATACAGTTAGAATTTTAAGTTGACGTTTCCTTTGAGTTTGGTTTCTTTCATTGTCAGCCATATGAAATAGACGAGCACAGGGAAATGCACACCTTCTCTAAAAGCTGTGGCCGTGTTTCCAGCATCCGCAAGCAGGCAGGGCGGGGAGGGACGGGGCCCGTGGCTAGGTCTCCACTCTGGTTGCTTCTTTTACCGTCCCCGCCACCCCCCTTCCCTGCCCTGCCCGCCTGCCCTCTCTCTTTCCCTAAAATTGAGCATAAAGAAGGTAGACGTGGATGAAGAACCAGGAATGGTAATTAGCTGAATTAATCACATGTACTGGAATCACTACCTATTTAGGGTCCAATTTAAGTGGGGATTCAATGTAGTCAAAACAGTTGGGAGAGGAGGAGTGCTAACGTGAAACTGCGCTTGTTACTTCTCCAGCACGGGGGAGACGCTTCGTCTCTGGGACCTTGTCTAGTACCTGTGAGTGGAGAAGGACGTGGCAGCCCGCTCCAGGACTCTTGCCTAGAGGATCCCGGGGACGGAGGAGCCTGGTGGGCTGCTGTCCATGCGGTCGCACAGAGTCGGACATGACTGAAGCAGCTTAGCATACACGCATGCATTGGAGAAGGAAATGGCAATCCACTCCAGTGTTCTTGCCGGGAGAATCCCCGGGACGGAGGAGCCTGGTGGGCTGCCGTCCTTGGAGTCGCGCAGTCGGACACGACTGAAGCGACTTAGCAGCCGCAGCAGGGGCAGTGTCTCTGAGAGTGTTTTAGAGCAGCTGTATGCATTCCACGTTGCTGTGGCCATTCTGTACTGACTGCCGTCATCGGCTAGGTCCAGGCTGAGCCGTCTTGCTAGGAGGGCCTTGATGGGGTGCTCTGGGGAGGTCATCTGGCCCCATCTCTGAGTCTGGCCCCTTGGGTCACGTAACCCCTGCTCCAAAGAAAACCAGGGAGACGCGCTCCCTGGAGGCGTGCGGCTCTCCACCCTCTTTCTGCTCAGCCCCCATCTTTCTCAGGCTTACTCTGCAGATCCTGGAACTGGAGGTTCATCTTTAGGCAGCAATCTTAAAAGAGAAAGTCTGTTTCCACACGAGTATAAACAGAAGTCCTGAGCTGAGTCTTATTCATTCCATGCAATTGCAAAACCAGTTAAAGATCCATACAGTAGATCCCTGGAGTCAAACCATGCTGACGCTGCACACTGACCGTGTGATCTCAGACACGTTCGTGACTTCTCTGAACCTCAGAAATGGCCAGCAAAGCCAAAGCTGGGTGACCTTTTTACTGGGTCACCAGCTGGAATTTGGTGCCATGATCTACTATCAGAAAACTAAATTTGTATAACCTGACTTGTTTACTATATATTTTTTAGAGGTCCTAGAAGTCAACACTTTAGTTCAAAAACTGCAATCTACTTAACTCAGGATACCTAGTGCCTTAACCCTTATGCTTAACTCAGATGGATTCTGATGTTTTTCATCCTTAAATTGCCTTTGAAACTTAATTTTAGCAGGAGCTGAGGCAATCTTATTGAAAAGGAAAGGTTATGGTCACCCAACTTTTGCTTGAAAAACATCCTTCTGATGTTTTCTTTCTAAGTAGAAAGAAGCTTTTTACTAATTCATTCTAAACTTTTCTCCTTTCATCAAAATCCTGAATTTTTTGTATAATTAGAGTGTCATGAATTGTTTTAACATTGATTTCACATTGTGCACAAGTTTTAAAGAATCACTGACTTTTCTTTCCGCTAAAAACATTTAAAACACCATGCAGAATTGAGGGAGAGGGAGGTTCAGACAGAAATGGGCTCTAGATCAAATGTGGCTCTCACACCACCTTGCTGTGACACCTGAAAACCAGCAGAGAGGTAACACAAGGAACGAGTAAGTAACGATCCTGGTCACAGACGAGAGTTCACGACCTCTGGGTCAGGCGTCACTAACTCTGTCAGCCTGTGCGCCATGTGAGCCTTGCTCACGGGGCACGGGGTGACCGACGTTCACTGTCCTCACAGCGGACAGACTCTGAGAGGCATTATGTCCGTCTTCCGATTCCCAAGTCCGGTCGGGGCTTCGTACACCGTCACCCGCAGGGCACCGAGCTGGAGGCAGCGCGAGGCAGTGGGGCCCGCGAGACCTGAGGTCTTACTCCTTCGCCCCCGGCAGGTGCCCTCAGAAGGGCACTCAGCCTCCCCGAGTCTCAGGTTCGGGGTCTGAGAAAACGAGGAAGCGACAGCTGCCTCTTAAGAAAAGTGTCGTTTGAATGGAAGGAATGTGCGAAAGCACCCAGCAAAGGAACTCAAAGGAAATTACTTGCCTGGGTTTTTCTTTAGAATCTTCCCTCTTACTCACCCTACGTTGATTTTCTAGTGAGAAGCATGAGCAATTGTCTGAGTTTATTCAGGAACAACAACAAAATAAGTGAATAGAAAGTCACACAACAGGATCCCGCCACCCTCTTCTCCTGAGGCTTCCAGTCCTGCCCTTACACGCGGGGTCCCTGACGCTGCCGAGCAGGGCTGGTGGACTTCAGCCGCTCGCAGAGGTCCCTGTGCCGAACCGGAGGAGAGGGAAGCTGATGCCTGCCGACAGTTCCCTGGGGCCCACATGCCTGTGCTTTGTGTTGAATAGCCTCATGCCAGTTCCCAAGCTTTATTGAACACATTCCGCTGAACTTCTCCTCTGTCCACATCTAGAGACCCTGTTCTCTGCGCCTCCTCCCTCTAGCCCAGGGCGTGCGAGCCGGCCGTCTGCTGAAACTGCCCCCGGGTGCTCAGCCCGCGGGGCTCACGTGACTGCCCCCGAGGACACCCGGCTTCGGGAGGGCCTTTGGGGGATCTCTCGGTCAGCACAGTCTGAGCCGATGTTTGAGAATTAACTGCTACACACTTCTGACCATGCTGCCCAGCTCTCAAATCCTAAAATCCATTAGTGCATCAGACAAATGATCTCAGGAGGGGACAGAGATACTAGTGGCCTCTGGCTTATTCGGATTGTATTCAAAGAAAAAAAAAATGGGCCCAGGGTGTGCAGAAATCACTCCATCTTTATAAGCTACTATAACGTCACACAGTGAGAGACGATAGCAGTCTCAACGTCATCGTTAAATGCATCGTATTCAGACCTAGAGGCATGGCGGTTTCCTTTCTGAAACACGAAACAAGGTGGACGCGACACTGAACACAGTTCCCACGGTGGAAAGGACTGCACGATCGATATTTATCCTGCAACTTACAGCGCTTCAAGGTCCACTGTGTGGCAGCTGGGTAGGGACGGAGGTAAAGTTGGGAGGGAGAAAATTTTAATTACTTTTCTTTCAGTGAAACTAGAGGAGCCTTTATGGAGAAGGTGGATGTGTATAAATCCTTAGAAAATAGAGCTTGGCCAAGAGCCTTCAGTTCAGTTCAGTCGCTCAGTCGTGTCCGACTCTTTGCGACCCCATGAATCGCAGCATGCCAGGCCTCCTGTCCATCACCATCCCCCGGAGGTCACTCAGACTCACGTCCATCGAGTCCGTGATGCCATCCAGCCATCTCATCCTTGGTCGTCTCCTTCTCCTCCCGCCCCCAATCCCTTCCAGCATCAGAGTCTTTTCCAATGAGTCAACTCTTCGCATGAGGTGGCCAAAGTACTGGAGTTTCAGCTTTAGCATCATTCCTTCCAAAGAAATCCCACGGCTGATCTCTTTCAGAATGGACTGGTAGGATCTCCTTGCAGTCCAAGAGCCTTAAAAATTAGAAAAAAATGCTGATGCGATCGTCCTTGGGCACATCTTACAAGAGCTGGGCAGGACCTGGAGACTGAACCACCACCAGCGCTGTTGCAAGAAGTTGAAAGAAGACAGGCGTGTCTTAACTGAGCCACTAACGGTAAGCAGAGTTCCAGAGACGCACCTAGCTTCAACTCTGAGAGTTGCTTAAAGTCGAGTGGGAGCCGGTCTCCCTTAATGAGACAGTGTGAGGTCCTCCATTCCTGATATGACACCTTACAGGCTCTCTGAGCAGAGAGAACCTAACAGGGGTACAGACCTCTGCTCACTGAAAAGACCCAGAAAACTGCCACCTCTGACAGTTTGACCGCACCCATTCAACTAAAGCAATGCTGCTAAGTCACTTCAGTCGTGTCCGACTCTGTGCGACCCCATAGACAGCAGCCCACCAGGCTCCCCCGTCCCTGGGATTCTCCAGGCAAGAACATTGGCGTGGGCTGCCATTTCCTTCTCCAATGCAAGAAAGTGAAAAGGGAAAGTGAAGCCGCTCAGTTGTGTCCAACCCTCACCGACCCTGTGGACTGCAGCCCACCAGGCTCCTCCGTCCACGGGATTTTTCCAGGCAAGAGTACTGGAGTGGGGTGCCATTGCCTTCTCCAACTAAAGCAATGCCTAGCCACTATTCTTAAGTTTAAGTATGATTAAATAGATCCTCCTTTTGACTTTTCTTTCACACAGATTTCATCTCACATTTATAGTTCATTCTGCCTTAATTTCCCCTGTTATGTCAAAATTTTTCAAACGCTTGTGTCTTAGTTTTCTCTTCATTTCTCCCATTCCTGCCCTATTACCATGGTATTTCCCAGATATTGCTCCCATGTGCACTCGTCTTTTAAAATCTATGCGTAAGAACCTTGTGCCCGTGGGAACAATGATCTGATTCAAATATCTTCTCATGTTTTTGCTTCTTTATAAGACTGAAAAAGAAGACAAAATGAATTTTATTTTCTTTGCACTCCCCCATCCTGATGCAGATCCACTTCTCATGTGGGCAACACAGCCTCTCCCTTAGTTTTTCCAAGTTCAATCAATGGTTGTTCAGTCTCTCAGTCGTGTCCGACTCTCTGTGACCCCACGGACTGCAGCACGCCAGGCTCCCTGTCCATCACCAACTCCCAGAGTTCACTCAAACCCATGTCCATTGAGTCAGTGATGCCATCTAACTATCTCATCCTCTGTCATCCCCTTCTCCTCCTGCCTTCAATCTTTCCCAGCATCAGGGTCTTTTTAATGAATCAGCTCTTCACACCAGGTGGCCAAAGTCCTGGAGCTTCAGCTTCAACATCAGTCCTTTCATTGAATATTCAGGGTTGATTTCCTTCTGGATTGACAGGTGTGATCTCCTTGCAGTCCAAGGGACTCTCAAGAGTCTTCTGCAACACCACAGTTCGAAAGCGTCAGTTCTTTGGTGCTCAGCCTTCTTTATGGGCCAACTCTCACATCTGTCCACGACTACTAGGAAGAATCCTAACGTTGATTGTATGGTCCTTTGTCAGCAATGTGGTGTCTCTGCTTTTAATATACTGTCTATGTTTATCTTAGCTTTTCTTCCAAGGAACAAGTGTCTTTTAATTTCATGGCTGCAGTCACCAACCACAGTGATTTTGGAGCCCAAGAAAATAAAGTCTGTCACTGTTTCCATTGTTTCCCCATCTATTTGCTATGAAGTGATGGGACCAGATGCCTTGATCTTAGTTTTTTGAATGTTGACTTTTAAGCCAACTTTTCACTCTCCTCTTTCACCTTCATCAAGAGGCTCTTTAGTTCCTCTTCACTTTCTGCCATTAGAGTGGTATCACATGCATATCTGAGGTTGTTGATATTTCTCCCAGCAATCTTGATTCCAGCTTGTGATTCTCTGAGCCTGGCATTTCGCATGATGTACTCTGCCTAGAAGTTAAATAATCAGGGTGACAATATACAGCTTTGAGGTAATCCTTTCCCAATTTTGAACCAGTTCATTGTTCCATGTCCAGTTCCAACTGTTGCTTCTTGACCTGCATACAGGTTTCTCAAGAGGCAGGTAAGGTGGCCTGGTATTCCCATCTCTTTCAGAATTTTCCACTGTTTGTTATGACCCACACAGTCAAAGGCTTTAGTGTAGTCAATGAAGCAGAAGTAGATGTTTTTCTGAAATTCTCCTGCATTTAAAACTAGAATTGTATAACACAAAGATGAATGGCAAAATCCATCCAATAAGTTGAATTTTTAGCTTCTCATTACTTAGAATGATATTAAATGGAAAACAAAATGTCATAACAAGTCAAGAGAGTGTATAAGAAAGAAAAGTTAGATTTTAGCTCCTTCAGCACCAGCTGTCCCGCCTGGTACACGGGCCTCTCCGTTTCATTTTGCCCTATAACTTAGCCGCGTGGTCCCGGTTCTCCTGATGGCTTCTGAGTGATTTGGATAGAACCCTAGGTGCCGCCGGCAGCCTCCTCGGCATTGGTAACGACGGGATACTCCAGGTTCCTCTTGAACATTTCCGTCCCAGGCTTGAACCCCCGCGTTTCTCTGAGAAGCTCGGGATCCTTTTGGCTGAAGTTGGTGTTTGGGGTCACAGTCTGGGCACTATAGGGGGGCTGCTGCTGTGGCGGCGGTTTCTGTATCACGACAGCGGACGGTTCTAGGAGACACTCTTTTTTTCTTCTTATTGGGATTTACCCATGTAGTCACTAGTAGTTGAAGTTTATTGTTGCCATCTCATCTCTTATCCTGTGACAATATCAAAATGCCTGTCTATCCCATCACTGGGAGACATTCAGGCTGTTTCCATTTTTGGCTATTACATGCAGTGCTGCTGAGGATGGTCTTGTTCTGATCTGTTAGTGAAGTTCTGTGCCATTTCTGTTGGGTATGTACTTAGTGGTGCAGTCGTGGGTATGTTGGTATTTAGCTAATAGGTACTTGAACTAATTTCCAAAGGGCTGGGACACTTATGCTCCCACCCACAGGTGTGAGAAGGCGAGGACTGTGCATACTTTCCGCTGTTTGGTACAGTCGAGCAATTGTGCTGGGTTTATGCGATATCACGTCATTGGTGGTAATTTATACCTCCTTGATGATGAATAAAAAGGAGATTGTCTTACATATTTAGATATCTTCTTTTGTTGAATTCCTCTCTCTCTATCTCTACCTCCCCCTGTAGGGGGGAGATAATTCGTAAAAGTCTTTTGTATATTCTGGATATTAGTCCTTTTTGGACTGATGTGTGTATGTATGTTTCCATCTCAGTGATCTTTTCCCATTCTGTGTGTTGTCTTCATTATCTTAATTATTTAGAAGAAGTATTTAATTTCAATCTAGTCAAATTTTATCACTTTTCCTCTGGAATTAATGCATTTTGTACCCTATTTTAGGAAATCTTTGATCACTCATAAATCATGAATATATATTCTTCTATGTTTCCTTGAAAATCTGCTTTTTTCTTCTCATTTAGGTCTGTAATCCACCTGAAATCATTTTTTTCCGTGTGTGTGTTAAGGTAGGACATGGGGTTCTAGACTTGTATTTCGGCGTGAATTAATTGACTTGGCATCGCATTTTGAAAGTGACTCTTCCTCCTTGCCCTACAGGGTCATCTTCAGAAGCCTACTGTATTCTGCTAGTCTGTGTGATTTATATGCTCTCATTATTGTGTGTTTTTAACATTTTCAAGTCCCCCAGTGCTCATATCCTTCAGGATTGTCTTTATATTGCAGTTTTTTTTTTTGCATTTTCATATAAGTTTAGGATGCATATGAAATGTACAATTTTAAAAGACTGTTAGTTTGTGCAACTTTTGGGGGATTTTGGGGAGGCGAATACATTTAATCTATAGGCTATTTTTGAGATAATTGACAAATTCACAATGTTGAACTCGCCAAACATGACCATGATAAACCGACCTTCATTATTCAGAACTTTACTTTGTTAGCATCACTCATATATTTTGGTGTAGACGTCTTCCTACATTTTTGTTAGATATAATTCTAGGCATTTGATAATTTATTTTAGTTTTACCAGGAAGTTTGCTTGCTGTCATATGTTTGTTTGAATGGTTGAGCAGTTCCTAAGATTCGCTTGCCGCCCTTTCACAGATCTGATCAGGGAACAGGCCAGAATGCATGTAGAAGGTTTATTACTTGTTACAGGAGGGCCGGGCGTGCTGCAGTTCATGGGGTCAGACACGACTGAGCGACGGAGCTGAGCTGAACGTGTTACATCAGTTCTCAGCTTCCCCTCCCGAAGTTCCGTGGGGAGGAGGCCTGGGGCGTGTTGCCCACACAGGTCTGTGCTGCAGCTGAGCAGTGCTGAGTATTAGAAACTCCTAATCTCGTAAGAGGCTGCTACAAACCTGCCCACTCTCCCCTCAAGAGAGGTTTATTATCCAGGAATGTCAGCAGATGGCTCCAGAGAGGGAAGTCTCTGAATCTCTCCAGAACTATGCTTTATCTCTTGCCTCTGAGGCCTTTGATATTCAAACTTGCTTCTTGTCTTAGAAAGCCTAGACCTTGCAGAAATGAAAATATAAAGCGACGATTTTCTTCAAACCTACATAAATTCACTTCAGAATTCTTCAGAATTGTTTGGATTTTCATTTAGCTAATTTATTGAGTTTTCTATATACACAGTCATGTCTTCTGTGAATAATGGTGGCTTTATTTTTGTTTCCAGTCTTTGAATCTTTCACTCCGTCTTCCTGCCTCGCTGCATTGCTTGGACCCTCCAATCGGTGTTGGATAAAAATACCACTGGGGGTCTTCTGGCTTCTTCCTCGCTGCAGGGAGACAGTGTTCACCGTGGATGCGATCACACTGCTGGAGACAGTTTAGATGAGGGAAGTTCTCTTCCTAATTTGCTAACGGTTTTTAAAAGATTATAAATGGATATTGAATTCTTGTCAAATGCTTTTTTGGCCTCTGTTTACACATAATTCTATGTCTCTCAGTTCAGTTCAGTCGCTCAGTTGCATCCATCTCTTTGCGACCGCATGAACAGCAGCATGCCAGGCCTCCCCGTCCATCACCAACTCCCGGAGGTCACCCAGACCCATGTCCATTGAGCCAGTGATGCCATCCAGCCATCTCATCCTCTGTTGTCCCCTTCTCCTCCTGCTCTCAATCTTCCCCAGCATCAGGGTCTTTTCAAATGAGTCAGCTCTTCAC
>SJYT01062560.1:182001-226294 GCA_006410635.1 Cephalophus harveyi | reverse complement strand
AAGTTAAATAAGCAGGGTGACAATATACAGCCTTGACGCACTCCTTTTCCTATTTGGAACCAGTCTGTTGTTCCATGTCCAGTCCTAACTGTTGCTTCCTGACCTGCATACAGATTTCTCAAGAGGCAGGTTAGGTGGTCTGGTATTCCCATCTCTTTCAGAATTTTCCACAGTTTATTGTGATCCACACAGTCAAAGGCTTTGGCATAGTCGATAAAGCAGAAGTAGATGTTTTTCTGGAACTCTCTTGCTTTTTCCATGATCCAGCGGATGTTGGCAATTTGATCTCTGGTTCCTCTGCCTTTTCTAAAGCCAGCTTGAACATCAGGGAGTTCACGGTTCACGTATTGCTGAAGCCTGGCTTGGAGGATTTTGAGCATTACTTTACTAGCATGTGAGATGAGTGCAATTGTGCGGTAATTGGAGCATTCTTTTGCATTGCCTTTCTTTGGAATTGGAATGAAAACTGACCTTTTCCAGTCCTGTGGCCACTGCTGAGTTTTCCAAATTTGCTGGCAGATTGAGTGCAGCACTTTCACAGCATCATCTTTCAGGATTTGAAACAGCTCAACTGGAATTCCATCACCTCCACTAGCTTTGTTCGTAGTGATGCTTTCTAAAGCCCACTTGACTTCACATTCCAAGATGTCTGGCTCGAGATTAGTGATCACATCATCATGATTATCTGGGTCGTGAAGATCTTTTTTGTACAGTTCTTCTGTGTATTCTTGCCACCTCTTCTTAATATCTTCTGCTTCTGTTAGGTCCATACCATTTCTGTCCTTTATCGAGCCCATCCTTGCATGAAATGAAATGTTCCCTTGGTATCTCTAATTTTCTTGAAGAGATCTCTAGTCTTTCCCATTCTGTTGTTTTGGCTTCACTGTAATCTGCCATTTTTCCTGTTACACTTCTGGGTGGGTTTTGCCAAACTAATGAATGAGAAGACGCTCTACTTATTTGCCTGAGGGCTTTCTGCTAGTAAGTCACTATCTTACCCTATCAAAACCCTCTTTGATTAGTTCTTAAGACTTCCTGGTCCTTTCCTACATCACTTACAAATTCCTTATTTCTCATTGGTCATTGAGAGGAAACAGAATTGTTTTATAAATAACAATGCAATTTCTCATAAGTGAAAACAGAGAAAATGTTGTATCCATATCGTCATTATGCATATCACAATATTTTGGATTTGAATGAGAAATTGTGCAGTGAAGTGGAAAGAAGAATGGATTTAAAGCCAGATCTGAGTTCTGGGGCCAGATATACTGCTGCCAAGCGCTGTGACCTTCACCAAGTCATTTACCTGCAGGTCTCAGTTTTTGTAACACAAAATTGAAAGGCTTCTATCAAGCCAAGTTTTTTCAAGTTGTATATCTCACAGAAAGCTAGTCTCATATAGTAAGAACTCTTAAGTTCAATATTTCATAAACAGGCTATTCAAAGGTAGGTCTCAGAAATGCTCAGTAATTCGGGACAGATAGGACCCCACTCAGGGTGCTGCAGACCCCCCTGCATAAGATAGGTAGGGTTAGAAGAAGTGGGCAGTGTTTTAAGGGTTGAAAGAAACCCCCCCTTAGTGAAGGGCAGACGGTTGAAAGAAACCCCGCTTGGCAAGGGTAGAAACCTTGACAAGGCAGACTTTTCTATAAAACTTAATTTTCTGACATGGGTAACAATGAGTCAAAAGAACGACAACTCTTTATAGAACTAATTTTGCAACTGTTAAACAAAAGAGAAATTAAAGTTAGAAAGGCTAGTGTTCAATTCCTTTTCTTTTCTTCTTACTCCTTTTCATGCTGAATGAAGTGGAGGGGCGTGGAGGGCGTGGAGGCTCTCTGAGTCTGCTTACCTGCCCTGGCTGTTAAGACCCACGGAGAGGGAGCCTAAGGCGGGGCACCCTCTGCTATTCAAGTGGGCACCGGTGGCCTAATGTAGACAGTGCAAGCTCCTTGTCTTGGAACTTTATTAGTTTTCCGCGTAAACCAAGTTATTCAGCCTCTTTTCTCCACTAAATTTTCCTACTACACTATTTCTTCCTAATCTCTCTTTATATTTCTAAATAAATAAGCTTTTCCTCGCCACACCGTCCCCGCTTCAAATTACCCTGGATCCACCGGGGCTGGATCCCAGCACTGAATGCCTACCTTATATTTGGGAAATAAGACAAGATAAGTGATTCTGAATTTTGCATCAAGAGGAAAAAAGAGGCAGAAAATACAGAAAAGGGGGTAAAGGATGGAGGAAATACAATGATAAGGTATAAATACTGAAGAACTAAAATGAAAGAAGAGACAGCATGGGTTCAAGCAATATTTGGAAAGATGATACAGGCATGCCTAGGAGATACTGTGGGTTAAGTTCCAGACCAACACAATAAGGCAAATATGGCAATAAAGCAAGTCACACAAACTGTGTGGTTTCCCAGTGCCTGTGAAAGTTGTGTTTATGTTATACTGTAGTCTTTTAAGTATGCAATGTCTTAAAAAAAAAAAAACAAAAAAAAAAGTGATGTGCACAGTTGCTCAGTCATGTCTGACCCTTTGTGGCCCCTTGGACTGTAGCCTGTCAGGTTCCTCTGCCTATGGAATTTTCCATGCAAGAATACTGGAGTAGAGTGCCATTTCCTACTCCAGGGGATCTTCTTGACCCAGGGATCAAGCCAATGTATCCTGTGTCTCCTGCATCAGCAGGCAGATTCTTTACCACTGAATATATGCCTGAACTAAAAAAAAAATTTTTTTGCTAAAAAATGCTAACCATTATCTAAGACTTCAGTGAGTCATAGTAGTAACAAAGTTCACTGATCACAGATCACCATAACAAATACAACAATAATGAAAAAGTTTGAAATACTGTAAGAACTGCCAAAACGTTACAGAGACACAAAGCGAGAAGATGCTATTGGAAAAATGGCTCCAATAAACTTGCTAAATGTAGGGTCACCATATATCTTCAATCTGTAAAAAGGCAATATCTGCAAAGTAAAATAAAGCAAAGCTCAGTAACATGAAGTATACTTGTATCTGAAATTTTTCAGGGGCTAATAAGAGACAGTAATCCAGATATTCAAGAAACCTACTGCATCTCAAGTAGAATAAAATAAAATAAACTTTTTAAAGTACATTATATTAAAATTTTTGAAAATTGGCAAAGAGAAAAAAAATTAAGCCAGAAAAAAATAGTCAGGTCATATGCAAAGGAATAAGCTAGACAGCTGATTTCTCAAAATATCAACTGAATCTTGATAATAGTGGAATAAAACCTTCAAAGTACTAAAAAAAGAAAACCACTTGCCAACCTGAAAGTCTATACCCTATGAAATATCTTTCAAGAATGAAGTAACTGGAATTAGCACGTGGTGATCGTTTTGTAATGTATATTGAATTGCTACATTGTATACTTACAACTGGGTTGCAACTGGGTCATTGAACAACAACAAATACTTGAAACTGATATATTTTTCTAAGTCAATTACACATCAATAAAAAAATGAAGTAAAAATAAAGCCATTTATATACCTAAAACAAACTAAAGGAAAGTAATTCTAGATGTAAGATCTGAAATGCAGGATGGAAAAAAGTGAACTACTATTAATCAATATGATAGTATAAGATAATAATAATAATACTGCTTTCATTTTTAAGCAGACTTAAAAATACACCATAGTAACAAAATTCAAGAGGGGACGAATGAAATTAAACTTTGAAAGGAACTCGTACTACTGGGAGGAGGGTCAAGCTCTTGGTTCACTTTCAGTTCAGTTCAGCTCAGTTCAGTTGCTCAGTCGTGTCTGGCTCTGTGCGACCCCATGGATTGCAGCACGCCAGGCCTCCCTGTCCATCACCATCTCCCGGAGTTCACTCAGACTCACGTCCATCGAGTCTGTGACACCATCCAGCCATCTCATCCTCGGTCGTCCCCTTCTCCTCCTGCCCCCAATCCCTCCTAGCATCAGAGTCTTTTCCAATGAGTCAACTCTTTGCTTAGACGTCAATAATTTAAATAAATTTGGTGAAATTTCTAGGATAACCACTAACAGAAAGAAACAGAATGTGCTACTTTCCAATAAGCATAGGAGAAAACGGAAGACAAAAATTATTCATTCAAGAATAAAAGGTCAAAAAAATGAGGAACAACAATCCCTGAGCAGTCCTGGCACACGGCAGGTAGTCTGAAAATACTGGCAGGATAAACGGCCGCATTCACGAGAAGGAGAGTGAACGAAGGCGCTCGTCGGCATCTCTGTACAGAGGAGAGCAGGTCAGAGGAAGTCAGGCCCCAGACACCGCGTCGGTTGGCGGTCGTGATTTCGAGACAGATGGGTAAGCGAGGCTGCTGGAGACACAGGCACCAGTGTTTGCCCTCACGCTCACGCGGCGCCCTGCAGCCCTGCATGTGACCCTGCATCCCTGCATTCCCCGGCGCCTCCCCTTGAGGCGAGCCGGCGCAAAAAGGAAACGCGTGGGCAGCCCACAGCCCCGGTGTCTGTCCCGCGGCGCCCCAGGGTTTCCCCCTTCCCCGTGTGTTCAGGCAAAAGCCACCTTCATTTCTCACTGCATTTCAGCCTTTCGAGTGCTGCTCCCACGGAGGACCGCATTTTCAGGCTGCCTTGATCAGTGAAGGATTTCCGTGCTGCCCCCTTTACCAGATCCCCGGGCGCAGCAGCTGCAAAACCTCATCTAGCTGTTGGTAATGAATTCACTCACCCGATTAGTATGCAACTCAGGCAGACTAACCCCAGCTTTAAAGGAAAATGAGTGCCGATCTTTGTAAAGGGAGTGAATATGGAGCAGCCTGATCCCTGAGAGGCTCCAAGAGATTGAAGTTGTTCAAGTCTCACCCCCGAGCCTTAGGAGAGGAAAGTCACACAATCAGGCGGTGATTTGACTGCCCTGTCAATCAAAGACGCTGCAGCAAACCTCACTCATTCAAACTGATTAGCCAGAGGGACTCATCTTAGGCTGGCTGAAAGAACGCTGCTCTGGAAATCAGCAGCTCCACTCAGCCTCCTAATCTTCCTGGGCCTCAGTGTGCTCGTCTACAAATTAGGATGAGTTCAAATACGATCATCCACAACCTTGGTTCTCCAACTTTAGAGTGCATCAAAAGGATCCAGCAAGCTATTAAAACACAGACTTCTAGGCTCAGCTCCCGGGTTCTAGCTGTGACGCTTCTCAGGAGGGGCCTCAGAAGGTACTTTTCTATCAAGGTCCTCAGTGATGCTAATGCTTCTGATACAGGAACCACACTTCAAAACATGGATCTACACAGCCCTTTTTAGCCTTATTGTTACTCTCCAGAGTAGCGTAAAATTCAAATTATGGAATTGTGTATTTAATATTAAGTTTATACATAAAATAAGTTTCACTCATCTTTATAAGCACATGTATTATCAGACCATACTGATACATTGTAGTTAAAACCATTTATAATTACTCTCACTGTTTGCCTTTAAAAGTTAACAAAAGACTTGGCACACAGTTTATTATTCTCAGCAAGTAAACAGTTAATAGGCAAGGTCAGCCTCTCAATAAGCAGTAAAAGCGGCCACTTACGCATTCACAGGTACCAGAAAGAAACAGTTTCAAAACTATGGTTGCTTGACCAGTTCCTTACTTCTAGACTGCATTTATTCCTTTGGATAAAGACTTTAGTTCCATTAAAAGGCAAATGTCCCAGAATATAGTGAAAAAATAATGGACTCTTACCAATCAATTGCATATTACTGCAAGTGATTTTATCAAAATATTCCAAATGTGAGGGGAGGAGGAAGGTGGAGGCACAGTCTTGATTCCAGAGCGAGGTGGCATCACTGCAGGAAAGGGTGGCGAGGGCCGGGAAGGTGCCGCACTGAGGAGTCACCGACAGCACCGTTTTGCCGAAGTCTGGACGCGCCTCCACGTTCAGCAAGGCCTTCTCCCGGGTGGGGAAAGTCGGGCCCGGCGGCCTTAAGTTCACGATGTGTGATCCAAGTGAACAGAGCGCCACGATTCAGATTTGCCTAATAACAGATGCTGTGCAGCAAGTTCCCTGCAAACGAGCCTCACGCTGCAGACTTTCAAAGACGTGGACGTGGATCCACGTGCCCGAGCACAGGAGCGGCCCGTGTGTCTGGTGTGCGTGTCACACGCATGCGCCCTCTGCCTGGGGCTGTGCTTGTGTACACCTGCTGTTCAGAGCTGTAGAGAGCATAGCCGTGCAGTCTCCCCACTCCAAGCCCAGGGTGTCGAGAAGCAAGCATAAAAGCAGCGGTGATACAACCGACATTGCCAAGAAGTGCCGGAGCTGAGCCCCAGAGCAGGCACAGAGAGGAAGGAGAAGCGGAAGCCCCGAGGGGACTCAGCAGGAAACGGCCGGGGGGTTCTTTACGTGAAGAGGCACTGTCCGCTTAGGGACCCAGCCCCAAACGTACACTGGTACACAAAGGCTGCAGCAGACGTTCAGGATGCAGCCCAGTGCTACCCCGGCATCTAAGATGAGAAGGGAAAGGAGCCAGTACCCAGACACACATCCTGGCTTCAAGGGGGTAGACGATAACAACGGGCAGAATGAATTTAGTATCCGGGTGTCCTCGCCAGTACTTATTACCTTGCTCCTTGTTTCCTTCTAACTGGAAAGAATTAGAACATGTCAGAACTCCCAGGGCCTGCAAAGTCTTAGGCTACCTGCCCATTTGAACCAAAAAATACTCTCCGTCACAAGCAAGGAAAATTCATGAAAGGAAAACAGGCAACGTGTAGAGCATAAAGGAAATCAGAGGAGAATGCCTAAATCAGACACTAAAAAGACTAATTCCCATAAATTAACACCACAAAGGCAGGCTACGTGTAGCTAAGGAAGATCACGGTCGTATACTGTGTGATCTTGCCACGACATTGCATCCACTGAGCGTATCGTTAAGGCAAGGTATATTTCCAAGATAACAAAACGAGCAGACATTTAACTTGATTTCAGTAAATATGGATTAGAAGCCCTGCTGCTACCTAACTGCCCTGAAATTAGATACCAGTGACACAGTCCTGAGAAGGATTTAACTCTGGGTCGCAAAGCCTTTGAGCCCCTGACTTAGAAGGGCTCTTTCTGCCAGCTGCCATTTTGCTTTCAACACAACCCTGTCACCACGATAGGAAGTATCATGGGGCTGTGAATACCGATTATTGCCTCCGGCTGTGTATGACCTTTGGCACTGGACTCCCAGAGTTCAAATCCAAGTTCTGCACTCAAGGACTCTGACTTTGGACAACAAGTCTAAATACTCAGTGCTAGCGTCTTCAACCCTAAACTGAGATAGCACCAGTATCAGCCTGTGATATTATAAAAATTAAACTATTTAAAGACTGCTCCACATAGGCATTTAAAACAGTGCCCGGTACAAAGTAACTGCTAAATATATGCTAGCTATTAAAGCTGATCGCTTCTGCTGTCTTTCTTCTCTAAGTCTTATCCACATTAGTAAGTGTATGTATGCGCTCCTCTTGGGAATGAAAATTCTCATTCAAAGAGGAAGCAAACCATTCATTCAGAGAGAAAATTCTGTCCTTAAAATACGCCAGCATATATGTTTTAAATAGATCGCTAACAAGGACCTCCTGTGGAGCACAGAGAACTCTGCTCAGCGTTAGGTGGCCGCCTGGCTGGGAGGGGAGCTGGTGGAGAATGGACACTCGTGTAGGTGTGGCTGAGGCCCTGCATGGTCCACCTGAGACTCACAGCGCTGTGAGCCGACTGCACCCCAGCAAGAGAGAAACCTTTTCAAAAAAATAAAGTTAGTAACTATGCTCCAGTTGTGTATATTTTTCCTGCACATGGTATGAAATGTCTACTATTTTTGTATTCATGAATAGTGTTGCAGACATTAAAAAAAACATGCCAGCACACAAGGGGTGGGCCCCTTTAGCACACACACACGCGAGACGGGAGCAAAGTGGGGAGCTGGCCGCAGGCTGCGGCAGCCCAGAGCCCGGGCACCGTCCCTGCAGTGGCCCGCCAGCCTGTCCAAGCCCGCCCGGAGCGGCCCGCCAGCCCATCCAAGCCCGCCCGGGGTCCCGGGGGTGCCCCACATCGCCGGATGCGGTGGAGGCGGCTGGGGTCTGCCCCGGGTCTTGCGCCCCGTCCACAGCAGGGAGGAGCCGTGCCCACAGGCTGGCCCTGTGCTGGCCCTGGAGCCGTGGCAGTCACACTGGTTCTCACCGTTTTGTCCCTCACCAGACTGCTCACGGTGCGTTGTTTTCTGTCTGGGTTCAACAGGCTGTAAAATTCACGTTGTCAATAATAACTGCTACCCACAGCTTAGGACTGTCCTGCGCGGCCTGTCTCCAGTACGAATGCCAGCTCTGGGCTTCCCGGGTGGCTCAGCAGTAAAGAATCTGCCTGCCAATGCAGGAGACGCGGGTCCCATCCCTGGGTCGCGAAGATCCCCTGGAGGAGGAAATGGTAATCCACTCCAGTGTTCTTGCCTGGAGAATCCCATGGACAGAGGAGCCTGGTGGGCTACAGTCCACAGGGTCACAAAAGAGTGGGACATGACTTAGTGTCTAAACAACAACAGCACCAAGTCTGCAAGGCAGACATGGCTCGCATCCATCATTCCAGAGCCCCAGAAAGAGGACGGGGAGGGGAGGTAAGCTTCCCAAGTCTGCGAAGCTATGCAGCGGCAGGCGTGGGATTTGATCGTGTGTCCACAGACTCTAGGCCCAGGTTCCTTCTCCACGTTCTGCTGTCCTCTGCCCGGCGCAGAGCCGACCCCTGGCACACGCTCTGCTGCCTCTGGAGAGTGCTCTGGGAGCATCTCTGTAGCCGGCGCATGTTGTCCGGTCCTCACAGCTGCTGGGGGAGTCATCTTCATGGAACCTGCTTCCTGTAGTCCAAGCCGCCCCCAGGCTTTCCCTGGAGAGAAAGCTCCTCCTGTCTGCTGCTGAGTATGGTCAGAAGCACCCTCCTCTCTGGGGATGGCAAAGCAGGTACTGGGTCAACCAGAGCTCGGGTCAAGCCCCGCTCTGCCATTCATCAGCTACAGCCCCTGAGCAAAGCTATTTGGTCTAACCTGTTCTGAAAACGAGGATGCTGGTGCCCAGCAGGTCTCTGAGTAAGGCTTAGGTGAGCAGAGCTTCGTCAAGCACCTGGCACAGCGCCTCACACACAGCAGGGATGCCTTAAGCTGAGAATATCAGCCACACCTCCCCTTCACTCAGCAGGAGAGGAGAGAGCATGCTGCTGACCGTGGGACCCCACCCCCAAACATGGGAGACTTATTCCCTGTCTTTCCCCTTCAACCCCAAAATGCCCAGCTGGCCCAGCTGGTACTGTTCATCCTGAAACTTCAGTGCAGTTTAGGAAGATTAACAAATCTCCATCAAGAATAAGATCTTTAAGAGTAAAATCTCACTTTTTTCCTGTTCGTTTTGCTCACTCAGTTCACTAAACATTGATTGATCCTAGGTACTGATTTTTTGGCATCTATATTGAACTGGGGTGCTGGAGAAGACTCTTGAGAGTCCCTTGGACTGCAAGGAGATCCAACCAGTCCATCCTAAAGGAGATCAGTCCTGGGTGTTCATTGGAAGGACTGATGTTGAAGCTGAAACTCCAATACTTTGGCCACCTGATGCGGAGAGCTGACTCATTTTAAAAGACCCTGATGCTGGGAAAGATTAAGGGCAGGAGAAGGGGATGACAGAGGATGAGATGGTTGGATGGCATCACCAACTCGATGGACATGGGTTTGGGTGAACTCCTGGAGTTGGTGATGGACGGTGAGGCCTGGAGTGCTGCAGTCCATGGGGTCACAAAGAGTCAGACATGACTAAGCGGCTGAGCAATAAGAACGACATACTGTTTATATATATATATAAGGTTTATTTGTATTATCATGATATGTGTATACAAATCACTTACATATGCTTGGGTCTATATGCTTATGCGTACATGTATGCATACCTGTGTGTTTGTATACGTAGATACATACACATGTACATAATTTCAAAGGATTCTAAAATGTCTATCCCAAGACCTCATCTTAGGAACCTAGGGCAGACCGGGGATTTCGAAAGGAGCTTCCCTGTGAGTTAGTATTAAAACAACCGGGCTGTCTGTGGAATCAGCTGTCTCTTGCCTCCTCAGGCTGAACTTGGTGGGAGGGTCGCACAATCCTGCTGAATCAGCTCAGCGCGTCCCTTTACAGCTCTCCACTGGCGTGACTTTGAGTGAGCGTGATTCGAATGCTGTGCGCCGGTCGTGCCCGGGCCCTCCAGCTCCAGGTCACCGCTGGCCCCAGCCTCCCCAGCCCCGGCCTTTACGGGGATGTTAACCATCAGCCCCCCGTGCTGTCTACCTATTTGCGCCTCTCCTGAGTCAATGCCAACCTTAGAGCGCCAGGAGCCCGGGCATTGACACTCACGCCCACGGAGTCCACCTGCTGGCACAACTAACGCCCAGTAACCTCACCTGAGACCACTCGGTTCAGAAAAGGCGGAGAGCAAGCTTCGGTCCATTGACGAGGTGAGCCAAGGCCCTCCAGGGCCGCGCCCAGACTGTCCCATGAAGCCTCCAGTGAACCAAAGACCATGCAAAGGCCTCAGGATTTATTTCTACTAGAACTGTCTCCTGATCGACAAGGAGCTATAGTGGCAAATAGCAGGGGCTTGAATATTTCACAAGAGACACTGTCTGCGCGCAGTAACTGAGCTGTTCAGGCTCTCTCTCCATCTTTCTCATCTCCTTTGCTCCTAAACGTTCCAGCTCTTTGACACACACACAACTTCTGTGTGTGCATGTGTGTTTAGATGTTCGAGAAAAAAATTTCAAGAGACAAAAATATAAGGAATACAACAAACGATCGACAACATGTTATCGATAACTTAGAACAACACCACTGACTACTGCTAAGCATTTTATCTCATACACTTTGGATCTTTTATTTTGTAAAATTAAAATAGACCACACTGTGATTTTCTTTGACCGTCTTCTCCCAATGCAGAGACATCCATTAGCATTAATTGCTTTTATGCTATAAGTGTATATGTATGTATGTTATGTATATGTGTATATGCCATAACTGTATACTTCTGGTCCATTTTTTATTCTTTAACATACACACAAATGCCTATTAAAATGTATTAGTATACATATATACATGTTAAAGTTACATGAACAGCATCATGCTATACTATTCTGGAAGTTGCTCTTTCTACTCTATAGTCTGTTTTGGAGACATATACCTGATCTGCACAGATCTAATTGACTTTTCTTATTTTCTAGGATAAGGTCACAGGGCAAGTTTGTGTAAGAGAAATAAAAATTGCCCATTTTATTACCAAGTGGTACAAGATCCTAGGGACTCCAAATTACAATCAGCATACAGCAGTGGCCTTGAAAAAGCGTCCAGTTAATATTTATCAAATTACTGTACTCACCAAGAGAGCTCACCACGCCTTACCTTAAGTCAGACAAATCAAAATCGCAAAGGGGCAGCTACCATTTCCAAATTGACAAATGAGTAGGAAGCGCCAGTCTAGCACTTGAAGGAAATGAGAGATAGCGTAATTAGATTCTTAAGGGTGTTGCTTTGAAGGACAAAATCAGTTCAGAGCTGGAAAGGTCTCTGAACAGGTGTAAAGAGGTCTTCTTGGAAGAGGCAGTCGTGCAGACAAGTAGTGAAAAGTCAGAAAAAGTTCAAACACCATGAGAGGCCAGGAAAGGCAGAAAGGACTGGGGTTGTGAAAACAGGGTTCGCAGGTTGGAATAAGGATGGAGTGAGCAGGATAACCCCGAAAGGAGGGCGGAGGCTGGAGGAGGAGGGGTGCGGTGAGCATGGAGGAGCCTGAGCTGGATGGCGGGGCCCTGCCTGCCCGCGGGGCACCCTCTCAGCACCTCGCATGGCGCTGGCTCTGTGCAGCGCCGGAGCCCTCCATGCCCTCCGGCACCCTGGCAGCTCTCACACACTGCTTCCTCCGCAGGGTGCCGCTTCTCACCGCGCTCTCTCTGGGCTTCCGTCTCAGCAGGACACCCACACGGCTTCCTGCACACCCCTAGTCAGCTCCAGGTGTCCCTTCTCACTCGCTACTTCAAGACCTTGGGCTTCCTTCCAGCACAGAATTTGTCAAACTGGTTTGTAATTACGTTATCTTTCCCACTGAATTATGAACTCATTAGGAAAAAGGACTTTGACTTATTTATCTTTTGGGTCCAGACTGTAGCCCAGTACCTGTTTCACAGAGGTACTCAAGCAGTGTTTGCAAGAAACCTTAATTAATGATTAAATCAAAGAATTATGGGTATTCACTTAATTTTATGTATTTTAAAATATTTATATGCAAATATTACTCACACAGGCTAAAAAGAAATCAATATTTTGATGCCTCTTGACTTTTAGAATACTTCCTATGAGAAAAGACAAATTGTAACTGGTAGCAATATAAAATACTATAAAGATAAGTCAGAGTTCTCTTTCTCCTGCAAGTCTTCAAAACTCAAAACCTTTTCATCTACAGAAAAGAAAAACTAAGAGCGCTTTGATATAGCTGACTGACACTTCAATCATGCCATCGCTGAATGGATGTGACGTCAGCAAAGCCCAGTAACAAATGCAGCGAAATGAAAACGGAACCTGGGAGATAAAGTCTAACCCTTCTTTCCTTAGAGTTTGGTCAGGTTTCAATGGCTCACGGGGTGCTGGGCGTGGAAGCCCGGCACGCCCAGCGTTTCAGGACAGCGGCACCAGTGCCAAAGGGCTGCCCCTACACCTCCCTGGTGGCTCAGCTGGAAAGAATCCGCCTGCAATGCGGGAGACCCCAGTTCAATTCCCCAGTTGGGAAGATCCCCTGGAGAAGGGAAAGGCTAGAGTTCACAGGGTCAGAGTCAGACACGACTGAGCCACATACACACACCCCCGCTAAAGAGGCTAAAGGGACACGCACCCCCCACCCCCACTGCTGCTGCTGCTGCTGCTGAGTCGTTTCAGTCATGGCCCACTCTGTGCGACCCCAGAGACGGCAGCCCACCAGGCTCCCCCGTCCCTGGGATTCTCCAGGCAAGAACACTGGAGTGGGTGCCATTTCTGCCTCCAATGCATGAAAGGGAAAAGTGAAAGGGAAGTCGCTCAGCTGTGTCTGACTGTTAGTGACCCCATGGACTGCAGCCCACCAGGCTCCTCCATCCATGGGATTGTCCGGGCAGGAGTACTGGAGTGGGGTGCCATCGCCTTCTCTGCACACCCCTGCTAAAGAAGGCTAAAAGGCCAACGTTTGGCCAGCCAATCACTATATAGTCTCCACACCTGGTTCAGGCTTTAGTGAGTTCTAAGGGAAGGGAATGTCTATCCCCTCAAAGGTCGATTCAAGTTCAAGCTACGCGTTTAGACAGTGGCTGCCGTGAAGGCCTGTGAGGTGCTAGAGCCTGGAGGAGTGGCCCCCGAAGCGAGACTGCGTGGAAAGCATTGCTGCTGTTGTTGTTTACTCTCTAAGTCACGTCCGACTCTTTGTGGCCCCGTGGACTGTTCCCCAGCAGGCTCCTCTGCCCACGGGGTTCTCCAGGCAAGAATACTGGAGTGGGTTGTCACTTCCTTCTCCGGGGGACCTTCTTGACCCAGAAATAGAACCCAAGTCTCCTGCATTGGCAGGTGGATTGTTTACCACTGAGCCAGCTGGGAAGCTCATATAGAAACCATAGTCAGGGTCTATTCCAGTCCCCTGACCTAGGAAATGAACTTGCACCAACAGGCAAGACCTAGACCCCTTCATGTTTAGGAAAAACTAGACACATGACCGTTTCCCCCTTGCTAACATTTGGGCTACACATCCTGAATTATCTTGTGTCCTTTGTCTCCAAGCGTTAGTCACTCAAGTCGTGTCCGAATCTTTGCGCCCCGTGGACTGCAGCCCACCAGGCTCCCCCGTCCCTGGGATTTTCCAGGCAAGAACACTGGAGTGGGTTGCCATTTCCTCTTCCAAGGGATCTTCCCAACCCGGGGATTGAACCCAGGTCTCCGGCATCTCCTGCGTTGCTGGCAGATTTTCTAACGGCAGACACTTTACCATCTGAGCCGCCAGAGAAGCCTAAAGGTTAGACAAATGGTGGCCGCTCCGGGGCATGAACCGGCGGCCCTGAGGCCTGGTGACGTCGCCCACACCGTGAAGGCGGCGGGGAGAAGGCTGCCCCTCCGCCCAGGCCGGACGGCTCCCAGACCCAGCAGGAAGGAGCTTCAGAAGGGGAAGCTCGCCCCTCGGAGCCGCTCAGAATGAGGAGCGCGACAAAAGGCGGAAGAGGGGTTTGTCGCCTTTAACAATTCTCGGGAAGTAAAAGTAGAGCCTGGGCAGTAGAATAAGGCCTAAGCCTTTCTCTCCTTTTCTGTCGGGCTTCCCCAGCTGCAGGTGGCCATCGGTGCAGAGACCTCGTGCGTGCTGTTTCGGGCTGGGGGATGCTGCGCCCCGCACTCCCGTTCCAGCGGGATCGCGGGGAGCCTTGGCGGAGGCTGCCCAGAGGGCCCTCAGGACGCCTTCCCCGCCGCTCCACCCGAAGCCAAGCCACTCTTCCAGCATCCCGTCTGCTCACTCCGCTTGTTTGGCTTCCGCCGCTGCTGGGAGCTAGAGTCCCATGTTGAGTCGTTCCTTCTCTGTGTCCTCCGTGGAGGCAGAGACTTCATTTCCACACCCATACCCTTGCCACCCAGAAAACAAACAGATGGGTGAATAAATGCACTCAGGCACGGCCTCATGTAACGCTTGCAAATGCACACGCGTATCGCCACGTCCTGGGGAAGACAAGCGTGACCTCGAGAGGAACACTGGCTGCTGGGGCCGGCTGGCGCCTCTCCTGCGCTCTGTCCCGACAGCAGACCTCTGCTCTGGGCTCCACCCTCAGCCAGCAGCCCCGGCCACACGTCGCCTGCATCCCGCCCGCGGGGATGCTGCTGGAGAGAGCGCTGTCCCTGGGGCCCCTGCCACCGTGCAGCCCGCCAGGGTGGCATCGTCAGCACGGTGCCCCAGCTCGGGTCAGCAGATGCTCCTGCCGTCTCTCCATCTCACGGGCCGACGGAGCCCCACCGTCCGCCCTCCCGGCTCTTTCCTCCTTGATCTTTTCTGGGCGGACTCAAAGACGCAGGCCCGTCGCAAGGGGGAACTGTAAGCAGGTCCTCTCCTTTGATGTCTCCCCGGCTGCCCACATTCTTCCACAGAAAGGCTCCCTCCTCCTGGCAGAGGCCTCTCGGTGGCGCCTGACCTTCCGCGGTTTGATCTTTTCTCAGCCTGTCTCTGCCGTCCCCTCGCCCCTCCTGGTCCTTTCAGTGTTCGGAATACTGATGCATTTAGGAAGAGCCCCAGCGGGCCTGTCTGCTGTGCTCCGTGAGTTAATCAGTAACCGAGGCCAGCCCCGCAGCGGATCACCTGACGTTCCCCTTCCGCTCGGACCAGCCTTCCAGCCCTGCCTCGCCCGGGCCCGGGGTTAGGAGGTCGTGGAGCTCCAGGGCCTGGGAGGGGCAGGGCACACCAGGAGGCAGAAAGGCAGGTGCAGATCAAGCGAGCTGCAGAAAGGAGGGTAAACTCGGCCTCCTTTTGAGGAGAGACCTTTCCTCTGTTAGCTGTTTCAAAGGGAAACAGAAAGAAGCGTTCACGCTGCTTCCACGCCCCTCGTTGCATGGAGCCCTGAACATCCAGTGAAGAGACGGGCTAGTTAGACACCTCCACCCCAGCAGAAGGGACCCGTTCAGCTCCGTCTCCCCTTGGCTTCTCCAAGCCTGCAAGCTGCGGGCTCACCAGGCTTTTCACCACACTGCCTCAAACCTAGAACTTCCCCCGGTGCCCCGCACCTCCAGGCCCGGGACTGAGGCAGCTGCATCGCGCGTGGCGGTGTTAAGTCAGCGTCCCCCGCGCGTCCGTTCCCTCCCCCATCGGAGCCCCAGCCAGCGCGCTGACTCCCGGCCTCCGGCTTGTGTGTCCTTAACCCCGAGCCCCCATGAGGAGAGGGCTGCGGGAGAAGCGGAGGGGCTCGCAGGAGTCGGGAGGACAGCGGGGCCCCTGGGCTGGGGAGGGAGACAGCTCAAGGGCCCGGGCACGGGAGAGCCCCAGGTCCCGCTCCGCGGCGGTGCTGGGGGGCCCAGAGACCCCGGAGTGAGAGGGGACCACGGCACCCTTGGTGGGACCCTCGCCCCGGACGGGCTTGGCTTCATCAGAGCCGCCCGCAGCCCTGTGCATGGGAACAGGAAACCACACGCGTCAGAGACGGCGGGAGTGAGGCCAGCAGCGGCCGCGGTGGGCCCACGGGGACTCGGGGGTTCTGCGGGCATCCCGTAAGCCTGCCGCTGCCCCAGGCGCTGGCTCAGCCCCAAGAGGAAGGGCGAGTCCCCGCGACAGAGAGGGGATGCGCCCCCAGTCGAGCAGGAAGTGGGCGCTCGTGGTCATAAATCAACTTGGCCTTCAAAAAAGCGGTATTTTTCCTCCCAGGAGTCTGGTGGATCGGGGTTCACACACGGCTTTAGACCACCCTCCTGGCTCTCCAACATGCTTTTCCCCAGACTCTCGCCCGTGAGCCTGCTCAGATGCAGGTCAGTTCCAGGCAGGCTCTAGGGTATCACAGCCAACCTGGCTGCAGGCTCCTGCTCATCTGCGGGGAGAGGAGGCTTCTTCAAACAAACACCCTAACTCACAAGCCTTGCTGGCTTAAGTGGTCCATTTTTCCCTTTATTCACATCATGTGGATACCTTGAATCAAGCATCCCCAGAACTCAGCTAACGTCTCCCCAAAGCAAAAGCCACAGTCAGCCAACTCCTTCCTCCTCCCCTACATAGAACCACTTTCCCGGGGATTCTCCATCAGAAATGTCCTTCAGAGCCTTTCTCTCCTCTGTGTCTCCACACCCTCATTTAGGACTTGATAATCCTTGCTAATAACTATCTTAATCAATACAGCATGGCAAACATCCTCATGAGTATTTAAATGAACACGTAGTAACAATGACGTAAAGAACCACACAGCCATCCATTTTATTACCCCTCGCTTATAACCAATGAGTTCTAATATTACTGGAATTTATTCTATAGAAAGAGCTTTATATTTAATAAATATCTTCATTGTACCATTTTCTAACAAGCATCCGTTATCTTTGTTATCTTTGTAAGACCCTTTGAACTTTGTTTTATCCAAATGCTAACATTACTTGTAAACCAGCATGGGTAGGGCACTTGTCACAATACCCAGTCTGCCAACTAGTCACCAGCCTTAATTCAGCTTGGGAAGCCAACCAAGGTCAATGGTTACTACCTAATAAAGTCAGTGCCCAACAACCGCAGATTTGCAAAAGTGCTCTCAAAAAAAAAAAAAAAAGTTGATACTAGAACTGGGATGGTTATTCTTTCCTTGGGGGAACTGCATTTGAACAGACAACTTGCCAGAAATATACACTCCCTTTCCAGCACTCCAGCAGCCAGGAAAGGGGTCTGTTTTAGTGGATATGAATCAATTAGGTTATATTTCATAAACATGAAGATGGCAGGCTTGGTGATTAATGGCGGGAAACTTGGACACAGTTAGTTGTGAGAACGTATGAAATACGACGCGGCCATCACGCGGACATGGCCTCGACACGCAGACCCCCACCAAGGAGAGGCCAGCCCCCTCCTGCGGGAAGAGAGCAGCAAGGGCAACAGACGCCTCGCAGAGCCCCCAGGCCTCCACTCTTCCACGTTTGGACGCAACGAGAGACATTTTCAATATCCACAAGGGAGGAGGTAACCACTGCCTTTAATTCATTTGCTATCTATTTATTGTATTGCGAGAAAGTGGAAAAACTGATTTTATTTTGGTAGATTTCCACTGCGTATATACTTGGAATCAATTTCCCGTGGATTCTTCCTAGCTGCCATAAGTTGGCTCTTGCCAGTACATCCTTTCCCTCGGGTTTGTGCCCACTCTCACTATCCCAGCAGAGCAGATGCTTATCTCAGGCTTTGACTAACTCTAGACCTACCGGTGACTCGTGGGCCGCGCTTAGGACGTGCTGTGGATGGGCTGGCTGGCCGCCTTCACGGACCTCCCACCAGGCATCCAGCAGTCACTGAGCTCCGTGTCGACCCAATTCCCAGCTGGGCAGTTAACCCTTAGGACTCACGGTCACCGTTTGAGAACCATCTTCTGTGATTTTATTTCAGCCTGTGCCGCCTGAAGCAGAACTCAGTGTCTTAAGTTCCGTCATCTAAGCCTGCAGACATACGCTGGCTGCGTGTTGGTTTAGACCCAGCGTTTTAGGAAAAGGGGTGTTCACCCAGTAACCGCTATCATGGGGAGAAGCCCTTTGTCTCTCGCCCACTCCTTTCCCTTAACAAAAGTGCGTCTGTGGAAGATGAAGAACTCCAGTCTTGATAATTAGAAGGTAGACACACTGGGCTTTCTAAGAATCAGAGATTTTAATATCCCTGAAGAGGGAGATGATGTCACCTCTCCCCACTTGCTCTTCCACAATCCCCTGTCTTCCAGGCTTTCTTAATTTATACCTCTTAAACTCCAACACCTTCTAATACTATGTCAGAGTGTCTTAGGCTTCTGAGACCAGGAGAATAATGACCCTGGTCAGAAATTTGACAGAGTTGGGAAAAGTACATATAAATCAAGCCAAACATTCTTTATAAACTATATAAAGATAAATTGATTGGGAGACAAATGACGGCTAGATATGGATTTATTAGCCCAGGCAAAACTGCAAGGATATAGATCAAAATGGTAGTGGTCTTTATCACTAAGAAGCATATTAGTGATTTTTACCATCTTATTTGGTTTTCAAGATAATTTTTAGGTGACATTTTAGGTTCACAGCAAAATTGGAAGGAAGGTACACAGGCATCCCCGGTAACCCGTGGCCCTCCCCATCATCAACATCCCTCATCACAGGGATGCATCTCTTATCACTGATGTCCCTGCATCGACACGTCACAGCCACCCTAAGCCCATGCTTTCCCTTAGGGTTCACTCTCGATGCTGTGCATTCTATGTGTTTGGACAAATACACGATGCAACATTCGCATCAGTACGGTTTTGATGAGAAAAAATACCATTTCATAGTACAATAAAATTAGATTGGTCTGAAAAACTTTGAAATGCTGGATAAGATTATAACCACCACTTGGGTTTCTTACATTAATTATTTGAGAGAACACAGAGCTTGCTTAAGTTGAGGTCCAAAAGCGGCATCACTTCTGCTGTGTTGTGTTGGACAAAGTAGCCGCACGTTGGCCCAGATTCAAGCAGATGGAGGCAGTGACGCAATGGCGCAGCTGGTTCTCAAGACAAGTGGCCGCCTTCTACCAGAGGGATGTGACCAGAAGGGGAAGAGGCAGAAGTCCCAGGCGGTGTCGACTTCTATCTGATTCTGCAGAGGAGCTCAAGGGAGAGGCCCGTCTCAAGGCACCTCAGTGTAAGGGACACAGCTCCCATAGTCCCACACCAAGAAGCACTGGTCCACAGGGCGGGTGAACCCGATTCAAAAATAAACAAAGGATATTAAGACGTTTATTCAAGGAAGATATGCAAATAGCCAATAAGCTCATAAAAAACGTTCCACGTCAGTCAGTCCAGGCGCTCAGTCATGTCCGACTCTGCAACCCCATGGACTGCAGCACGCCAGGCCTCCCTGTCCATCACCAACTCCCGGAGCTCACTCAAACTCACGTCCATCAAGTCCGTGATGCCATCCAGCCATCTCATCCTCGGTCGTCTCCTTCTCCTCATGCCCCCAGTCCCTCCCAGCATCAGAGTCTTTTCCAGTGAGTCAGCTCTTCGCATCAGGTGGTCAAAGTATTTGAGTTTCAGCTTCAGCATCAGTCCTTGCAATGAACACCCAGGACTGATCTCCTTGAGAATGGACTGGTTGGATCTCCTTGCAGTCCAAGGGACTCTCAAGAGTCTTCTCCAACACCACAGTTCAAAAGCATCAATTCTTTGGCACTCAGCCTTCTTTATAGTCCAACTCTCACATCCATACATGACTACTAGAAAAACCATAGCTTTGACTAGATGGACGTTTGTTGGCAAAGTAATGTGTCTGTGTTTTAATACGCTGTCTAGGTTGGTCATATCTTTTCTTCCAAGGAGCAAGTGTCTTTTAATTTCATGGCTGCAGTGGTTTTGGAGCCCAAAAAAATAAGGTCTTTGACTGCTTCCATTGTTTCCCCATCTATTTGCCATCAAGTGATGGGACCAGATGACCACTGGCATCTAGTCCACGTCATTAATCATCAAGAAAATGTAAGTTAAAACCATAAGAAGATACCATTTCACATTCACTAGAATGGCTAGAATCAAAAGTGTGACGATAACAAGTATTGGTGAAGATGTAGAGAAATCAGACCCCTCCTACACTAACAGTGGGCATACACCATGGGGGTACAGCCACTTGGGAAATACGTTTCCAAAGATATTTCTTTTGTTTGGAAAAGAAAAGAAATTGCCAGTTCTTCAAACAACTAAGAGCTACCGGTGATCTAGTCAATCCTGCTCCTGGGTATGTACTTGGAATGAAATATGCCAACAGAAACACGCATGTGGACGATCATAACAGCACCGTTCACTGCCGCCAAAACGTGGAGACGCAAGGCCCACCACATGATGGGCTGACAGTCAACACGACGGACTGCCATTGTTTCACACACACGAGTGAAGCACTGACCAGTGCCACAACGTGGACGAGCCTTGAAAGCTTCATGCTGAGTGACAGCATCTGGTCACCAGATACCATATATGGTCCCACCTATGTGAAATGTCCAGAATAGGAAAACCTAAAAAGACAGAAAGCTGGCTAGCAATTGCTGAGGGATGGGGAGGGGATTAGTGGGATAGAGAGGAACGGCCACAGGCTCCGGGGTTTGCACCTGAGGTGGTGCGATATTCTAACGACGACGGAGGACAGCTGCACGTGTCTGTGACCACACTAGAAACCCCCGAGTTGAAGCTGTGGTAGACGGTGTGCAATCACGCCTCAGTACTAACTTTCTAGAACTGCCGTAACAGCTCACCATAAGCAACATAAACAGCAGAAACGCACCCCTCCACAATTCTGCAGGGCGAGAAGCCCAGAAGTAAGGACTCAGTAGGACTGATTCCTCTTGGAGTCTCTGGAGCAGAACGCTCCCCGGGCCCGCTTCTCGCTGCGGCCGCGGCCCTTGGCTTGCCAGGCTTACAGCCCCAGTACTGCAGCCTCTGCGCCTATCTTGTCTTTTTTTATCAGTTACATCTCACCCACCTCTCTCCTATAAGTACACCAACAGAGGCATGCCTCGGAGACGGTGCAGGTTTGGTTCCAAACCACTGTACTAAACCAAATGTCACATTAAAGGAAGCACGTAATTTTTTGGCCTCCCAATGCAGATAGAAGCTACGTTCACACTGTACTGCAGACTATTGAGGGCACGGTGGCGTCATGTCTAAAATCAATGTACATACTTCAATTTTAAAACACTTGATTATTAAAAAATGCTAACCATCAAAAAAAAGTTTTTTAAACAGATCAAAAACAAAAATAGGAGGAATATAAACTTCTAGGCACCTCCAGTTCCCTGTGGTTGAGGCAGAGTGTCTGGGGCAACCAGAGAGGGGTCCTCAGAAGAATCATTTTGAACAGCCCTTGAAAACACATGGAAGTTGTAAGGGGAGAGAGGGGAGAAGGTTCACAGGAATGACAGAGATCTCGGGATCAGCTTAAGGCCTATCCCCTTTCCTTAACCAATTACAAGAGAAAATTCTGGCCAGAGTTCTGGATCCTGTGCCCCCTTCAAAACTAGGCTGAAGACAGGGGAAGCGGGGCCTCCAGCGGGCAAGTGCCAGGACACAGCAGGAAGCTGGGAGCTGCAGGCGGAGCACGCTCCCCGTGAGAACTCGAGTCCTACGGCTCACTCCAAGGAAATCCTAGAAGCGGAGCGCGAAGGGCTGCCACAGAAGAGATGAGGCCCCCTGAGCAAGAGGCCGTCAAGCAGGGCAGAGCTGGGGCTGCACGGCCCGCGTCTCAGGGGGGCGTTCTAGAAGACCCTTCAGTGACTCCTGCCCCCTGGCACGGGTGCCCCTGTGTGAGCCCCTCCCCCTGACTGTGGGCTGGAGGGAGCGACCCCCTTCTGGAGGAGAGGACGCAGTGGGGGCGACGGGAGGTCCCTTTTGAGCTTCGGTGGCCCCACCTTGGATGTCCTCCTCTTGACCTCCTGGGCTCCTGCTCACTTACTGCGGGGGCCGCTGCCAGCCATGCTGGGAGCGTCTGCACAGGCCCCCGCAAGGACCTGAGTCTCCGGAGCAGCCCGCGAGGAGACTGGCCACCAGGTCACGAGTGAGCCGAGGGGCACATGTCCCAGGTTGGGGATGATGCGGATTGCGGATGGCATGAGCTGGGGATGAGGACTCCCCGCCCTCCATCTGGTTTGGGAGTGGGCGCAAGATCCAAAGTCCCGCTCAGAGTTTTCCCTCTCGGTAATTGGCGAGGAAAGCGTGGAGGCCTCTAGCCGGCCCTGACTTGAGATGCTGACAGCCTCAGCGGACACCGTGGCTGCAGCTCCGTGAGAGACATGCCGAGTCAGAGGCCCCGGGCCAGGCTGGCTCCCTGACCCGCAGACGGTGAGACAATCAGTGCTCTTTCCAGCTGCTACGCTCGGGGGCAACGCGGAATGCAGAAAGAGGTGACTCTCGCAGGCCTGAAAGCTCCTTCTCATCCTAATACTAGCTTGAAGATGCATTTCATCACAGGGCTACTGCAGTGGAGTGTGTGTAAGAACAATGAACACGAGTGTGCGTCTGTATCTGCCTGAGCGTGTTTTGAAAGGGAGGCCAGGAAGGTGAAGTACAGAGAAGGAAAGATGACGCTAACGCCAAGGACCCCGCCCTCCTGATGTCGACGTGCCCTGGCTCTCCCTAGCGGCACGCTGGCCTCTGCCAACAGAGCTCGTCCCATCCTTCAGAAGGAGGAAAAGCAGCGCTGTGACGGGGGTCACCGAAGAGCTCGAGCTTTGCGTCTTCGCCAGGCTTCCTGCCCTAGCAGAGACGGCCGCCAGCCGCTGAACCTTAGCCGCCAACTTAGGCCCCAAAGAAAACATTTGAAGTACAATCGGCAGCATTTAGACTGTCTCGGATCAGTGTGGGTGTGATCAGGAGCTTCTCAAGCACCATTTTTCCCACCAGTTGTACTCATGGCATCACAAGAACACGTTAGCTTTTTTTTCCCCCTCTGCCCAGAAATGTATGACTGCCCATTCTGAAGCCATCAATTATGCAGGAAGCTCTGATGTGCAGAGATCAAACCTGGACCGCTACCCGGCATTCATTCGTGCCAAGAGCCTGCCGTCTGCCCGTCCTGGAGAGAGGGGTCCTCCCGCAGCAGGGGCAACACAAAACTGCGAACACGAGCAGAAGCTCGGCTTCCCTCCCGTGTCCCTCCTGCCCCCACAATTAGCCTCGCTCAGAGCGGCAGCTCGGCCCCGTCCCAGGGGCGCACGGTAGCCAAACAGGGGCTGGCCTCTGAAAGCAGCGAGGGAGGGCCTGTCTGGGGCTCCTCCCCTCCAGTGACTCTCCAGAGACCCTTCCAGAGGGGCCCCAGGTGCCATCCGCACCCCCGGAGGCCTCTCAGGAGGGGGCGCCCCCGGGGCTGACCCTCAGACGCTCAGAGGGCCTGCAGGGGTCAGGAAGGCCAAGGTGTCTCAGACACGCGGCTTGGACGGCTCATGCAGAGAGCCCAGTACCACCTTTTGCTCCGGCCTGCCGAGGATGCGCCTGGGCATCAGCACACCATCCTGGGCCAAAGGGCTGCAGGGTAGGCCCCTCAGGCCCTGCACCCACCAGGACAGAGGGGACCCGCCTGCCCTGCAGCCGGCAGCCCGGCTCACAGGTCTAGTAATGCAGGCAAGACGCTTACCTGCAGACAGGAGGCCTGGACTCCAGTTTCGAGCCTTTCTTTAATCAGGTTGTTTTGGTCAAGGTTTTTCAAAAATGTATAATTAAGTAAAATCTACTATAGGACTTTCCTGTAGCTCAGACGGCAAAGTATCTGCTTGCAATGTAGGAGACCCGGGTTCGATCCCTGGGTCGGGAAGATCCCCTGGAGAAGGAAATGGCTACCCACCCCAGTGTTCTTGCCTGGAGAATGCCAAGGACAGGGGAGCCTGGCAGGCTACAGTCCACGGGGTCGCAAAGAGCCGAACATAACTGAGTGACTGACACACTGCTAAATCTACTCTAGGCCAGACGGGTCTGTGAGCAGGTCGTGCATAGACGTTCCAGAAGGAACCGGAGCTAGGAAGCCAGCAAGACTCAAGACGCTTCTCCCTCTCTAGGGCCCCTCCGCCAGTGTTGCGGTGCGGCTGGGTCTTTGCCCCTGCTTTCGTGTGCCCACAGGAGTCAGGCCTCCGAATGTGAAGGCCCCACGCTCAACAGCCAGCTGCACCGCCAGCTTCGCTGAGCTCCCTTTCCAAGTTCCCAGGTGAGAGCCTGTGACTGGCACGTGGGGCGAGGGGCACCCTGGTGCAATCAGCTGTGGTCCGGACGGGACAGGGGAAGGGAAGAGACCCCAGCGTGCAGAGAGCCATCAGCAGCGCCTCTGAGAACCGGAGGAGGAGGGTGGAGAGAGGGCCGGCACAGGAGGTGCCTCTTGGACAGGACACACATCCCCGGACAGAGGAGCCTGGAGGGCTGCAGGCTCTGGGGCTGCAAAGAGTGGGGCACGACTGAGCGGCTAGGCACAGCCCACCATCGGCATCATCCTTGCTAGTACAGAGCCTGCTTGAATTCCGGCTCCTTCAGGAGCTTAACCTTCTCACCCCTCAAGTCCTCCCCTCCCTGTGAGCCTTGACTTCTGTTCAACAAAGTCTCAGCCTTGCAGTAAGGTAACATCACCTAAGGTTCGCCCTCAGGAAGGGCAGACGGTCCAGGCGCCAAGTGCAGTAAGCCCTGCGGTCACAGAGGCGACACGGCATCGCGAGGACTAGCCTGAAAAACTAGGGAGACAGGTTATGTGACCACTGCGCCCTCCTCCCCCAGTGCCTAGAGGAAGGGGCAGGAGGCTGAGGGCGGAGCTTTAGCTGAACCGCTACAGGCCAGTGCATCAGGCGGATCAGAACTCCCCGACTCCCTGAAAGGGCCCATGCACGTTAGCACAAAGTGCCTGGGTCCCAAAGGCCTAGGAAGAGGCAGCAGGCCGCCTTAGCACCCTGCTCGCTTCTCCAGCGGAGAGATCGGAGCCCTGCAGAGGGCCCTTCACAGGAGCTCACCGCATCGCGGTTTCCATGGAGACACGCGCCCCACGTTGCATACGCGGGCCGGGTTAGGGATTTCTCGCTACAGTGCATTCACGTTGGTTTGCTTCCCATTTCAACCCACAAGTCATCTCTTTTTCACTTTCCCATCTTCCTGCAAATGGTTGAGAAATTACACGACCCAAAGCCACCATCCGTGGTCTGGGGTTTCCGTCCCTGTCAGTCACACTTAGATCAAGGACTTTTCAGTCCTCCTCTTGCTATTTTTCTAAATTACTGTCTTCCGTAAATGCTTCAATAAAACGGTCCTTTTATTATTCTGATGAAATTGGGCAAAGAGGGTCTATGGGACTTTTGTTTTTGTGAAGGACGCTGTTGCCAGGATACCCAGGGTGAAGGTGTCAAAGGAAGACACGTTGAAAGGACCAGCTATGGTGAACATCCCAGAATCGGCCCCTTGCATGCTAATCGTTCTGATTTACCCTACGCTGTTTCTGTCTACTATAGGAAAGATAGGAGAGCCCAGTTTCTAAATAATAAACTATTGGGAGAACAGAAAACATGTATTATTCAATAGGGCAATGCACGCTTCACTCTCTTCTTTTTCCTTTGCTTTAAAATGTAGCACTAAGACCATTAGAAATTCTGGTATTTCATTAAAGCAAGTAAGGAGATGAAAGAGAAATAGATTTCTACACTGACTACTTCAGGAAATTTACAACAGAGTGAAAAGGAAAATAAAAGGGTGAGAAGAATTGAAGCCACTTCCAACAATAGCAGAGAGACGCCATGATCACCCATTATTTAAAAAGCGCATACTAAGCACTCTGTTAACAAGCAGCTTACAAGCTCCTTCCAGGGACATCGTATACTAAATAAAGCCTTAAACTAGATTCATTTGAAGTAGTATAGATGTATGGTTCTATACTCAAATAAATTAAAAAAAAAAAAGATAAGGCAATTCTACAAGTTGAGAGTAAAGAGCCGAGACTGTCTTGGCAGGAACTCCCGAGGTCGCAGCAGACAGCAGATCTATTATAAGCAAGTGCTGTGACGTGCCAGGCTCCCAGGTGGCTTAGTGGTGAAAGTCCACCTGCCAGCGCATGAGATGTGAGCTTGATCCCTGGGTCAGGAGGATCCCCTGGGGCAGGAAGTGGCAACCCACTCCAGTGCTCTTGTCTGGAAAATTCTATGGACAGAGGAGCCTGGTGGGCGACAGTCCATGGGGTCACAAAGAGTCGGACACGACTGAGCCGCTGAGCACGCGGGCAGGACTCGTCAGGGGTGGGGGATTGACCCCGGACTCGCTCAGCAGTGCTGTCCTGGCCACCTGGGTCCACTGTACCGTGAGCAGGCGGGCTAGCCATGCCAGCCGACACCCGGACCATCACGCTAATGCGGACACCGTGTGGCCAGAAAACTGCTGGCTCACTACCTACATCCAGATGAGCGCAACAGACCTGAGGGTGTGGGGGAGGGCTAGCCAGAGGGAAAACTCTAGAAGTTACTCTACGGGAATCATCAAGAAACTGAGGGTGTTTAAACCAGAGAAGTTCACAGTGTTGGTGTAAATGCTATTGACACGGCAGAAATCGCCAAAATCAACTCTAAATGCGTTGGTCTTGGCCAAAAACTGTCTGAGCTCAAAACTAGCATTGTTCTCTCACTGTCTGGCAGAGTAAGAACTTGAATGGCACGTTTCCCAAAGAAAATAAGGAGACCATTCGGCCAGGCACTGCGGGGTCCTCGCAGGAACTGGGCCTTTAGGGCGTCTTGTTGGCAGAGGTGCCTCCCTGTCTGCACCGAGTCGCTTCTGGGGGAGTCCGGCCCGGCGCTTTTCCACTCGGCAGAGGAGGAGGAGCACTACCTGGAAGGCGGTTCCCCGCAGGAGCAAGGCTTCTCTCCCCCGAGGACCAGCTCAGAGAGAACCGCAGAGCCTAGGAGCCTTCACGGCAGACCAGAGCTCTTCCCACCGAGGCAGAGCCCCAGGCTCCCCGAGACCCACTCACCGAGTTTCTAAGGAAGAAAATTTCCCCCTGCCTCCCTGTCTGCTGCCGACCTAGACTTTAAAATAATTGAGTACAATGATGGGCAAGAAAAGGGGCTATCAAGACTCAGGAAAACATCAGACCATGAGAAATCTGAAGCATAAGAGAGTCAGCCTGTACCAACAGTATGGAGTATGGGAGAAAGCAGAAGTTTTATACTGAAAAATACAGATTAATTTCTATACTGGCTAGACCAGCATATCTTACAGAGTAAGGCATGGATTATTGTGCTGTTTATACTTTAGTGAGTGTTTACTAATTTATTAAAATCATCATGGAAAGAACCAACAGTTGTGAACAGACCGCAGCATTTTAAAATAGCTTCTTAGCTCTTCAATCTGCATAACTTTAAAAACTCCATGCCTTTCACCCTATAATTCCTCTCTTCCTTAATTTTCATACAGAAGAACTAGTCCCAGATGCATACAAAGATTAATATTTCATAAATTTGAAGCAAGTGAATTCTAATAATTTGACAGTAATTAAGTTTCAGAAAAATTCATCCAGTGGAATCTTAACATGATACAGTTACGAGCCAGAAAGGGTGGGGAGGGTCGATGGCTGGAGAAATATGACCAAATGAAGCACGCCAGAACAGCGGGTGCACTTGGATGGTAGAGACACGGATCATATTTTCCACAGTAAAATGAGGAGGATGGGTAAGTAAAAGCACGTTAAAGACGTGACTTCTCTTATAGTTATTTATACTCCAGGTGAAGTAGCAAGTGGTCACAGAGAAGGGGAAAAATAGAATCTGGTTGAGTCCAGACCTCTACACCTTGCGTCTGCAGGATACCGGCCGCTCAGCTGTAATTCACGTTTCACCAGCTGAAACCCACTGCCTCAGAAAGGCTGCATCTGGACCAACTTTTCTGCTGGTCCTGCCAGCATGGCAATCTGCCACTTTTTATTTTCAGATTAATTGTCTTCTGTTACTGGAGACTAAAGTCCCAGAGAACTCACAAGCCTTTCCACAGAAAATGCCATGTTTTCACAGGAAGCTGAGTTTGCTGCAAAAGATCGTGAGAGAAGGGCTGGAGCCTAGGAAAGCATCAAAAGCTTCAATACATGAAATACACCGGGAGACCTCTAAGGTGGAGGGAGGATCCTGGGGCCATTATGACGTCCCCCTGAGTGGAAATGACTTCCATGCTCCTTCGGGATTCAGCTTTCCTGTGTCTCATAGCAGAATTACTTGCATTCATTTCCTCCTTTGCCCCCAGCTCTCTTTGTCACTTAATTCTCTGCCCTATTTCATTGTCACGAATTTGCTTCAGCGGCTGCTAGGAACCATCCAGCCTCACCCCCACCTCAGGTGGAAAGACTTTGTCCTGAAGCCTCAGGGCTCCCTGTTGAGGTTCCCACACTCTTCAGGGTGTTCTCGCTTATACACATCGACCCAGTTAATTCTCACAAAAATTCTATGAGATTCTGTTATTTCTATTCTCTAGGATGAGGAAATGGAAGCTCAGAAAATTTGAAAGTTGACTCTTCACGATTTCCAAACAAAGAAATAGGCTTCCCCCAAACATGGAGGCCCCTGCCTCTTAAGGCCACCTCTTGGTTATGATTTAAGTGCTAACAAACTTCTTCTCTCTGTGCAAACAGCGTGAAACCCGCGCAACACTGGTGTGAGCTTCCCATTCCTCTTTGACTTGTAACTAAAATGCACTCAGGGTTCAAGTTAACAGACAGCTGAGACCCACTGCAGGCTCCGTCGACCAGGCCGAGGGGGGTTTGAGTTAATGACTAAATTCAAAGGGACGTTTGCCACCCTGGACATTCTCTTTTCAGTGCTTTTCCGCGTATGAGAAGATGCCAGACTCCGGGCTCGCGGACGTTATGCCTCCGACTCACAGCTTCAGCGCCAGGCCTGGGATCAGGGCCCGGATGCTCCGCCCGAGGGGCTCAGGGAGCAGGAAGACAGGGCGCGCCGAAGTCGGCGGCTTGAGATCTCTGCTCTCCGTGATTAGCAGCAATCTTTTTTTGTTCACTTCCATGTTTTTATTTTTGTTTTTTTTTTTCTGGCCAAAAAAAACTATATATCCTGCTCCTCTCGTTAGGGCAGTTCCCCAGAGCTATGTGACAGGCGGACGTCCAGGCCGCAGTCCTCAGTAAAATCCCCAAATAGAACTTAACTCACAGATTTTTAGCCTGTGCAGACTCTCTTCAGTAAACCGACATCTCAAGGAAGCTCTTCAGCAGCCGTCCTCAGAGACGCAGGAAGCAAGCAACCGCTCCGACCCAGGGCTCGAGCCGGTAGGCTTTGCTCTCGAGCCAAAGGGCCAGACGAGGCTGAGGCTGAGCCACGCTCAGCCGGCACTGGCGTGGATGCAGCTAAGCTACCGCCCATCAGGTAGGAAAGGCCGGAGCGGTGACCAGGAATGGCCACGGGAGAGAAAGAGGAGACGATGAAAGGTGTCCAAAACGCCCGAGACAGGCTGGGAGAGGCCGCGTACTTCTCATCAGAGTTGGAGATCACCAGGAGAGACCAACAGACACCGCAGAAAAGCCTTTTGCGAATCAGACTCAGTCACCCATGCCGAAGCGCGAGTCTCTAGCAGGACCCCCTGCAGCTGAGGAAATGATCGGGTTGTATTTAATCCGAGGTCACCCGGTTCCTGAAGACCAGCTGTGTGCGGTCACTCTCTCCAGGACAGCGGGGCCCACGTCCCCAGGCGCGGATGGGTGTGCGCGCCCTCCCCGTCACACCCAGGACAGGGCGCCGGGCCGAGGCATTGGCGCACAGCGGTCAAAGGCCTGGAGCCGGGACTCGGAGACCCTGCTTCCAAGTCCCGTGCCACGGCTTGCTAAATGTGTGACTTTGCTGCTGCTAAGTCGCTTCAGTCGTGTCTGACTCTGTGGTACCCCATAGACGGCAGCCCACCAGGCGCCCCCGTCCATGGGATCTCCAGGCAAGAGCACTGGAGTGGGTGTAACTTTGCTAGTGTTAATTTCTCTAGGTTTCTGGTTCCTCCCTGTCAAAAGGTGGGGCAGGGCTAATCATGGTAATCAAACCCTGCGTGGAGTTTGAGAGTGGGGTTTGAGAGCAGAGTCTGAGAGTGGAGTCAGTCTATGGGGCTTCCCTGGTGGCTCAGAGGTTAAAGTGTCTGCCTCCAATGTGGGAGACCCGGGTTCGATCCCTGGGTCGGGAAGATCCCCTGGAGAAGGAAATGGCAATCCACTCCAGTGTTCTTGCCTGGAGAATCCCATGGACAGAGAAGCCTAGTAGGTTATAGTCCATGGGGTCGCAAAGAGTCGGACACGACTGAGCGACTTCACCTCACTCTTTCTAGCCACTTCCCTGGTGGCTCAGACGGTAAAGCGACTGTCTACAATGCAGGAGACCTGGGTTCGATCCCTGGGTCAGGAAGATCTGCTGGAGAAGGAAATGGCAATCCACTCCAGTACTATTGCCTGGAAAATCCCATGGGCAGAGGAGCCTGGTAGGCTACAGTCCATGGGGTCGCAAAGAGTCGGACACGACTGAGCAACGTTCCATTCCTGCCCTGCCTCAGGGCCTTTGCACTTGCTGTCCCAGCCACTTGCTGTCCCAGCAGTCTATGTGAAATGGTTACACAGAGTCTCGCAAATACTATACACCCAGCGAGTGCTGACTCATTTCGGATAAGAAGCACACGGACGGCTTCTCCCCGCTAGACAGATTCATGCTTGTTTGAATCCCTCTTGTTCTATAAAGAATGTGAGGCAGCCAACAAAAATAAGCAAAATACAGGAGACCAGCATAATTTTCAAGTGGGAACGAAAGAAATCAAAGCAAGGGTGGAGCTAAAATTGAGCTAGGATCCTCATTGCACTTTTTATGCTGAGTTAACTTCACCAAGACAGCGACACGGGGAAGGAGCGCCCTCACGTATGGCACGCAGTCACAGCAGAGGCGGCAGCCTTGCTCGTAAAGGATTTCCAGGTCGACGTGTCATCGCTTCCTTGGAAGTCCATGTTTCTGCTGGTCTTGTTCTCTTTCGTTTGCATCACTGAACCTTAACGCTCATCCTCTGTGTGTGTGTGTTACTTGCTTAGTCGTGTCCGACTCTATGCACCAGGGCCCCCGTCCCTGGGATGCTCACACTAGAAACATGTAGGAGGGATGCAGAGTGCACTCCCAGAGGGAGGGGGCGGTGGGCTGAGAATAAGGGCCGGCAGGGCACAGGCCGGGGCGTCGGGCACCCGTGGGCGCGGCACCCAGCCCTCGGAAGATGAGCTCTATCTGCCGAATCCTGCCGGCTCCCAGGATCTGCAGGGACCTCCCAACCCGACCTCTGCTTCCAATTAATGCTGCCCATTAGCATTTTCATCAGGTGAGGCGTTGGTCTTCTGAATACGGTAATGATCTGAGCTCTTCCTGTCCTGGGAGAATTTATGCACCGAAAGGGTCTGCTCCAGGAACCAATTAGGAGAACCCTGGCTTGAAGAATCTTACTGCGGTCTGAACATCAGGATTAACTTCAGTGTAGGTCATGTTTACGTGTCACAGAAAGAGCACTGTAATGGATATTCTAGAACTCGGATGAGCACAATAACAACCGTGCTGAGGTTCACGAAACCAGAGGGGGCCTTTGAGACGTCACTGCATCCTGCTTCCTCAGTTTGCAGCTGAGGTGAAGGGGCTTTCCCAGAACCACCCTGTGTGCACGCTAAGTCACTTCAGTCGTGCCCGACTCTGTGCGACCCCGTGGGCTGCAGCCCGCCAGGCTCCTCTGTCCAGGGGACCCTCCGGCAGTGACACTGGAGGCGGTCGCCGTGCCCTCCTCCAGGGGTCTTCCAGCCCCGGCCCCGCTCGAGCCTGTGTCTCTTGCGTCCCCTGCACTGGTGGGCGGGTTCTTTATCACGAGTGCCACCTGGGGGGCCCAGACCACCACCTCACCCTGACCTTGGAGAAAGGGCAGATTCACAAGAGTAAACTTTTTGTCGAGTGAGGTTGCTGGAACACCCTGCAGGATCTTCTCAGGCGTCAGTGTCGGGCACCTTCCCCTCGGGGGCGAGACGCGCCGGGCGCTGCGCTCACTCGGGAGCCGCTGTCGAGTCCCACCGCTGCCCAGCCGCCGTGGGTCAGCTCCGCCCCGTCATTCCTCACGAGGATCAGCCACGACCTGAGACGAGGTGCCGCCCGTCAGGGGGAGCCGCGCCCCCGAGTGACGGCATGGGGACGCCTGCTTTTGTTCGGAATTTAATCACTCACTCTAGCTGGAGAGCCGGAAGGAAATGCTGTGCGTGTGCGCCTGAGCGTGAGCTTTCTGCCACCTATTTTCCTGACATCTCACAAACACGGTGGCCACAGCAACGGGCCCTGCGAATGGACCGCCTTGGTGACCAGCCTCGGGGTCGGGGCCAGCCTCTCCTAGGCGCCAGCTTCCTCCCGTGGGAACTGAGACTCTAACAATAGCGCCTGGGACACACGGTTACTGCAAGACGTAGATAAGATCACCCAAGGAAGGCACTGGCCCATGCAGGCGCTAAACAAAGCCAGAGACCCAGCTCCAGCCCGGGAGGAGAGACGCGTGTCCAACCCCGCAGGTGAGGAGGAGAGACACCAAGGCCAAGGCCTGGAGCTCTGTCGGGCAAGGCATCTGCCGGGGCTGCTGCCAGTGCAGACCCCTGCGGGCCGTGCCCCCGCCCGCCCCCACCCTCATGCCTCGGCGCTCACAGCTCCCCCGCCCTCCAGCCCCAGACACACGTGTTCCACTCAGCAAACAAGGGTGGGCTGAGCAAAAGATGAGGGACCTCCGCGTTCTGAGGCTGGACACAGGAAATGGCAGAGACGGGAAGGGTGGAAGCAGAGGGTTAGAGGCACCGCAGAGAGCGCCTTAAGGCGGGAGGGGAGGCCAGCCGCGCGTCCAAGGTCCCCGAGCCTCTGGACAGCAACCGGTGGGCAAACCGGGCAGAGCAAGCGGTCTGTGTTCCCTTCGCAGGCGAAGCAGGGGTGGAAGGGAGCACACGGCGTTCTTCCCGTTCCTGCCCTAACTTCCAGGAAGTCACTGGGTCCCTCCACTTAGAGTTAGGGAGGCAGAGAGAACCAGGGACCGCGTTTAGCAACCCGCATAGTAACAGCTGACTCAGACCCATCGCGGGGTGATAAAACCATTGGGCAAAAGTTTGATGAAAACCAGGGTGCTGCCATAGTTTCCAAATACTAACTACAAAGAAGAAAGTGGTAACTTGATAACCGATGCCTGATAACCACTCAATCCAAGCTCACATCGTCAACAAAGAGACAAACGGACGTTACCTTTGTAAACGGACGCCTCCTAACACGATGCGTCAAGGTGGCCACAGCGTCGCTTCGGTAGTGTTCCTTCCAAACACACATAACCTGAAAGTAATCGTGAGGAAGGAGTCAGACACACACATATCAGTGGCATTCAAACCACCAGCGCCGTGAAGGACAAGTAAGGATGAGGAAGCGTTCCAGAGTAAAAGAGATTCAACAGCACAACAGGCGGGCCAAGGTCTGGTCCTGAACAAACAGAAAAACATGTGCGAGAGAGGTTACTGAGATGAGATCTCAACATCATCTACGTATTAAAGAATACTACTGTATCAGTGTTAAGTTTCCTGAACTGGTTCATTCCATCACAGACATGTAAAAATTTTTCTTGTTTTTAAGGGATACACACAGAATTATTTAGGGGTAAAAGTCATGGGATTTCAAATCATTTAATAAGTTTAATAAGAAGGAAGAGGAGGAAAAGAAGCGTGTAATGGGATTGAAAGTGAAAGTGAAAATCACTTAGTCGTGTCCAACTCTTTGTGATCCCATGGACTATACAGTCCATGGGATTCTCCCGGCCAGAATACTGGAGAGGGTATCCTTTCCTTTCTCCAGGGGGTCTTTCCAACCCAGGTTGAAGCCAGGTCTCCTTTCTCCCAGGTCGAATCTGCAGGCGGATTCTTTACCAGCTGAGCCCCCAGGGAAGCCCAAGAATCCTGGAGTGGGTAGCCTATCCCTTCTCCAGGGGATCCTCCCAACAAGGAATCGAACCAGGGTCTCCTGCACTGCAGGCGGACTCTTTACTAAGCTGAGCTTTGAGGGAAGCCTCATGTGAGCGGTGGAGCAGATAGAAGGAAAAAACAAAGAAAAGACTCTGCAAAACGGTAACGCTGGTGAGTCCAGGTAAACGGTATAAGGAGATTTCATTGCACTATACTTGCATCTTTCTGCAAATTTCGGAGTTTTTTCAAAATAAAACATTTTGTAAAACATGAGCGAAAAAGAAAAAGCAAGAGATGTGTATGAGGCGACAAGCTGACGGCAGGATGGATTTGCCGTGGAGGCATCACCCCTTTCCACGGGGTGCGGGCTGACCTCGATGCCCTCCACCTGCAGTGCTAGGCTGGGTTCCTGTCTTACCACAGGCCCCAAGATGTGACCACCAATCATGCTTCCACGGCAAAGACAAGGCTGCCGATTTTACGTGGCCTTAATTCTTTTCAAATTTACTAAGAAAAAAAAAAAAAAACCTCCTGCTATGCTACCTGGGGCTTGCCTGACAGCTCAGTGGGTAAAGAATCCGCCTGCAATGCAGGAGACCTCGATTCGATTCCTGGGTTGGGAAGATTCACTGGAGAAGGGAACGGCTACCCACTCCAGTGTTCTGGCCTGGAGAATCCCATGGACTACAGTCCATGGGGTCGCAAAGATCGGACAGGACTGAGCGACTTTCACTTCCACTTTCTTATGCTACCTACCAATCAGGAAGAACAGGTAACTGAGTGAGTGTAAAACATTAATGAAAGCAGCAAATCATTTTCAAAAATGACACATATGTGGCTTAAACACTTCTTTTCCCTTGAAACTGTGTGTACTTTCTGTGAGTGGGTGTTTGCCGATTGGAGTTACATGTTGTTTTCCTTGAATCAAGCACATTCATACAACTCATACATCACCAATTATTTCCAGATTTAGTTTGTTTAAAGTTGAAAGTGCATTTGTTCTAGATGTTTACTTCTTTTCAATCATTTACAGGTATCTTACCCACTGATTTTACAAAGACTATTTAAGCACTTGACTTTACTGAGCTTCTCCAGAACATTCACTTTTTCATAGGAAAACAAAAACCCTCTTTCCTTATATGTATCATCAGCTTTGTAATGCATATTAAAATTCTATAATTATAATCTGAAGCATAACTAGATGGATGCGATTTGGAAATAAATGCAGTTGAGTCTTGGTAAGCACACAGGCTATAGTCCAAGCTCTGGTTTTCCCAGTAGTCATGTTGGGATGTGAGAGTTGGACCATAAAGAAGGCTGAGTGCTAAAGAATTGATGCTTTTGGACTGGGGTGTTGGAAAAGACGCTTGAGAGTCCCTTGGACAGCAAGGAGATCAAACACCAGTCAGTTCTAAAGGAAATCAACCCTGGATATTCGCTGGAAGGACTGATGCTGAAACTGAAACTCCAATACTTTGGCCACCTGATGCAAAGAGCTGCCCCACTGGAAAAAGCCCAGCATATTGATGCATGTTAATTCTCCATAAAATATACTGGGACTTCCCAGGTGGCACAGTAACACAGAACCTGCCTGCAGCGCAGGAGACTCAGGAGACAGGGGTTCGATCCCTGAGTGAGGAAGATCCCCTGGAGGAGGAAATGGCACCCACTCCAGTGTCCATGCCTGGGACAGAGGAGCCTGGCGGGCTACAGTCCATGGGGTCACAAACAAGCTGGACACAACTGAGCACACGCATGTGAAATTCATCACCTTTCAGAGACAGTAAACACAGGGGCAGCAACGGGCTCCGGCAGAAAGTCGAGTGCGCACCAAGCGCCCGGCGCTGTGCTGCGCTCCAGGGCACAGGTGGCCCTTTGTGGAGCCCCATCCTCACGGATCAGGTTCTGTGGTGGGACTGCCGGGCCTGCTTCTCTCCCCTGGTGAAGGTGAAGTTGCTCAGTCACGTCTGACCCTTTGTGACCCCATGGACTGTAGCCCACCAGGCTCCTCCATCCATGGGATTTCCCAGGCAAGCGCACTGGAGTGGGGTGCCATTGCCTTCTCCAGGGGATCTTTGCAACCCAGGGATTGAGCTCGGCATTGTAGGCAGATGTTTTACCCTCTGAGCCACCAGGGGAAGATCCCTGATAGGATCCAAAAAAAAAAAAATGCTTGCTTGATTCAATAAGCAAAGAATTAACTCAAGGCTGTCCTTTTCTCTTCTGAGGAGCTGGGAGGATGAAAGCAAGGGAATGCTTCACCCTGTGTCGAGTTAAGTGATGTTATCATTTGCCACGTGTACTACATGCTGTTTACGGCACAGTCAATTGATCATGACGCCGGAAGCCAAGTGATAGATGGGGCCTGGCTGTGGCGGCAACAGGAAAACAAGGAAAAATAGCCACAATTAACATATTGAGGCACACTGATGCAATTTCGTGTCTGCTTTTACTGAAGCAATTTTCTAAATTTGAGATGATTCCATTAATTAATCATAGAGCCAAGGCTTTTTTGTTTTCAGTGTTTATCATTACCTTCAAATTACATTAAAAAGACTGCCGCTGCTCTTGGTAGAAAGAACTTTGCCTTAAAGTGGGAAAATCACCTTTGAGAAGGCCCCTGAAACACGGGGGTTGAGGAGCACAGCGCTAGGCCCAGCAGGGCTCTCTGCACCGCCCGCCCCCGAGCTGAGTCTGCCCTCCTCCCTGCCTCTGGCCGGTGCCCACTCCTTGCGCTCGGCTAGAGGCCCAGGGCGGGCCAGGCCCTCTGCAGACGCACACCCGCCCCCAAGCCCAGGTCTCCTGCCTCCTCTCCACTTGGCTAAATGCTCAGATGAAGGCTCCTCCCTCTAAGCAATTGTCCATCCCTACTCCTGTCTCATGGATGCATAAAAGTGCATCTCGTGAATATTTTTTTTTAGCAATGACCAACTTCAAACTCTTCAGAAGAAAACTGAGATGAAGAAAATGAACAGCACGGCCCCTGTCACAGGGTAGAATGGGAGCAAAACTGAAGTCTCCTCTGCCCCGGCTAAGAGCCCTTTCCACTCTTTTTGTGACTTTAGCACTTACTCACGCAGCCGCAGCATTGATGCCACCAACCCACCTCGCAGAAAGAATCCACGGGTTCAGCTCCGTGGAGCTTGCCCATCTGAAGAGCATGCGGGCTCCTTGAGGGCAGGAACGGTACCTTTCACGCCCTCGGCTTGCATGAAGTGAGAAGACGGAGTAAAGGACAGCCGGATTTAATCAGCTAAATCTCAGCTCAGACAGCGCCAGATCCTTCCCCCCGGCCACCTCCCACTGCCCCAGTAATCTCAGCCGGCACACGTCTCCTGACTGCACTTCCAGGTCCTCCCGGGCCTTTGATGAACTTCTGTGTTTTTCAGCTGCTCTGTCGCCGAAGCAGCCATGGTGTTGCCCCAGGTGGGAAATTGCACTGTAGGGAACAGGCAGTTAATAAGCTTAACAGGTGGGGGCAGAGGCTCGTTAATGGTCGCTCTGTGATTTGTGGCTAGTTCCTCCCAGCCTCTAAATCTTGAAATAAATATATTCAGAGACTCTGTTATCCCGGAAGAGGACATGGATCATTTTTCTTTCATTAACAATGGAGCCACTACCTCAACATGCGTATTTATATGCGCATTTCCAAGCCTAGAAGCTTCTCCCTTTAAACCTGCTTGCACTAAATTTTGATCAGCCCTTGATGAAAGAAGACTCACAGATCGCAGACAACCTGGCAACCATCTGTGCCCAATGCATGTTAAAAGAAATGTAAATTCACCCGCACTCCCCCAGCACGTCACGTATCAGCTCATCCACTCCAGGAAGACAGGGGACGAGTGGATGATCCGGGACCAAAGCTCCGGACTCAGCAGGGCCGCGTTAATGAGGAACTTTGCTGCAGTGAACAGCAGGCAGGCACCCTCAAGAAAGGAAAAGTCTGGATGGGGGGTGTCTCCAGTTTTCCTCTTTCTGGTTATCTCTCTGACGTGGTAGACACTTACGGATGTCTCTGCCCAACCACAAGACCACACGTACACATCCCTGAGCCCTAACAGGTGTGGGTCCAGGCAGCTACGTCATTATATCCTGTGACCCTCTCCCCGGGGCCACCTTCCCCGGTGCCGTGTCCATACATCCTTGGAGAAGCTTTTGGCCCAGGCTGAGAGACGTCTGCTGTGATCAGAACTCAGGCCATCACCATATCCTCCGTCTGAACCCTTTTAATCTACTCTGACAATCTCAACTGCCCAGATATTTTTCTGTGACTTTGGAATGGACGCAGAGAGGACCAACTCAGACGTTTGACTGAGAAACCTCCTTGTAAAGTTGGGAGGGGAAGGGGTGGCATCTTCTGCCAGGTGCTGAGAGAAACAGCCAAGGCTGGTGCAGCGGAAGAACAAGGACAAATCAGGTAGGGAGTGCCGAGCGGGGGCAAGGCCTGCCAGTCCAGACAGGTGCGGCTTGCCGGTCCTTCCCGGTGCCCGCCCGGGCCAGCCTTCCCTTCAGCTCCAGGCAGCGGCCCCGTTTTGTAACCTCGGTGCTCCTCTCTGTTCAGTCTGGGTGCAATCAGAGAGCTCCGAGGAAGGCCCTGGAAGAGGAAGGGGGCTCAAATCCAGGCCCCCAGCGGGGCCCTGCGCCCGCGAGCCGCTGCTTCTTGCAAAAGCAGCCCTTCCAGCCCGCTGGGAAGACTCTGCGATGCTCCATCTTTGCCAGGAGCACGTGGAGCCAGAGGCAGAGACGTCGGGGATGCACAGGGGGCCTCTGGCAGAAGGGAGCGTGAACCCCACCGCCTCGACAGCGGCGTCTCCAGCTGGGACCACGCGGGGTTCTGGGGCGCCCGCAGCCCGCCGGGGTCAGGGATGCAGTGGCTGCCTCGCTGCGGTGTCTGCAGCCCGTGGCTGGGGGTCCCGAGCGGCCGGGGCACAGTCCTCCCCCGCGGAGAGGTGGGCAGCGCCCGGTGCCCACGCGGTGACGGCTGCGGTCCTTTCCTGGAGGTGCTCTGGCAGGCTCAAGGGGGTGCCGTCCAACACAGGGAAGCTAGCTAGTACTTCCTGATAGTGTCAGAGGGAAAATGCCCATAAGATTGTATAAACAGTGTACAGAGATGTTCTGACATGCGTGCCCCTAATGTGATCACCAAGACGCTCACGTCCCCCCACAGCCTGCCTGCCACAGAAGGCACCACCTCTTACTAACCCTGAGGACACACGAGCTAAGCACTAACTCTGGGGCTTCCCAGCAAATCCAGGACCAGCACTCCACCCAGGTGTCAACCAGGAAACACGAGAGAAAGCAAAGGCTTGTCAAGGACTGAGAAGCAAAGGGAGGCGGAAGACGGAATACAACGCCGGACCCAGAGCGCGTCCTAGAGTACAAAGATGGCATTCATGGGAAAGCGGGTGAGACCCGGGTCAAGTCTGTAGTTAACAGCCCTGCGCCGGGGCCAGTGTCTTAGCTTTGATAACTGTTCCGTGGTTAGGAAACACGTTAACAGAAGGAGAAGCTGGGTGGGTGGGAATTCTCTGTGCTGCTTTCCCAACTCTTCTCAGTTGAAAATTATCTCAAAATAAAAGTTTTTTAAAAATCTGAAAAAAAAAAAGGAAAAAGATACATTATATGTGATTCCAGTTTCATTAAAAACTCTATACCCAACCTGGTCAAAGTTCTGTCTCTCCTGACCTCCAGTACATGTTCTTAGGAATCTGAACGCTGGAGCCAAACAGGTGTCAAAAGAAGGGAGGGCGTCTGGAGGAGACCGGACACGTGCGCGCGTGGCGAGCCCACCGTCCACAGCAGCGTAATCAGCCAGCGCCAGCAGAAGTGCAACCTACCAACCAGCCATCACTGAAGCCTCCTTCCCTGCCGGCAATCGTATCTGTTCTCTTTTATTTTGTTGATCTCTTTTCAATCTCTAAAATGTTAAATTACTGGTTAAAAAGAAAAATCTCATCCCCCAGAGAGGAGCGTATCTACACAGTCGCATCAAAGCACCACCCCATGCCCATCTCCCCACCACCCTCCCTTGAGAGGTTTCCCCCGGAGCCTGCAGAGCCAGAGGGAGGAACTCAGCACCACACAAGACACCTTATCCTCGGGGCGCTGCGAGTAAGTTCAGACTCTGCTCAGCCCACCCCGCAGGCTGCTTTCTCTGATAGAGCCAGTCCCGATTTCTATCCGGCTCGGACTCCGGGCCTCCGGCCGTGGGGCGGTTCTGGGCCCAAGCTGCACGGTGCATCCTGGGATCTGGGCTCAGGCAGTCACCCCATCCCGCCCCCACGGAACCTTTTAGCCTGCTTTGTTTTGATGGTTATAAAGTCCTGCCAAGCCCACTGGTGCTAAAGCTCAGCTGAAAGCAGCCGCGACCTCCTGTCGGCGCTTGGCACGGCAGGGCTGTTGGCGATTGTTTGCAAGAGACCAGAAGCCTCTGCTTCCAAGGTGGGAGAGGCAAGAGTGGAGAAGGCACCCCCACCTGAAGTCAAAGCCTCCCCTCTGCCTGCGGCTCAGGCTTCAGCTCTTGGAAGGATCCGAGCAGCTGCAGAAGCGCCAGCTCTCAGGATTCAAAACGTCCCACCAGCAGCTCTCTCTGAGTTTGTAATCAAAACAAAAGCACACCTGTGTTTGGCAGCTTCAAAGGGGTTACGAGCGGGGCGGGAACGACGCGTGGTTAAGAGAGGCCCGCCGTGAGCCTGTGCCTGCAGGGATGCACCCCAGCATGCCGGCACCACAGCCGCGTGGTGACCTCGAAGGGTCACCTGGGAGACCCTGGACCTGAGAAAGTCACAGCTGGTTTGCCTTGAACAAGGGTGCCCTTGGGAAATCAGTCTATGATTAAAGACGCTCACCGCCTGCCTTTCTGAGGCTTGGATCTCTACCAACCTCTTTAGAACTGAATCAGAGCTTCCTGCAGCCTTCCCTTTGTTCTCGGCTCCTGGGATGTCCTTCCCTTCCCCAGCTCAAATCTGGCACGTTTTCTAAGACCCAGCTTTAGTGACTTTTCCTTGGAGCCTCTCTTGGCCACGTACCACAGCCTCCAGTCTCCCCACACAGCCCTCTCAGACGGCTGCACGCCGTTCTGCAGTCCTGGATTCCTCTCTGCAGTTCTCGGCCATCGTGTCTGTGTTAATATTGCGTCCTTTGATGTCATGGGCTCCTCCAGCCCAAATCGTTTGAACGCATTCTTGGATTGCACGACTGATTAGAAGGAAAGACACTAATAAAATGGTGAAAATGCAAATCTCAAGCCACGGTTTCTCAGCCGTCTTCCCTCGGAATCCATACCCTAAATCAAGAGCATGCAGCACCGTGTAATTTCCAAAGGTCAGAGCAGGGTGGTCGGGGTTGGCGACAGAGGTCTGGTGAGCCTGAGCCCCCGGGCGTCCCGCTGCCTGTTTCTGCGCACCCTCCCCGCAGCGAGGGCGTCTGCAGGGCCGGTGGAGCTCGCTTCCCATCCATGAGTGCAGTGCCCTTCCTCTAGACCCGGGGGGGGGGGTCAGCCCCGGGCCCCTGCCTGGGCAGCCAAAGGCCTGGCCCAGCTCCCGTCCGCTTCAAGAACAGTGACAGGCCCGTAAGCCTCCTACAGCTGCAGGGCCGACCGCAGGAGACCGCGAGCGCCGGAAACGAGAGACAGAGCTCGGCCTGCTGGCGTCAACGCGGGCACCCTTAGAAGGCCGGCCCAGTTGAGAGAGGAGCTGGGAAAATTAGAAACGAGACTTCGCAACGAAGCTCTGTCTAAAGGGAAGGCTCCTACAGACCCTCTGTCTCGCTGACCCTGCCCGTGATGCCAGCTGTCTTGCCGTCCACACTGCGTGCTGAACGCAGGGCAGGCAAGTGCGAGCGGAGAGGCTGGGAGGAGACGCGAGGAGCCAGAGGCACGGCAGGCGCGCGTGCTCTCTGCTGGCCGGGACGGCGGCCGGGACGTGGCCGCTCACAGCATGACCGTCACGGGGCCACAGCCTGGCCTCATGGCACAGGACCACGGGGTCGCCCGGTGCAGCCAGGGCATTCCCGGGGGAGCTCACACAGGGCACCGCGCACAGCAGCCCGTGGCCCAGCGGGTCACCTTGGGACACGCGTGCACAGAGCTCTAAGTGACCTCGGCTGTCGCAGACGCATTATTTACAGGACGTGGGGCAAGAGTGCCTGCCCACGGCGTCTTGGCTCGTGTGCCCTTTCCCGGCACCTCCCTGGTAAAAAGGCCTACATGACAGCAGCCAGCAACCCCGTCAGCACCGCTCTCGAGGACCCGCGAAGACGGCCGGCGCTGCAGCCAGCCAAGCGTCCTCCCTTCCGCTTCCACAGTCCCTGGGCCACGAACAGGGCCCTCGTGGGCCTTGGAAAACAAATCTGGCACGTTTTCTAAGACCCAGCTTTAGTGACTTTTCCTTGGAGCCTCTCTTGGCCACGTACCACAGCCTCCAGTCTCCCCACACAGCCCTCTCAGACGGCTGCACGCCGTTCTGCAGTCCTGGATTCCTCTCTGCAGTTCTCGGCCATCGTGTCTGTGTTAATATTGCGTCCTTTGATGTCATGGGCTCCTCCAGCCCAAATCGTTTGAACGCATTCTTGGATTGCACGACTGATTAGAAGGAAAGACACTAATAAAATGGTGAAAATGCAAATCTCAAGCCACGGTTTCTCAGCCGTCTTCCCTCGGAATCCATACCCTAAATCAAGAGCATGCAGCACCGTGTAATTTCCAAAGGTCAGAGCAGGGTGGTCGGGGTTGGCGACAGAGGTCTGGTGAGCCTGAGCCCCCGGGCGTCCCGCTGCCTGTTTCTGCGCACCCTCCCCGCAGCGAGGGCGTCTGCAGGGCCGGTGGAGCTCGCTTCCCATCCATGAGTGCAGCGCCCTTCCTCTAGACCCGGGGGGGGGGGTCAGCCCCGGGCCCCTGCCTGGGCAGCCAAAGGCCTGGCCCAGCTCCCGTCCGCTTCAAGAACAGTGACAGGCCCGTAAGCCTCCTACAGCTGCAGGGCCGACCGCAGGAGACCGCGAGCGCCGGAAAAGAGAGACAGAGCTCGGCCTGCTGGCGTCAACGCGGGCACCCTTAGAAGGCCGGCCCAGTTGAGAGAGGAGCTGGGAAAATTAGAAACGAGACTTCGCAACGAAGCTCTGTCTAAAGGGAAGGCTCCTACAGACCCTCTGTCTCGCTGACCCTGCCCGTGATGCCAGCTGTCTTGCCGTCCACACTGCGTGCTGAACGCAGGGCAGGCAAGTGCGAGCGGAGAGGCTGGGAGGAGACGCGAGGAGCCAGAGGCACGGCAGGCGCGCGTGCTCTCTGCTGGCCGGGACGGCGGCCGGGACGTGGCCGCTCACAGCATGACCGTCACGGGGCCACAGCCTGGCCTCATGGCACAGGACCACGGGGTCGCCCGGTGCAGCCAGGGCATTCCTGGGGGAGCTCACACAGGGCACCGCGCACAGCAGCCCGTGGCCCAGCGGGTCACCTTGGGACACGCGTGCACAGAGCTCTAAGTGACCTCGGCTGTCGCAGACGCATTATTTACAGGACGTGGGGCAAGAGTGCCTGCCCACGGCGTCTTGGCTCGTGTGCCCTTTCCCGGCACCTCCCTGGTAAAAAGGCCTACATGACAGCAGCCAGCAACCCCGTCAGCACCGCTCTCGAGGACCCGCGAAGACGGCCGGCGCTGCAGCCAGCCAAGCGTCCTCCCTTCCGCTTCCACAGTCCCTGGGCCACGAACAGGGCCCTCGTGGGCCTTGGAAATCCTGGTCACTCTCAGTGGTAGAGGGGAGGAGCAAGAAAGAAAATTCGTCCAAAATCAGCTTATAGCAGAGCCCGTGTGAGATTAAAACAAAAAAAAATGAAAGTCAATTCAGAAGGATCTGGGAACTCAGTCATTGGCTGATTTCTCTGTACTCAAGCTATTGTAGACAATAAATGTTTTGGCTCAAGGGTTTCTTGACTGGGGTATGAAGAAAATGTTTTATCTTGTCCAGGAGGAGAAACGAATTCTCAGGAGTTGAGAAAGAGGAACATAAGCATTTAATTTAAAGAAAAAAAAAAAGGAGGTTAAAAAACCAGAATGGGATGGATTGAGAGAGTAGCACTGAAACGCGCCCACCACC